>CAUJNA010003306.1:169898-204898 GCA_963377175.1 Effrenium voratum
CAGCAGTGATCCAGTGACACCCCCAGGAGCATTTCAGCAACGCACAAACAAAAAACGGCAAACAGTGCACAAACCCAGCAATCCATGCACTTCCTTTGTTCAACGTGGAGCAAGCTGGAAGCTAGAAGAAGCAGCACTCGTGAAAATGGTCTGGGTTCAACATGTTCTTCTGCCTTGTATTTGCTGTAGCCAAAGTTCTGCTAATCGTATTCTCGTATCTAGCTTGCAGCGCAACCTTTCCAACTTGGAACCCTCCAATCGTTTTCCTCGCCCTGAAAAGCAGAGGGTGTATGCCTCGCATCAAATCCCAAGTCTATCGCCGAGACAACAAATCGCAGAACTGTGGCAGTTTCAGTAACGGTTTGCCTTCTGGGGTCATTGTCAGAATGTGGCTTGGCTCGAGCTTGCCAAGCTGAGAAACATACGACAAACCACGCCGTGCCGTCAGAACCACGCAACATGAAACAGCATTTGCGAAGCAGTGTTAAAAGAACAACGTAATCGGTTGCACAACTTTATGTAAGCAAGCGTAAAGAGTGAGTTTGGCTCGACGCGAGTTGTTGCACCCGCTGCCAGTGCATGTTGCCGAAGCTTGCCATCAGCCAACGCATCCTGGGTCGTTTGGCTGTTTCGGCCAGGTTCAGGTTGTAGTCAGGCTTTGCGTGTTTTCCCAGGCATCTTTCCAATACAAAGCAGCGCTCAAAATAACATGTGTTAAGTTCTGGCGCCAGCAAATAACACCAAACACAAACCAACGAGCAGTTCCTTTGGACAAGTAAAAGCAACAAACAGCCTGCAGGTCAGACGTCAACTTCTGACTCGGCCCGCCATCTGAGGGGCAAAACGGACCCAGCGATCGAGCCTGGGCATGTGGAAGTTGGCCTGCCGTGAGGGTATCGGCCGTTAGCGGGTACTACTGAATGCTCTGCTCCGATCAAGGCCATGTTCACTGCAAGGCTTGGCCCACGAATGTTGAGTTCTGACAAAGGCACTTCAGGAATGTGCCATGCCGTGTGCTTCCTTCTTGATGATTGCCTTTCCAAAGAGTTGCGCTCCTTCCGCTCAGTCAACAGAACGCAACCTAGGGCAAATCCTGGTTGATTCTTTCCAGGCTTGCCAACACAATGCTGTCCGGGCAAAATTTGTCTACCCATAATTCTGAAAGAAGAAATGCCCAAGAGACATTCATGGATCAGCCCGTTTCTCCCAAGGGCTCGTTATGCTTTGTCCAAATCCCTTGGTCGACAATCACAGCGACCGGCGCCTTGACTTCGGCCACTGCCTCCGCGCTCTGAAGGCGCGCCTGCCAACCCGTCCGTGGGACTTGCGCCGCAAGAAAGGGTCTGCCTGTGGGAGGTCATAGAGCCGGAGTTCAACGAGAGAATAGCAAATCGGATCGAGTGCTCGAAATGCCCATATTGCAATGTAAACTGGCAATAAGCCCTGGCAGGCGCACCCAAATCCATTTTGCCCCAGGTTGCTCCAGGGATCCTTCTTAGCAACTTGGCTCCTGAGAGCAACTAGCGGAAGCTTGTAAGTTTCTGTGCCAACCTGATGTAGCGAACTGCTATTATTCACTAAACAATGCGCGAGCATGCGCCGGTCTGTCGCGCGTCATGCAGCGAAGGGCCTTAACTTGAACCGGACTGTCGGCGGTGTCGGAGTCAGAGTCATCTGAGGTGCCTGCGCATGGCTCCATGCAGTTGAATGTCATCCACGGTGGATGGAACAACGAATATGGGCAGGTTTCTCGTGGGTTCTCCACAATTTGCTGCTCCACGGATCACAACACAGTGTAGGTTTGTGCCAAGGAAGCGTGTTGCATAACAACCGTCATCTGAATAAACCACATCTCACGATCTCAAAATCCAGGCAATTGAAGAATGAGCAATGAAGAGGATATGATATGAGTGTAAATGTAATGTGATGCTAAGTACGCCACCATTTCCATAATGTAATCATTCAAAAGACAAGGACCGGGTTCCACTTTTTGACAACCCCAAGATAGACTTAAGCCCGGGGGTTCTCTTTTCGGAGGACATGAACAACACCTGGGTTTAAGTCTACCTTGGGGTAGTCCAAAAGTGGAGCCCGGACAAGAACGCTTTATCACACATATCTTGTCAACCTCGCATATTTTTTGTGTATGCAGGAACGAGGACCATCATTTGGGCGGTCGCAGTCGTTGGATGCGTTTGTTACCCGGTTACCCGAAGTGCCCAAGCTAAGGGCCGCGTCTAGAGACAGCTCTTTTGATTGGATTCATGCCTTTGTTTGGAGAGTCTGCTGACATGCGCACTGAAGCTTGCAACTACTTCTTGCGAGCGAGCGACTCAGAAAGAGCGAAGACAACACGTTGTTGCACTGCAGTGACTGACATTCAAAAACTTAAGTGTAAATATCAACACGTGACCATCCATGTAGGTGCACGCCATGTGTGCTGGCATTCGAGCCCACCAGCAACTCTATGCCCCAAAAAGATCCCGTCCAGGGTACAATCCAAACTCCCGCTCTGCCTGCCTTCAGGTGCGGAGGTCCTAAGACTCCCGAGTCCCAGAAACAACGCGTGGTACAAACCATCCATTTCTGGACTTGAAAGTGGCGGAAAGATTTCTGGAAGATTGTCCGTAACACACATGATTTTGGTCTTCTTGTTTCGGTGAGCACAAGCAATAAAGTGGCTTGCTCTTGGTGCTGATCTCTGCAAACACATGGTTGGATCCACACGTGTGGTCGTGTGGGTTTTAGACACCTATGCCCAGGCGCCTATGCCTTTGTCGTCGAGGCATATTCATGTAGACCGATTCGTGGATCGCTTTCGGTTTGCAAGACTGGCGCCGGCAAGGCTTGCAAAGGAGAACAGCCGGGCAACCGATTGCAGGAAAACCAAATTGTTGCGCAATAGCAAACTTCAACATGCCTAGGTCTTGCATGATGACAGCATCCACTATGCTCGGGCCATACAAAGCGTGACTCAAACACGCCTTGGAAACATTCCATAGGGAACCCTCCTACATCGCCGTCCCTTTGGCTTCCTTTTGCTCCCATGCAGCAACGAGTCTCTGAGGTCAGCGCGCAGTCGCGCCCTGACCTCGCCAAGGCGATGTGTTTGGGTCTGTGTCAAAATGAGGATGCCTCCTCCGGATGGTTCCTCTGGAAAAGCCATACGTTGCGAAACGCAACAGTATGCCAGGCAGAACAACTCCAACTACTGCCCTCGACCAGGGGATACGCAACATCCCAGATTGTTCGAAGCGTGCGAGCAACATCCCAGGTGTTGCCTGCGGCTGCTGGCGCTTCTGGCGCTTCCGTCTCCGGATTTGCAGCCTGGGATGTCAGCATCGACATGGGATCATCTCCAAGCGGAGTTCCCGAAACGGCTGGTTTCTGTTTGGTTTCCCCTTGAAACATCCCCCCAAAAAGGCTGCGCTCAAAAGAGGAGGACAGGCCCACATGTGTGTAGCATCAACAAAGGCATTTCCAGAAACAACGGGTTTCAGCTGTGCACAGGTTGGTTGGGTGGCTAGTTACTTAAATATGCTTCAGCCACGATACCATGCCCTAATTGCGACGTCGAACACCACTGCTGAGGGTAAGGCTGATGTGGCAGAAAGCGACTCCGTCTCAGAGTCAGAACTTCCTGCACACAGCTGGTTATGCCTTTCGAAAGGAAGATAGAAAATGCCACTGCTGCTTGCTTGTCTAACAAATCAATCCCGCGCCAAACATACCAAAGCACTCTCGGCATGCTGCCTTGATAACATGACGCGGGCTTCTCAATCAACCGGGAAAGTCGGCCGGGAAGCCCGTCTTTGCTTGGAGGCTGGTGCCTTCATTACTTGGCGGCTTTGCATCGGCGCGACCTGCTTGGCCATGTGCAGCGATAGACCTTTGCTGGGCCGAATGAATCAACAGCCTCCTCTGAGTGGCCAAGCCTGATGTAAGTATTCAATTGTTGATGGAGGCTTGAAGACTCCCCTCTGAGGACATGTCATGGAACACAAAAACCAAGCCAACAGCACCAAGCCACCCCTGTGCGTGGCAGCTGCAGCTGCAAAGGCATATTATGTTTCTTGTAGCATGCTCAATGATAGTTGCTCATCTGTGGGTAGGAGTCTGCATGCCCCTTGCATCGTGTTGCATCCTTCAAGCAACACGCTTCTGTGTACAAACAATGTCAAAGTCTTGAAGCAACAACGCATAAAACATCGATGCCGAAGACCACAATTGAACCCGCCACACCATAGGTGTCCTTTTAGAAAAAAACAAATAGCACAGGTAAACATCCAATATATTAGTTTAGCCCAACTTTCCTGGCAACCGGCAGTCCCACAGAACTAAGCGTGCAGCGCTGGCTTGCGTTCCCCGCTTTGCGAAGCATCTGGCTTCTCCTGAACGTGTGCGTGCCAAGTGTTGCCTTGCGCGACTTGCGCGACCAAAGGCAGCAGAAAATGACATGACAATCAGTGTATGTTTGCTTTCTGCATCTTCGGGGTTCTTCAGAGACAAACTGAGGGCCAGGGTCTGCGTGTGTGTGTGTGTGTGCGTGCGTGCGTATGTGTGTGTGGGTGTGTGTGTGCGTCTGTGTGTGTATGTATCTGAGCTACCGCCAAAATCCTAATGCGCGAAACTGGAATATCTCTCAAGCCTTCGCTATAAAGCCTCGGCCGTTTCGCCATTCGTACATGTGACATGCAACAGCCCTTTTCATACGTTCGAAAAATCGTTCTCTGAAAGTGGCCGATGGACGCCCGCAGTAGTAGTAGTAGTAGTAGTAGTAGTAGTAGTAGTAGTAGTAGTAGTAGCAGTAGTAGTAGTAGTAGTAGTAGTGGTGCTGGTGGTGGTGGTGGTGGTAGTAGTCGTAGTCGTAGTCGTAGCCGTAGTAGTAGTAGTAGTAGTAGCAGTAGTAGTAGCAGTAGTAGTAGCAGCTGAAACTGCGCGTGCCACTGGCGGACCGCGAAAGCGGGTGTTCTTACCATGCTCACCATCATGCGCGCGGGTCACGACTGCGCGTGCGCACAGAGTGTGTTCTCAAGCGCTGAAACTGCGCGTGCCACTGGCGGAGCGCGTAAGCGGTTCTTACCATGCTCACCATCATGCTTGCATGGCTTTGCGCACAGAGTGCTTTCAAGAGCTGAAGCTGCGCGTGCCACTGGCGGAGTGCGTAAGCGGTGTTCTCACCATGGGCGCAATTATGCGTGCCGTGTGCGCAGAGTGTGTTTCCAAGCGCTGTAACTGGCGCGTAAGCAGGTGTTCTTACCATGGTCACCAGAATGCGCGCGGGGAGTCACGACTGCGTCGTGTTCTTACCATGGTAACCATCATGCGTGCGGGTCAAGACTGTGCGTGCGCGCAGAGTGTTTTCTTAAGCGCTGAAACTGCGCGCGCCACTGGCATGGCGCGCAAACGTGTGTTCTTACCATGGTCACGGGCACGACAGCGCGTCTGCGCAGAGTGTGCTCTCAAGCGCTGAAACTGCGCGCGCCACTGGCAGCGCGCAAGCGGGTGTTCTTACCATGGTCACCATCATGCGTGTGGGTCCCGACTGCGCGTGTGCGCAGAGTGTGTTCTCAAGCGCTGAAACTGCGCGTGCCACTGGCAAATGGCGGGCGGGCCATTGGCGGAGCGCGGAAGTGGGTGTCCTTACCATGGTCCCCAGCATGCGCGCTGGGTCACGACTGCTTTCAAGCCTTCGTTTTCAAGCCTCGCCTTCGGTTTTGCGGCTTTTGGACCCTATTCCATTCCAATGCGTGTCGCTTGAATCAAAATTTAGTGGTAGCTCATGTGTGTATGCGTGTATGTGTATGTGTGTGTGTATGCGTATGCTCGTATGTGTATATGCACGTATGTACGTATGCATGCACGTATGTATTGATGTCTGTATGCCCGTATGTCTGTATGCCTGTATGTCTGTATGTAGGTAGGTAGGTACGTAGGTACGTACGTACGTACGCACGTTTAGGTGGTGGTGCTGGTGCTGGTGCTGGTGTTGGCTGGTTGGTTGATTGGCTGGTTGGCTTTGCTTTCTTGCTTGCTTGCTTGCCTGCCAGCTTGAATGCTTGCTTGCTTGCTTGTGTGCATGTGTCGAACGGCGGCCCTAAACCACACATTTGTGCAAACCCTAAACCCTAAAGTCCGCAAGCCGAAGCTATTTTGCGGCTGACTGTTGTCTTGCCCAATGTGTCATCTGGCTCGCATGTCTGTGTTGTCTGACACGGTCTTCGCACTGAGGGCCTCTTGCAACTCTGCTTTTGGCGATGGAACCGACCTGAGCGTGAAGGACTGCAAGGCTACCGCAACTGATGGGCACTTGGATGCTCTAAGGGGGGGGAACCTTATTAACTCAGAGTTGGAGAAATGCAGACGCAGGCTAAGCTATCCAGCAATTGGAATCCGATACTTCCGATTAACACAACCATAATCCAATCAAATCAAACGTTGTGGCCCTTTGAGGTCGTGCAGCTACCCCTCTTTGAACATGTCTGCAGCACCACTTGTCAAGTGGGGTTTTCTGTATAGGATGCAGCCCGAAGGTATACAGCCCAGCCCCAGTCCACCAATTGCCCTTCAGGAAAAAACAAGCTGACCGCGGTTGCTAGCTGGATACAAAGCACGACCTCTGGTTTCAAGGGCAAGGTCAGCGGCTGAAGCCGTGAATAAAAGTGACCACAAGGTACAGCCTGTCGATCAACTCCAAGCTGGTCTCAGAACTCATCTGGGACACTAGGCCCCTGACTGTTTTGCTTGGCCAATGCCTCTCACGCAGTGCTTGTCTACACCACGGCCGGAGCGTCAAGGCTTGTCAGAACAACTGTAGCCTCTAACTGTCAATCCGAAGTTGGCAGGATATGGCACCTGCATCAACAGGGCTTTTGCCCCAGGCTCCCAAAAAGGAGCCAAGGGTCAAAGGTGCCCGCCTGAGGGCTCGGGAGTTTCGATCTGGGCCTCAGCCGATGGCAAATGCAACCAATGGAAGTAGAGAGGAACGGCGGAGGAGGGACACTGAGAGCGCCCCCTTTGTGAGGAACCTTCCTTCAGGTGCCTTATTCCAAGGGGAGAGTTAACAATTATTCCCCACACCGCGCAAGGGCATGAGATATGCGGCTATCTGACAGCCGGAAGCTCCGGCCCCGCCAGCAAGTTTCAGCACCAGAACCAACATATGCCAATTTGTCGTGAAGCGCCGACGGACAACTCGTGATGGTCCTCCCGAAAGCGGATTAGCCATTTTAAATGGGATCCAAACAAAAAAGAAACAGGAGGAGGGGATTTGCAATGTTCACACTTTGCTCATGGCTTGGCAGAATGAGTCTGTGTCTGAAAACACCGGGGTCAAAGTCCAAACACGGCTGTACCAGGCTTGGACTTAGAGTTGCGAAGCATCTTGGCCGCCTGGGCCTAGCGAGGTGCCTCTTTTGTCTCGGTTGCCTTGCTCCTTTCACTGAATGCATGTCCTTCTCAATCCTTTCAGGCTTTCTCTTGGGACAGCAAGCAATCCGGTTGCTCATTTTTCAAAGCAGCCCTGGGGTTCGCTGGCAGGCACACCCCCAGTGTTCAATTTAGGCAGTGAAGAAGAATCGGAGTTCCAAACACCGCTGGGGCAACCCGCCGTGTCGGACCTGCGCCGCGGAATTCGACCAATGAACCCTGCGCGGCTCCCTGGCTCTATGAGGCACTGCTTAGTGTTGAATGTTTCCATAGGTGGCCTGGTGAGTCAAAATCCTCCATTCTGGTGCCTGGTGCCAAGTGGAACGGAAACCTGCTGGAAAACCTATGGAGGGCAACGGGAACAAATTCCTGCCGCCATCTCCAATCAACAGGATAAACCGGCAGATTTGGAGATTCGTGCACTAACCAATACCAGCACACTGAGCATGCTCCCAACAGAAACAATGTAGTATGGATGGAATGTAGCATAACGGTGAACACACATTCTTGTCTAGGCGGTTGCTCTCTTGCCTTTCCTTGCGACCAGCTTCTATGGTACTAGAATGGATACCAGCCCTGGATAGGCAAGAAATATTGACGACTTGGGTTCTCGGCCTCATAGGGTTTGTGGTAGTTCCTCCGTCCGCAAGAAATCAGCAGTAAAAAACCCGATATGTTGTGGATGTTCATTGTGAGTGGCAAACCAACGGGAAGTAGCAAACTAACAGGATGCCAACAAATACGGCCTGCCTAAAAAACCAAAAGAGGCGACAAACCCCGCAGACGTCGCAAACCAGCACCTCCTTCTAGGCGATCTAGAACCTCGATTGCCTGCGCGCCATCGCGCATGCCAACCATTGAAGCTTGCTCCACTTGACAAGTACCTTCAGAATTGACTTTTGTTGCCTGCAACAAGCATTGTGTGCTGATCAACATGTGGACCTGGCGATACAATATCGACATCTGCCACCGGTCAACATGCGAGGCAACTTATTGGGACCTGCAGTCTGCCCAAATGGCACGGTTCCACCGTCCACCCGGTCAACTCAAGCAGCTGAAGTTCAATTGACAATATCAAATATGGGCAACAAGTAGCAAACAACCACAACATGGTGATGGCCACTTGCTCTGGTTTTTCTTCAGTCGGCAAGTGCGTAGAGCTGGCGCGAATGCTCTTGCCAAGGTTCCCAACAGAGCTCTGTCACCAGCCTGCGCTCGCCTCTTGTGCCTAAGCCAAGAGGTGCATCCTCTCGCTGCTTTGTGGAAGGTTGGAAAAGAAGCAGCCACAAACAAGACGGCAGAATGCCTGTGCATCTTAGAACCGGAAAAGCCATGAGTTTGTCCCCAAACTCTGGCCATGATGCTTACTGCACGAAGGATACAACGTGCGTGCACGTTCGCAGTGGACCCGCCAATTCAGGACAACTGCCCCTCCTTGCTCTGATGATAGACATTGTATCACAAATACTCGATCTGGCGAGAATTCTGCACCAGTTAGTGTCCCCGTTCATAGGGTTTTGCCCATCCACAGTATCATCTAGCGGGCACGGGGTTGAAAGTGACTTAACAGCTGCTAGGGAAAATATGGGTGTCTTATGCCATGTAGGAGCAGGCCTTCTTCAGCCAGTACATCTAAACACGTGCAGAATAATTCTTAAGCTTTGGAGGAGTTTCACTGCTGGGCACTTGGGTGTGTCATTTTTTGGAACCCCCCGATTTTGGGTTGGCTTCGAGGGGAAAGCAAGGGGGAGCCAGCCAACCAAGTTTTGGAGCACCCTCACGCTTAAGAACCCATCAGGCAATCTGGGCATGCTGCCGCCTTGGAGGTTGCAGAGTCCGACCTGCGCAGGAAACAAAACTGCCAGGAACCATTCACAAGCATGAAAAAAGGGCGAGGGTAAGCACTAGGACTTCAATTCGATGGGGGTGAATTCACATTCGCCAACCTGAAACGGACAACAAACAGGATTCTTCATGGGTGAGGTTGCAAGGCCCTGAGGTCGTGATACTTTGTCCTGTCAGGAAAGGGGAGGCTTCTGGGGCCGTCTTTTTGTGTGGCCAGCTGTCTTTAGCTGGCTAGCAACCAGTGAGCCGTCCGCAGAAGTCGTCGCACGCGGTGGCTATACAAAGAACACGGCAAACTCAGCCAAGGATCCATGGTGGTTTTGTGACCAACTCACAAACGCCTGGCAGCCATGTCAAGTTAAGCAAAGCCTCAGTGTGGAATGGCAACACTCATCTACCTCTACCACTGCTGATGCTTGCAGCGCTGCTTGCGGTATCTTTCGCTTTCCCGCAAAACAAATAAACCGCCACCTTGCCAAGTGCCCTGCCTGTCACGTGACCGTCGGGGGCTGCCTCCGGGCCGCGCTGGGGACTCATGATGACTGCAGTCGCTCGTGTAAGAAATGCCTTCATACAACCAAGAGGACATTCAAGGCATTGCTAAGCATATCTGGGCATACTTTGTTGACATTGCTACAAGCCTCGGTCTGCTCGCTGACTAAAAGCCCTTCTACGTCAGGCCAATCTGAGGGTGCAGCGAGTCGGTTCTTTGTGCGCCTAACGGGGAAGACCCGTGCAGCTGCAATGACAGTTAGGACAGGCCATGCGCAACTTTTTCCGGACTCAAAAGTCTGGGGTCCACCCTAGGGTTTTTTGCATTTTTTGAATAAGCGCCTCAAAACAGCCATTTTAAAACATTTTTTGAAACAGACTAAACACATTTTGATAAATATTTTTTTAGTACTGCATACCAACACAAAAATTGAATTATTTTTTGAAAAATTCAATACACCTAAACATTTTTATTTTCAAAAACACACATTTTCCAAAATATTTTAGAAAATATATTTTTTCAAAAGAGATAAATATATATATATATATATCATTTTAAGAAGAATTATTCAATAAGAAACAACATTTTCAATAATTCAATGAGAAGACAAATAATTAATCATTTTTCAAAATTTGGATATTCCGGAGTTGCGCATGGCCCACCTTGTAGGATTTTATCTTCAATATATAAAACGCTATACTTACATTATAATTATAACATATAAGGGTATAAATGTTATAATCATAGTATGGTTATATTATTCAGGTTCATCAATAATTAGTATAAACCTTATGTGTTTTACTCCTACAATATTCATTGTATTCCTTTCATTATCAATATTTCTACATATTGTTGCAACTGCGTATTCCATTACATCAGTTATATTATCTTGGTCTATAGAACCCATTAAGTGTCTACCACTATGAAAATCAAAACCATAACTGCTATATTCATCATCCTCAAAATAATTAAAATGATGAAACCTTACACGTAAAATTATATCAACTATTATTATTGCTTTATAACTTTCATATCCTACATACTTATCTAGTAAGCTATCTATTTCATCCCCTTCTTTCATAACTATATCTTCAATACTTTCAATGCTTAATGGAACCTTCCTAGAAACATAATATTGACATATTTGTCTCTTTACTTTATCACCATCTAAATTATTACAGTGCTTTGTTTCCCTTTCTATGTCAGTTTTGTCAATTTTATATCTTCTTTGTATTCTCTTCAATGTTTCATTATGATTATGCTTTATTTTCATATATTCTGGCTTGCCATATTTATAGGACATAATATTATTAATAACTTCAACTGGTAGTTTTTGAAACTCCATTTCTATATATATATATATATATATAGTGTTTATTTCTTTAAATACTTTTTTACAAGAAATAAAATTAAATATTGGAATATACTTATAACATATAATATTTTACATGTTATAATCATAGCATGGTTATAATCAAAATCATTCCCCGATTCTATCAAAATCATTCCCCGATTCTATCAAAATCATTCCCCGATTCTATCAAAATCATTCCCCGATTCTATCAAAATCATTCCCCGATTCTATCAAAATCATTCCCCGATTTCTGTCAAACTCATCACAGTTTCCAATATCAAACTACTAGGTATTTTATATAGGTCTTGTTGCTAAATAATTCTAATAAATTCATATTATTAGAAATATCTAGATTTTAATTTCCAACCATTACATATTTATCATCATTGCCCTTAATTAGTTTATAATATTCTAATGTTTGTTCTTTTGGACTTTTGATTTGTCCCTTATTTAACATATCGCAGTATTTTTTACGCTTGGTATCATAATCACCGCTAGGTCTGCCTATCCCTTTCTTTTCAAAAATCGTATTCATCTTCTCCTTCTCTTCGTTGCTTTGTTGTTCGCGTTCAACTGGTTTCATTTTGTCATCAATGGATTTAATCATATCATTTAAGGTTTTGATATTGTTACCAATTAATGTTATCTTCTTCATTAAATCATTAATAGTATAATTCTCATATTCAGACATTACTATATATTTATTTAGATAATTATTTATTTAATTATATATTTATAAAGTGCATTTATGTTAAATCTACTCTTTAAATACTAACTTATGTCCCTGTTAAAACTAACATTAATCAAATGTTCGTTAGTTTCAATAACCATATCGCCATCTGTTCTTTTCTGAATATTAAAATCTTTATCTGTTTTTTTATAAGAAAACATACATGGGACACAACTAACTTTAACTCCACCTTTCTTATCTACTGTCAATTCATTTTTAAAATTCATTATGTGATTACATTTATCACATTTTATAGTCTTACTTTCACCCATTGATTTAACACTTTCTGCTGTTTCTTTCCGTGCTTCAATATCTGGTGTTGGTCTTTCTTTGCCTTTACTCTTTTTCTTTTTTCCCATTTATATTAATATTTACATTTTTATTTTTGAGATATTGAATTCCTAACTTAATTATTTCTAATGAATAATAACAACATTTTTTTATTTTATTGTCAGTAATTATTACTTGTTCTATATTCTCCATTTCATCTATTATATTAATATAATCTGTATAACTCCTTTTCATATTAAATAATAAGATAAATTATTTTTCATTTCTGTCTTTCTTTTCTTGTAAAGTTTTTTCATTGTATCGTCTTTATTCCATCTATATTCTACAAATTTCTGATGATATTTTGAATTTAGATGTTTAAATAAATATTTGTCATCATAAGTTTTACAACAATTGCAATGGATAACAGTCATATAATAATAAGATAAAATAATTATTTAAATTATTTAATCTTATTATTTTCATGCATAATAGAATATTGGTGGGGCACAGCACTTGGGGTTTTCATTGCACACGCGAGAGAGATACAAACTAATTAGCTTCAATGCTTATTGATTGTAGCAATGGAAAACCTGTTCCATTTTTATGATATTCGCCACCAGCATATCATAAAAATGATGTTCCATTTAATATTAATTACAAGTTAATTTTTAAATATAATTTTCTATATATCTTTAATATCAACTATGACAGATGTTCCAATAATAAAACCAATAAACATAACTGAATATGAATTCAAACAATCTAAATATGAGCACGTGCCAAAATTACCATTTAGAAGTATTATAGTCGCGAGTTCAACGGGCGGGAAGACTGTCCTTATTCAAAATTTAATACTGAATGTTTATAGAAATTCATTTGCAAGAATATTTATATTTTCCCCCAGCGTCCATAACGACCCTACATTTACAGAAGTTAAAACATATATCAGGGATGAATTGCACGTGGATGATGAAAAAGAGAAAATTTATTTTGATAATTATAATCCAAGTGATTTAGAAAATGTAATTGAAAGACAGAAGAAAATAATTAATTATATGAAATCTAAAAAGATAAAGAAACTGCATTCAATATTAATCGTTATAGATGACCACGCAGACGACCCTAAATTTGTTAGATATAGTAAATTATTACATGGATTATTTACAAGAGGCAGGCACGATGCGGTAAGTGTGATTTGTTCAACACAAAAATACAATGTTTTAGCGCCTATCATTCGTTTGAATGCCAGTTCATTATATATTTTTAGGTTGAAAAATGCCAGTGAGCTAATGAGTTTTATTGAAGAAAATAGCGCCATTGTTGATAAACAGCAATTATTAGATATGTATCATCAAGCCGTTAATTTTGCTCCATATTCTTTTTTCTACGTGAACATGAATTCAAAAGACATTAACAAAATGTTTCATATCAATTTTGAACAGGCATTTCAAATTACAAATGATGAATAAAGATATTCTAACTTAATATAATATCATAATATGCCAATGAAACTATGTAGATGTGGTGGATTTTATCGTAGAGGTAATTATAATTTTCATACTAATTCTTGGATACATAAACTTTATAAGGTATTGAAAAGAAGGGCAACAGACGAGGAATTATTAAGATTTCAAAATAATTTTGTTGATGAAGAAGATTTAATAGATGATATGTGTAGCAACGCCTCAACAAAATTACCCGAAAGTGAAATGACAGATTATGATAGCAATTAATAATATTAATTATGTTTTAATATTATCAATTTAAATTAACGAAGCATTGCAAAATTGTAAAGCAGGAAGTTTATATATTAATTTGTCAGATTTTTCTTTTTCTAATTTCTCAATTCGTGCCACACATTCTTGAATAGATTTTATTATTAAGGTATCTGCTCTTGTTTTTTCATCTACTCTTAAAGTCTTAATGTCTTCCATACTGTTATTTGCATCATTTTTACTTTGACCAATACCCATTATATATAATATTATTTAGATTTTAATTTTTCAAAATTGAAATGTTGGTTTTCTTCTTCTTCTTCGTCTTCAGTTGGTGCTGGTATTTCTGTTGGACTTTCAGATGAAGAACTATGAACAGTAATAGGTGGAGAACTATGAACACTAATAGCTTCATTTGATGAATTGCTACTGCTACTTTGTGCATTTCCTGCTGTTATCTGATTAACTAAATCTGCAATATTTATTGTTGTTGCAATTGTGCTGTGTGATAAGTTTAATATTATATCTGCTACTGTAGCGCCGTTGTGTAGCATTATTTCTATCATTTTTGTCAGTTTGAATCTTTTTTCTTCTTCGTCGCTGTCCTCCTCGTCTGGTGGTTTCTTTGGCGGTGGTTCTGGCGGTTTGTTGTTGTCGAGCATTTTAGTAAAGGCTGACACCATTGCGTCGCGTTGGTTTTTCAGTGTTTGTGTTGCTTGTGTTCTTGTTGGTTCATTCCTTTTGTATGTGTTGCGCCAAAAGTTTTTAAGCATTATTTGAAACATATTGTCCTGGTTTTCCTTTACCTTAAACGCTTCAAATGTCACATTTAATGGTTGATTTGCATCATTGTATAACTTTTCTTGCGTCTCTCTGGTTGCTGTAGCAATAGTATCTGTGTTGGTTGCAATGTCAATAAATTCTCTCGGTATGCCTTTTTTCATCAATTTCGGTGGTTGTATTGTTGTTGAAGTGTTTGGTTTCATTAGGTTATGTATTGAAAAACTGTCGTCATCATATGTGTCATTGAATTTCTGCTTCTTTCTTTTCAGTATATTTTTCGTTAATATTATCATTATTATTATTTATATTTTTATTTCTTACCTTTGCCCTTAAAACTTGCCTTGAGTTCTTCTATTCTACCTTTGCCTAAATTTACTATCCACCCGCCATTATCAATAGTGTCTAAAATCATATCCACTAAATATTGTTTGTATGTTCTCACCTTGCCTCTGCCTTTGTGTTTCAATTCTTCTTGTATTTCGCTTTCTTCTGGCACTTGAATTCCTCTTAAATAAAATTGAAATTTAATATCATCTACTGTTAAATTAGGGTTGTTTTTCCAGTAAGCAGGACTAATATTATTATCTATTGTTGTTTTGAACAATGGAAATAATGGCAATGGCGGCGGCTCTTGTGGCGTTGAACTTGATGCTCCTGTGGCTTGATATTCTACTTGGGCATCATCTCCGCCTGAAATTGGCGAACCTTCGTATTCTAATACTGGGAGATTATCCGGTACTGTTCTTGTTGTTGCCGATGGTGCTGATTGTCTATTGCCTAGCATTCTTTGAAAAATTGTTCCACCCATTTCTCGTAAGTTTGATGCCATTGCTTGGCTCACTTCATTTACTCTTTCTTTTGTTGCTGTGGTTAGTTCTTGTAGCCTTGTATCTACCATTGCCTCGTGTTGTCTTGCCGTTTGTTGTGGTGTGGAAAAGTCATATTCATCATTTATCGCATCAGCGTTTGCTTGGACAGGTGTTCCTGCATTCATTTTGTGAACTGCATAAGTATGCCCGTTTCTATGTGCTTCTTGTTTCATCATTGCCTCTCTCATTTGTCTGTCTAATATTCTCATCTCTTGGTCTTTCAATAATTCTAAATGGTCGCTTCCATCAAAAAAACTACCCTGAGGACTTGCTTTAAAAAATGTAGCGTCTCTATTAGGTAGTTTTCCTGTTAATTGTTCGTTCTCGCCTATTAAATTAGCGATTTCTTCATAAGTAGGTCGTCGTTTCAATCCAAATTTTGCATATGGATTTATTAATTCTAAACTTGCTGTAGTTGCCATATTGATATAATATTAATTAGAAAATATTATTTTAATATTTTTGTGAAAATATTATTAATAATAAGATGTTATTGTTAATCATATTTTTGTGAAAAATATTATTAATCTATATCAATATATGTTAAGTAAATATTAACTTTTTTGTATCTTCATACCATTTATTTAAATGTTCTTTTGTTGCATGTGGCAAGTTAGGACGATATAATTCACCCATCATCCTATCCAGCTCATTTACATAGTTTGCTCTCTTATTTCCTTCGTCAATATTTTTCCTTAATGCTACTGATGCTTCTTGTGAGTTTCTTAACTTCATTTGTTCGTGCAGGTGTTTTAGATATTCTGTATCTTTTAAATCAAATGGACTATATTTAATTTGTGAGGATTGTAAAAATATCTTACCTTTATTTTTCTTATTATTTCTTTTGTGGAATTTATACATTATATATTTATCATAGATTTTAATTATTATTTTCTGACATCCGCTGTTCATAAGACTTATGGGTATTGCTTCTAAAATGTTCTGCTTTATGACTTAACGTATATTTTCCGCCACACCGACAATCAACCTTTGCTCTTTTTACAACTTTTTAATCGTAAAGAATGCTACCCGACTCTCTTAATTCCAGAACAGACTCCGAAATCATATGCACAAATATTTCTCGCACATCTTCATCAGCTGTGAAAGCCTTCTTTGTGCCTTTGAGTTTAAACACTAATAACCCACCCATTTTGGTATTAGAACCTGTGAAATTGGTATCTGGCATTTTCTCGAAGGATAAGCCAATAACAAATTTATCCTCTCTAAACCGCTTATATGAAATACTGAATGCATCTTGGTCAGGGTTCAAATAGTGTAATGCTCGTTTTAAATAATATGCGGTTTCTGCCATTGATTGACATTCAAACTCTGGATATTTCTTATTATTAATTTGTAATTGCCAAGTCAAATCTAATTCAGGATTTTGAAAACCTTTACCTTGGAATTGCTCACGATCAGCACCATCTGGATTCGGACCGTCAAAAATACGCGAGTTAATCATGGGATTGTAAAAATAATTCCATCGCTTGTAAATGTAGTTGTCCTGTCTGTAATAATCAGCATTTTGTGGGTCGGTTCCGGCTCTCGGTGGGCGATACAATGTAATGAAACAACCATTTAATTTAGAAGCGGATTTAACAATATTCATATTAATTTCAGTTCCTGCCGCGTTGAATGATTGTGTCATAGTGTGATACATTGGAAATACTAATTTTAAACTTTGACCTTCTAACAAATGTTTCACTATATTATTGTTAACCGTGTTGTCCAATTGTATTACCTCAGCACGAATGATTACGTTATTCAATTCCCACAGTGTTGAAGTATCACCGGTTGTGAAGTAATAACCGTTTTTGTCAGTGTATGCGTTGTTGATTAAAGTTCCATCTGGATTACGAGTAGTAAATGGTTTAATTACTGGCACGTGTTCATCCGATACAACTGTAAATTCTAATTCAAGTGGCGCATAACGAAGTGGTAAATAATAATTGCTTTCTAACAAACCACAACAAGGTTTATGTCCTAATCTCATATAACCATTTGCACCTCCGGGAATACCTGATACTGAATGGCGAGTGTATCTTGAAGTTAAATCACCCCAATTATTATGGTCTCCTGATTTAAATGTTGCCTCGGTTGGTGCCGTTCCGGTAGTTCCTCGTTCATTATTAACATCAATGAATTCTGCTAACCCAGTAGCATAAGTATGTCGCCAGTCATCGTCCCAACGAGGATTAGCACTACCTTCTAAATCATCCATATCTCGGGCATCTTGACTTTTAAAGGAATTGTACAATTCACAATGTCTATTGTATTCAATAATATCCTGAACTTGCTGACCTCCAACAGTGCATCTATAACGGTTGAAGAAACTTGATAAATTACCTAAGGGTCTTAAGAAATGACTACGGGTATTATCTTTGTTTTGAAGATTAGCAAATAAACGAACACTTGATAAATCTAAGAATGTATTATCTTCTCCTGTAATATGAAACCTGATTTGTTTATTACCTGCATTAGGATTATAGATGTTTGACCCTGCTGGAAAATAATTAACTTGTCGTCGGTCTGTGATGTATTGTGCTGTTTCTGGAAGTCCAAAATTTAACGAATTAATCATTGTAGTTTCACTTTCTGCAATTATATTATCCATTACTTATATATGATGATATAGATTTTTTTTAAAAAAAATCTATATCAAAATTAGAACATGATAAACTTAGATTTTTTTATTATTATTTATATTTTTCTTATGTGGAAGCATTGTAGTAGAATTATTTGAAGTTGTATTTTTTATAGTATTTATTAGATAATTACTTTTTGTATCAACTATATCTTTTAAAGTATCATAATCTAAATTTTTATATTGTTTATCGTATTTTGTAGGTTCTTTTGTCAGTTTCTTTTCTAATGGAATTTTGTTTTGCTTGTCTTTATTTCTAAACATTATTATTAATATTATTGAGATAATGTTAGTTCAGTTATACGCTTTATACAATATTCTAATTCGTCTCTATACTTATACAAATAACTTAAATCATCTTCATCTAATGGAATTTTCTTTTCTTCTTGTTCTTTTAAAAAGTCGGTATAATCAACTCTACTATAATCTGTATAATGCATTTTGTTATTTTCTGGATGTAATTTTAAATAATCATTTTCATAATTAATAATTTCACTATACATGCCTATTATAAGTCCTTCAATATTACCTTTTCTGTAGTATAAATGATTTAAATCATTGCTTTCGTGCTCTTCTTTACCCTTATTCAATACTTCTTTGCCACAATTACATTCATATTTACTATTTGATATTTTGTATTCTTTCTCTTTCTCTCGCTCTATCATTTTCTTATAAGCATATTCAATATCGTTGTCCCATTTCTCAGCATCAATACTCATATATAACTTATATACATATATATATTTATTTATTTATTGTTCTGGTGTTGAATTAGGATTGAAACGCGAAGCATTTAACCCGAATTATCATTCGGGTTGAACCCGTTTGAAACTGCCGTAGTAGGATTAATTTCAGTCATACCTTGTCCTGTCCAATTATTGAAACTGTGTTTATCTAATAAATTATTGCTTTCTATTTCTCCAGTTATCGCTGCGTCATCAAATGCCGCAATTACATCTCCACGATTTCTAAATCGTAGGTGTCGCGGGTTTTTCTGTTGATTACTTCCTGATACAAAAGGTGATGAATAAACAGTACTAGCATATTTGTTGCCGTGTCTGTTGTTGATTTCTTGAACAACGGATGAACCGAGGCTATGTCCAACAATTCTATTCACATCTGGATTTTTCCTTAATTCTTCCATTGCGTCTTTATATCTTTCGCTTAATTGAACATTATGAGTAGGAATAAAAAACAAGTCTGCAATTACATCATTGACTTTGTGATTTAGTCCCGTTTTAGCACCAGTACCACCAATATATAATGTGTTGCCTATTCTTGTTATTCCATTCACATTTGAATAGGCTGCGTCTAAACCCTTGACATCATCGATTTTATTTTTATTTTGAACATTGATTTCTTCAGCATAGCGTGTTTTATGTTTCATTATCTGCTTATCAAAATGTTTATTGAAACCTCCTATTTTGTCTTCCAATGTCTTTTTATGATTAAAAAATACATCTTCTATTAAATCCTTACCTGCTGTATATGCTTTATCGCTTGCTACACCTGCCATCATTTGCGTCGGCGTCCTGCCTTCTATAGCACCTAATAATAATTGTCGTCCAATCATATATTATTAATATATATTTTTTAAATTATCTATTAATAACAATAATTTCAAAGTAATTATCAATAATATTTATATTATAATTTCTATTGTATATTATATTTATGAGTGATAGATTAACATATAAAAAAATCTATGTTGATAGTGCCTACAGATTGCAAGAAAGTAATTCTACCAGTGACTTTATTATAGAACTTGACCAAAACTTTGAAATTCCACCAAGAACAAAAATGTTCGTGACAGAGTGTTCATTCAGCACTCCGTTTTATACAACAGAGAAAGGGTTTTATGAAAGGTTCTATATTATGTTATATAATAGTTCCAATGTCTTATTAAGAAGCACTGCCGTTGATGTATCCGGTGAAATTTATTATGCCAATCAATTATCATACAAAATACAAACGGAATTAAACACGGCATTTAATGATATTGTGCCGGATTTATTCTTAACAGTATATGGACAAAGCGAACGCAAAATGGAACTTAAATTAAATGACCCTCTAAATTACAAAATCAAAATACCTACAGATGAAGAATTAGAAACTTATGTAAATGACAAATGGAACAGAGGACAGTTTGAATATGACAACTTGAGACCAAAAGCTATTAATTATTTACTAAGTAATTATATTGCCTACGAACCTGCGTCATCTTGGCTAAGTGGATATTTTAATTTAGTTCCTTTTCAGAATATATACATAAATTGTCCTCAATTAAGCGATTATAAATATTCAGCACCTAACAATTTCAGCAGTTCAGTAATTAAAAAAGTTCAAATCAATCAACAACTTGGCGGAGTTATAACAGATTTTACAGCGCCCATATATGCAGATTTTATTGATGTAGGCGGTAAAAATATTAAGAGACTACACTTTAGAATAACAACTTCAAGAAACGAATTAATTGATTTTCATGGCGTTCCCATTTCTTTTAGCATTCTCTTTCAATTAGATAATTGAATAAACAACCTAAATATTAATATTTATATCAAATTATTAATATTAATATTTCTCAATTTGTCCATATAGACAAAATATATAAAACATATAGACAAAATATATAATATATTATATATGTCAGAAGTTGAACCTGAAATTACTAATACAATTGAAGCAGACGAGCCAGTAAATGAATTACCACCAATTGAAGAAGAAGCACCAAAGGCAGAACCAACAATAGAAGCACCAACAGAAGCGAAACATATAGAACCATTGAAAAACAACTCAAAAACTCAAGCACGCAATGAAAAGAAAATAACCTGTCCAAAATGTGCCAAAACTTTAACATTAAAATCTTACAGATACAGTCATGAACGCAATTGCCAAGGACCATTAGAATCTAAACCAATTAAATCAATCAAACCAAAAGCAGTTCCAATAGCAAAACCCCAGAAGGTAGAATATCGCGAAGAAGAAGAGCAACATATTCCACAACAACAGCAACAAAATAATATAATAGCGAACACACCACCCCCAAGAAGAATGCAACCACGCGAAGCGATGCCACAAGCATCACAACCGCCTCCAAACCCGCTACAAAATATAGCACAGCATTACCAATTATTGCAAAATGAATATTTGAGACAGAAGCAAGAAAAATACAATGCATTAAATAAAGGTATATTTGGCTCAAGAGGAAAAAAAAGATAGAATATAATTATTTTATAACCTACTATATAATAATTATGTTTTCAACATTATCATTGGATGGCTCAAGCAGAATTATAGCAAGTGAATTAGTATTAATAAATTCAACAGAACCATCGACCTTAAGCAGTGTTTATGCTACGAAACAAGAATTATCAGACACCGCAGGCGCATTAGGCGGAGGTTATACAATTGAAGAAGTTGATGCACTGATATTAGCACAAAAAAATAAGATAGATGCTAATATTCTTGATATTACTGAATTAAATGCTACTTCAACAACGATGTTTGACGAACAAGTAAATCAAAACGCAACAATTACAAGTAATTTTAATAATACTACTGCTTACGGACTTACAATAACTTCAATACTACCGACTATATCAGCAAATACAACTAAACTTGACACAAATGCTAATGATATTAGTTCTAATACCTTTTTAATTAGTGGTTTTAACAATAGTATTAGTTCCAATTCTTCTTTAATCACAGGACATGATAATACATTAGCATCACATTTAGCAGTATTAACAACACACGACAGCAACATAGCAACAAATACAAATGGAATAGCAATATTAAATAACACTGTAGGCAGTAATATGACATTTGTTAATAGTCATCAAAACACAATAACATCACATATATCATTAATTGACACAAACCTTAATAACATAACAGGACACGGAAACACAATATCAACGATTTTAACAGATATAGCAGATTTACAAGCAGGAGCGGGTGCTTCTTGGACTACAACTGAAAAAACAACTATTCAAGCAGATGTATCAACATTATATGCAAACGATACTAATTTATTCAATACAAATACTGCATACACCAATACATTTGCTTCAATCGTATCAGACAACACTACACAAGATTTATTAATAACTGAAAATTCAAATACGATTAATAGTTTAATATCAGCAGATTTACAAAAGTTAGATAAAACAATCACAACTGCGCAAACAGTAAACTCTCCATTAATACTTAGTTTAACAGATAATACTAATCCAATTTTTAGAATTCAAGATGCTGTAAGTAACCAACGCTTAGAATTTAAAAGAGGTTGTCAGTTGGACTCGTATCAAGGTTTAACAGGTGCTACACCTTATAGATTATGGTTGGGATGGAATACAGGAGATGTCATTATTGGAAGACCTAATAATGCTTCAAGAATTACGATTAACGGTAATGTTCACACTTCATACAATTTTGCTCAAGCACATGGAACATCATATTTTGAAGGTGCTGTTTATATGAAAGGTAATTTATTTACAAATAATGATTTTTCAACAGATATTAAAACTAAAATTGATAATTTAGACAATGCATTAACTCCATATTTAGAAACACATACCCCATCTGCAACAGAAGGTTTTTATATTCATCATCCTAATTTTGTTGCTTGTAGTATCGGAGATATAACCAATGCTTCTAACCAATATTTTATGTGCGACAGTGCTGTATCAAAAACCATATTCAATAAAGCAGTTGATGTATTAGGTGATGTATATACAAACGGCGATTTAACAATGGTTTCTGGTAAGAAAGTTGAAGTCAATCAAGTTCAGTCAGTATCAGGAAATACTTTATTATTACAAAATTCACCGAGTGGCAATGTTCAATTTGGCAACACATCAAAACTAATAATTGATAATGCTGAAATGTATGTCGATACAAATGATTTAATAATCAGGAATAGCAACACGTCAAACTCTATTAATTTGGTTGTTGGATTATCTTCAACATATGCTGATAATAAAATTATTTTAAATAGTGGTAGCAATAGCGAATTACGAGGCGACTGGACTATTGACGGTGATATGACTTTTGGAATTGCTCATAAAATCAATTTGAGACATTTAAATAGTGATGCTGTTTTAAGATTAGAAGCATCAACAACTATTGATAGTTATATTGATGGCACTAAATATTTACAATTGGATGATACTCAATTTTCATCATTCAATGGATTTAATTTAAGTAGTGATAAGAGACTGAAAGATAATATAGAAGATGTAGAAGATGACACTATAAATATGGTAAAAAACATTAAGATTAAAACATTTGTTAAAAATCAAAAAACTAAAAAGACTGAATTAGGATGGATTGCTCAAGATGTTCAACAATACACAAATCCTAAATATAATATTGTAAATGATTCAGGAGAATACTTAACGATGTGTTATGACAGAATGGCTTGTATTAGTTGGGATGCTTTATCAAAACTAATCCATCGCGTAGAATATTTGGAGAACGAAGTCTTTAAAAAGAAAAATAAAAATAAAAATATTTAGTTTAAAAATCTTGTAAAATGTATTTAAAGAAATATATAATATAATATAATATATAATATAATGAGTATTAAACCTGAAGATATGACATTAGAACAAATCAAGGAACAACTGGCACTATATAATAGATTGTATTATCAAAAGAGACGAGTAGAAAAAGACTTTATGGAAACCAAGAGAGCAAGTGCTATCAGATATAATAGGAGAAAGAAATTAGACAAGATAGCAGAAAACGGAGATATCAATTTAAAATATATTGATTATGAAAACAAACCAGAAGATTTACAGAATACAAAACCCAGAAAATATAAGGCACAAACATATAAAATTATAACAGTTGAATAAATAATATTTATTAAAATTTATTTATTTTAATAAATATTTCTTGTAAAAAAGTATTTAAAGAAATATTAGTATTATAATTATATGGTGAAAATGTTCAGTGAGATTGAGCAGGAAGAAATAATTAACGAGTTCTTAAATAACATCAACATGAATGACACTATAAGAATGATAAATAGAAAAATTGGAATGTGTAAAGAATGTAAATTTAATTATAATAATATTCAATTATATAGAACTAAATTATCAGAAAATATTATTAAACACATATGCAAATATAATTATAAAGAATGTTATAAATGCAAAAGATTAAAACAATTGAGCACATTTGTAAATATTGACACTTGTAATAACTCAAAAGAATTCATCAAACTAACTGAAATAATTGAAAATGAAAAGGAAGAAGACACAACTGTTACAACAAACAACATCAAGGATTATTATTTTACAAAATTATATAAATTTCCGACATTCAAATTTATCAAATCTAATTTGTTAAAGAATGTCGAAGGAAGGCATAATTACACAAGGGACACACACGACAGAATAAAGGACTGTTATGAATTATACTACAAAGGAAATATTAAAACTGTAAGTGCTGGAGTAGATTTAGGCGATACACCAATTTATGAAACAGTTGAAATAAAATACATAGAAACATATAAAAATGGTCTAGTAGATGAATTTTTGGATGAGTATGACATATCAAAAGACCAAAAGAATAGACGGGATTGTTTTAGATATATTGAAAATAATATTTTGAACACGTTAAACATATTCAAGATAATATTATCACATATTTTCAATAAGCAGGATAATGCACTTTCTAATATCCTTTTTAATGATGTAGGACAAAATATTTATAAGCACTATACAAAAAAAATAGAAATCAGCGATAGAATACAAAATATGATATTTAGTTCATACCCAAGTATCAAAGATATCAAACCGCAGACTAGGAGGAGTAACCAACAACAACAGTACGAAGCATATTTAAATAGTGCTGAAGATTTTGAATAAAATGTTAAAAAATATCACCTTTATTAATATGGCAAATATTAATAAAAATGATATAATTAGTAAAATATATTATGATAAATCAGGATACGGAAGTATCACAACAACCTATAAGGATGCTAAACAAAAGGAACAAAGCATAACCTTAAATGATGTTAAGGAATGGTTTCAAAAGAACATAGAACAGAAGAAGCAATTAAGAGGCAAAAATTCATTTATTGCTCCACATCCATATTTTGAATTTCAATTAGATTTATTTTTTATTAATGACATACCCAATCAAAAATTTAAAGTAGGCATGGTTTTAATTGATATATTTACCAGATATTCTACAGTAATACCTATTAAATCAAAACAACCACCAGACATATTAGCTGGAGTAATGGAAGGATTACAGAAAATGAAAGGCAAACCAGAAATTATTTATAGCGACGAGGAAGGCAGTTTATATAATAAAACAGTTGAAGATTACTTCAAAGAAGAAGGAATAGAATTATACCGCACAAGAGGACATCCTAATTTTGCAGAACGTTTTATACGCACCTACAAAGATATGTTATATAAAAGGGTTGAAAAAGACGAAAAAGAAGGAAAAAACAATATACAATGGATAGATTATAATTTTGAAATATTATTAACTTACAATAATAAAATGGAACATTCAAGTATAGGAATGACACCAGCGGAAGCATTGAAGGAGAAAAACAATTATAAAGTAAAAATGAAAATGGCAACCGAAGCAACCAGAACCCGTAAATATCCTGAAATTAACATAGGTAACGAAGTGAAGATTTACAGAAAGAAAGCAATAACTGAAAAAGAAAGGAGTAGCAATTGGTTACCTACGAAATATAAAGTTGAAAGGATTGAAAAAAAGTTAGGACAAACATATTTTTATTTAGAACATAACACGCGACCATTCTTAAGATTTGAAATTTTAAAAGTTTAAAAAATATATAGTTTTTGTAAAAATAAATTTCTTGTAAAAAAAATAGTTAAAGAAATATTATTATATCATTATTATATATAGTATAATTATGTCTAAGGCTTTGGAACGAAACATTGGATATTTAACAGTGCTAAGGCGGAAGTCATCACGGACAGCAAAACATTCAGACCTTAAAAAAATAGATAGAGTAATTAATTTATATACCGAGAGGAAGATTTCAAATGTCACAACAGCTGAAAATTTAATCAAGGGTTTAACTTCTACTGACACAAAAGTTTATGATAAAACATATCAAAAATACAAGGATAATATTAAGAAATTCAAGGAAAATAAACCCTTAAATCAAAGAATGGCAGAAGCAAGGACAAAGAAGGAGACGGGAGGGAAACTGAAGATAGATAACGACCCAGGACCAAGAGCAAGGGAAGGGAAAAATAAATATTTTGTTCAATTTATGTTATACATAGCAGAGCACAAAGACAAGAGAACCATAAAGTCCAAATATGCATTTCAACACAGACAAAATTTATTTTTTGTGAAACAATATGATAATTTTACTGCTACAATTAAAGCCACTGCATTTTCTAAAGATATCATAGGTAAAAGAATATTTAAATTGATAGGCGACTCCAATACAGAATATGGAATAAGAGGCGATACAAAAAATAATGAGTTTTCTAATACACTAGAACTATTACGAACTGACAAAGATTTTAAAAAAGATTATGAACAGATGACGGCATTTTATGACGATATAGAATGTATTAAAATATTATCAGTAGATATGGTAAATAAAGACGGCGAAAAATTTGACATTCTTACAGAAAATTTAAGGGATGCTACTAATGTTTCAATTTTTAATAGGTATATACATACACCTTTAAGGATGAACGAAGACACCATACATAAGGCAATTAACAAGGGTAATTATATTGAAAACGAATGCTGGATTAATGCATTAACTGATTTTTACAGTGACACAATTATGAACGAAAGGACCCGTAATAGACTAACTAGAGAGAGAGTAATTGAAATTATAGGTAGAGATAACTTTAGTGAAACGGGGGCAACCATTCACGAGATGGAGGCTGTATTTAAACAGTTTAAAATTCCATGCAGAATTTATGATTGTTGCAATAAATTAATTTATAAATGCGACCCCGATATAAATAGTAGGCACATCAAACCATTTTATGCAATGGTCAAAAACAGTCATATTTACGCAATGAATCACGACTTAAAAAGCATTCAACAGAAACAATTAATAACCAAGATACCAACTGTCAAAGCTTCAACCGACTACTATATTAATGAAAGAGAGGAACCACCGCTTTATAGAATGATAAAAAATATTGACGATATACTAAATATCAAAGTTGATGAAAAAACAAAAGAGATATATTTAGTATCCGAAGACAATAAGTTATCTGAATTATTTTTCAATTTAGTTAATAGTGGCTACGAACCAAGAATTAGATTTCAAGCTGGTATTATATCAGAAATAAAAATAAAATTTAACAAAACAATATATATAATAAAAACACAAAATTTAATAAAAACTTCTGCAGATGGATGTATTGCAGTATGTGATGAAACCACATATAACAATATGAATAAAGCAATGTTTAATTTTAATAAGTCATTGTTTAACTTATCTCATAAATCGTTTTATAATGACATTGATATTCAAATTTTAGACGAAGCCAGAACAGTTGTTCCATCTGGCTTATTGTGTGATAGCAGAGATATCAAAAATGAAATCGAAATCGATATATCAAAAGCATTTACTCATGCGTTTATTACTATATCAGAAATACCAGTATTTAATCAATTTGACATATGGCGAGCGTTTGATGATACAACTGATATTTATGACCTACACGACTTAACGTTATATTATATAGAAAAGAAAACTACTATACTAAAACGGACAGGACGATTGCTATTTAATAAAAAATATTGCTTACTATATGGTGTATTTTTGAAACAACTAGATAACATGACAAGAGAACGAATTAATATTTTATACTTTAAACAACCTTCATTTATTCACAAAGTTGAACATAAAAATATTGTTAATGAACTTTGGAACACAAACATTAGCGAAGACAATGAGGAAGATAAATGTATAAAAAAACTGGTCGCAAATGTTAATTATGGACTTTTAGAAAAGGGGGGAGCAACTGACCAGAAGAGCACAGTGTTTAAAAATCTTAAGGAAGCTTTAAACTATCAGGCAGAGTATGGAGGTAAAATACATAAATTAACACATTTCACGACAGAACAAATTACAGTAGATGAAGAACAATATACAGCAGAAGAAGAACAGGCGTCGTATTATATACTTAATCTAAAGGATACATCGCGCTTAAGGAATGGTTTTAGGTATGTAAAAGAATTACTACTTCAATATCATAATTTTAGAATGTATCAAGATTATTCTAAATTATATCAAAATGGCATTAATGTGTTCAGTGTCAAAACAGATGCATTTGTAATACAGCGATCGGATATAACAAAAGCAAGAGAGCTTTTAATCTTTAATAATGAAATAGGAGGATGGAGAATTTCAAACGACGAATATATTAAATTTCCTACTGTAGATTATGAAATTACACAAAACGAATTAATACAAATACCAGTTTATGAAAGTAAAACTATTGATATTGTAGATGAATATGACACAGATAATATTATTGAAATTATTGAACAAAATAATCCTATTATGATTCGTGGAGCACTACCAGGCACAGGAAAATCATATATATGTCAAAAAATGGTTGATAAAAATTATAATGTAATTTTTATTTGTCCTACTAATAAACTATTACAGGCATTCGAAGGCGAAGCAATGACAATAAATAAATTTTTCGGTATTAATTATGGAGATGCTAAATTAGAACCATTTGATTTTACAGATTTTGATGTTATAGTATTTGACGAAGTTTATTTTAGTAATTTAAATATATATTGGAGAATAAAACAATTTGTAGAACAGAATAAGCACAACAAAATTATAATAGCAACAGGAGACACTAAGCAATTAAAACCAGTTCAAGAGATAACAAATACTCGAGACTATGAAGTATATACTGATAACATTATAGATAACATTTTTGAATATAATATTTTGTTAAAAGAATGTAAGCGACTTAACACACAGGAAGATAAAGATACACTAAGAAATATTAAAATTGATATTTTTGAAAATACATTACCTATTATGAAAGTTATTGAAAAATACTTTGAATATACAACTGACATAAGCAAATCTATCAACAACATAGCATTTTTAAATACAACTTGTAAAAATGTATCAAATGAAATTAGAAAATTAGAAAATAAAAAGGACGAATATGAAGTAGGAGAATTTTTAATTTGTAGAGAATATACAACAACTAAAACATCAGTTTTTAATGTAAATTTCAAATATAAAATTGTTCATATTGGAAGCGATGGAATTTTTACTTTAAAGAATGTTAAAACTGAAATTCTACAGTCTTTGTCAGTTGATAAAATAAGAAGTAATTTTATATTTGCATATTGCTCGACTTGTCATTCTGCCCAAGGCAGTAGCATTGATGATACCATAACAATTTTTGATTATAACCATTTTTTGGTAAAGAATTATCCAGAATGGATATGGACTGCAATTACAAGGTGTAGAGATTTAAACAAAGTCAAATTTTATAAATATACGAAAGATATTGATGATGTATTTAATCAAAAATGTATTATGAGTTATTTTGAAAGGAAAATATTAAATTACAAAGAACAAGACAGGAAAGCCAAAAGAACAATACCTAAAGAAGGTTATGTAAATGCGCAATGGTTTTTAAATAATATCACAAATCAATGTAATTACTGCGGATGCGGTTTTTCTATGGATATTAAAAACGGTAATATAATGACAAATCTGACAGCGCAACGTAAATCAAACGAGTTGTCACACGAACTGAATAATATTATTCCTTACTGTGTTAGATGCAATTGTAGTTGTAAATGATAATAATTTAAATAATATTTTAATATTTCTTGTAAAAAAGTATTTAAAGAAATAAAAACTATATATATTATAATAGAAATGGTGGAAACCGAAATCAATAATTATATCAATAAGAAATGCTACAACTGTTGCCACTTCAAAAAGGAAAATATGGAATTGTATAAATTAAATTTACCTAATAAAATATTGAATAATATTATTAATTATTCAATGGATGAAGAAGATGAATGTACAATTTGTCAGGAATGGAGAGATAATCAAGAATTAATCAGATGTCATTTAAATCTGAAAAGAAGACATAATAGAAATGTTGAAGACGACATTATAATATTTTTAAGTGTGTATGAAATACCGCCTTATGATTATGTTAAACAGTTTCTTAAAATCCCTAAGAAAAAATATGGTATGATTGATGATATATTAAGGATGTTGTGTTATAGTCAAGAGAAAGGACAAGATGTTAAAGAAAATATCAAATTATTTATTGAAAGTAAAAATTTTAATGTTCAAAATACATTGAGAGATATTAATATTATTTTTAAAATGATGTATGAAAGAAGTAAGACAAATCAATTAAATTATTATCCTGTACTGAAATTATAATCATAATATAATAATAACATGTCAAATATTATATGTTATTATTATATTTCAATATTTAATTTTATTTCTTGGAAAAAAAGTATTTAAAGAAATAAAAGCTATATATTATTATATAGTGTGTAATGGCGGAAACCGAAATCAATAATTATATCAATAAGAAATGCTATGACTGTTGCCACTTCAAAGAGGAAAATATGGAATTATATAAATTGAATTTACCTAATGGAATAGTTAATAATATTATTGATTATTCTTTGGATAACAAAAATATATGCAGAACATGTAAAAAATGGAGATATTACCAAGACGCAATCGAATATAATTTAGATATTAAAAGGTTTAATGAAAGAAATGTTGAAGATGACATTTTGATATTTTTAACTGTGTATGAAATACCACCTTATGATTATGTTAAAGCATTTCTTGAAATCAGTAAGGAAAAGTATGACATTATTCACTACATATTATGGGCATTGATTTATCAAAAAAAAAGAGGGTTTGATGTAAAAAAAATCATTAAATTATTTATTGAAAGTAAAAATTTTAATGTTCAAAATACAGTGAGAGATATTAATAGTATTATTAAAATGATGTATGAAAGAGGAACGATATATCAATTAAATAGTTATCCTGAATTTAAATTATAACCATACTATGATTATAACATTTATACCCTTATATGTTATAATTATAATGTAAGTATAGTGTTTTATATATTGAAGATAAAATCCTACAAGGTGGGCCATGCGCAACTCCGGAATATCCAAATTTTGAAAAATGATTAATTATTTGTCTTCTCATTGAATTATTGAAAATGTTGTTTCTTATTGAATAATTCTTCTTAAAATGATATATATATATTTATCTCTTTTGAAAAAATATATTTTCTAAAATATTTTGGAAAATGTGTGTTTTTGAAAATAAAAATGTTTAGGTGTATTGAATTTTTCAAAAAATAATTCAATTTTTGTGTTGGTATGCAGTACTAAAAAAATATTTATCAAAATGTGTTTAGTCTGTTTCAAAAAATGTTTTAAAATGGCTGTTTTGAGGCGCTTATTCAAAAAATGCAAAAAACCCTAGGGTGGACCCCAGACTTTTGAGTCCGGAAAAAGTTGCGCATGGCCTGTCCTAACTATGACAGCATTAATTTAGACAGCTGTTGCAAGCCAAGCACGATGAATCGCAGGGAGAGCACATGCGTTTTCTTTGATAGAACCAATATCATCATGAGACTCGAAGCGTAGGACTGGAGAGTGCCATGCCGCAAGTGTCAGTGCCATGCCGCAAGTGTCAGCGCCGCAACCTTCACTTTGCCGGCGGTTCCAAACGGTGGACTTTGGTGTTTCTGGTACTGAATGAGGCAAACAGGGGGTTTGCCACTCGGGCAAGGTCTTCCACCCTGATCCAAGCTGGGTGGACGGCAGAAAGTCCACTTGGCCTTGCCAGCCGCGGGGCTTGCCACAAGAAGAGCCAGACCATGCGCGAGACTATGACTCATTGACTCAATGACCAAGGCAATCGAAGTTTGGGCAGCTTTTTCGGGCTAGCACGACAGTGTGGTTCCAGGCCAAAGCCATATGGGGCAACCGCAACCAAATGGTGTTGAATAATTGTCATCCTTTTCTCGGGAGACTGGGTGCAAAGCAACGCGAACGAGGCATAGAATGTCACGAAGGGTCCCAAAGGCAAGTGCCCACCAAGTGATGAGTTGCTGCAAAAGAAAATCCGTCTTTTGCATGTCCTTCTTGCAGTGGAACCAACCCCAAACCTCTGTGGCCATGGCGCAAGAGAGCACTTCTTCTCGGGTCATTTGAACCTCCCTCCAGAAACTAGAACACAGGGCTTCACTGGAAGTCTGGGCAACTGAAACAAAGACGATGAGTCTTGCCACTGTTAATCTGGACTAGATTTTTAAGGCACAGACTCTGCCGCAGACTCCTCATCGTGTTGCCTGCAGACTCGGATTGACTGTCGCAAGAGCGGCGGCACAGGGAACAAAGTGCTTCCTGAAGTCTCCACTTGTAAAATCCTGTCCAAAGTTGAAAGCTTCAAACAACAGGCATCAGCTGCCTGAAAGCGCTTCTGCCGCAAAGCCTCAAACTATAAACCGGTGCCCATTGATGGACCAGAACTCCCCTCAAACTCTGAGAGGGCAAACGATTCGACGCACGTCTTTCCTGCTTCGCATCACTATAGACCTGCCTCTCACGGAGAGGCGATGTCAGCGGCTCTGGTCCTGGAGCATGCACCACTCGGCAATATGTCTGTCCGTCTATCTGTCTGTCTGGCCCGTTTATGTGTCTCTCTGTCTCTATCTGTCTCTGTCTGTCTCTCTCTTTGTAACTCTTTGTGTCTCTCTGTTTGTCGGTAAAGCATGGTAAAGGACCGGACTCAAAGTGTTGCTGCTGGCCTGTTGCAAAGGCATCATACTCCGGGGACAAGCTTCGACTGCTCCGGCTTCTACCTGGCAAAGGTCACCCGCCAAATTTGGCCCTCAGGCCTCGCAGTTTATCCTTGCCTCTACATGAGCCACGCAGAAAGAAATGCACGGCAGCTTCCGGAAAAAGGACATGGAGTGAGCCCCCTCCTGCCTTGGCGAGGCCCGTATGAAACCATTGGACATTTTGACAGAACAACACGATACAGCATGCTCATCTGAGCAACTGAGCGACTGCCTCAGGCCTTCATCATGTTGAACTAATGCCTACTGAAACGCTTCTACTTTTGGCAAAGGGGAGTAGTGCCTCAGAATACCATAGAGCTCATCTAACATGACTTTGTCTCGTAAACTAACGACATCATCCTTCGTCTGCGACGCGCAAATTTATCTAAACCGGACATGGGTGTCTTAACATGTACGCACAGTTGCAAACACTTACATAGGCATGGTTGTGCATCCCTAAAATAAGTCTCCCGCATCGTGTTTCGTGTGCACACGTACGTGAACATGCATAACAATCGATCTCTCTCTACAAGTATGTACTTTTGTATTTATATATATATATTTATGTACACACATCGATAGAATTATATGTCTATGCATAATCTATTTATGTGTATGTACAAGCGACAAAATATGTACAAGCGACACAATATATATATATAAATACACATCATATGCTAGAGTATTATACATTATGTATATATTGTAATATTACACATGTACAGATACATAATTTACGAATGTAGACACGCGCAAAACTGCTCCATCTTCAGGGGTCACGACTATCCCCACAATCAAGCCTTTCACCCGTCTCACCCAACATCCGTTTGGAAAGAGAGGGCTCTTTTGAGCTGTGGGCACAATTACATGCTTCCCCAAGAGGCCACGGAAAAATGGGTGGGGACTCTCCCCTCTAAGCAGTGGTCCCGAATCAACAACAGGTTCTCCGCCTTGTTTGGGAGTTTAACAAGGGAAAGCCAATTGAGGCACCAAAGTCCAGGTTGGCATTGTTGACTTGCCGCCCTGGAACCTAAACCACCGCAGGCAAACCACGGGGCCGTGTATCCAACCCAACATGCTTGCTTGGCTTGCAAGTGGTCAACAGGAAGACGTACCACCATCAAATAACGACCAAGCCCGTTGGAACTCTCGCGAACCTCCGCCAACGCTGCCGTCATCATTGGAGGCGGCTGGCCTCACTGCGCCGGAGTTTGCGCGGACAAATCTTTCGACTCGAAGTGGATTGGTTGAATCCTGGTTTCCTCCGAAAACAGCGGCATACCACAGAAAAAGTCAAAGGTTTCGCAGTCGTTTCAGGGATCGCTTCTTAACCTATCCGTCGCAAACCTAAGCCGTGGCAGTGTCTCCTGAGCCTTCTGTGTGCTTGCCATGGCATTGTGAATTGTGCTGTAACTTAGTGCCACATCTCTTTTCATCTCAGTCAGTCGGAAGCTTCGTCAGCCCCAAACCAAGAATCCCGAACCCTTTCATCAAGCACATTGACGCTCAAAATGGAAAATCCAGCCCGTTGCAAAACTGCACAAGTGCTACAGTTTTGCAACAGAGTGGTGGCGAAGTCTACCTACAATGTCAACAACCTGACAAACTTGAAAATGAAGCGACCGCCCATGGCCGAATATCAACTTGACTCCCAAATAAGAACCTCCATGTTGTCCTTGTCCTTAGCGAAAGCTGTAGAGTCCACCAGCTTTCCAAAAGGCAAAGCTAAGACTGCAGAACTGAACCCTGAAATGCTCTCAACTGCAGCAAGTCAGAAATTAACACATCTCTCCACCCTGCCTGGCTCGTGTGCCATTGTCCTGCGTGCCGAAGCCAAAACACATGTATCACTGTCTCCTCCCCAAAGTGAGGTACAAGAACTGGTGCAGAATAAGTTTAAACGCCTACGGCTTTTGAGATGTGGTGATGCTACAGTGTTATAGCTGCCCAATCCTACAAACAGAACATGCCGTCGACCTACAAAAAG
>CAUJNA010003306.1:209898-309898 GCA_963377175.1 Effrenium voratum
GCCAAGCCATCTATCACACTCCTACACCCACCGGACCTATGCACCTTGGGTGCCTTTCTGCCTTGCTGCGAGAGATCGCGCCTCTGCCGCTCGGCTGCTGCCTCAGCAAATGCATGCAACGCCATCGGAGCTCCGCGCTGAGCGTCTTGAGGCACGCTCGAGCAGCTTGCATTCCAATGAGTCCCCCCCCACCCCACTAGCACTTTCTCAGTGCCAAATTCAGCAGGCCAACATGCGTAGTGCAGAGTCTCAAGAATCCTTCCATGCTTGAATCAGAAGGGATGTGTGTCGCCGAAATTCAGCAGCCGTGCACTGTTCTGGCTCACACAAGCATTTGCCAGGATTGGCAACAACCCATCCACGTCACAAGATCTTCCCACAAGTACACACGCCTTTGACAGAATTGCACCTCAAACACTTCCTGCCAAGATGCCTCTGGCGGACTGGATGGATGCGACGGACTGCGTGCCGGCGGACTGCGTGCCGGTGGACTTCGTGCCCGCTGCGGACTGGGCGCCCGCTGCGGACTGGGCGCCCGCTGCGGACTGGGCGCCCGCTGTGGACTGGGCATGTGGAAAGCTCCCCAAGTGCATGGGCTACCGGCAGAGATGCCAGCTGAAAACGAACTACTTTCCATGACCAGTTCGGTCTTCCTCAAACATGGCCGTGGATCTGGGGCCAGCCAAAAGGAGACGAGGTTGCCTAAAAGGTCCTGCTAGCTATCAAAGCTATCAAATGTGCTTGACAAAGCATACCCTTTCTTTGGAGTTGAGCAAGCGGGCAATCCCGCTCATGACAAAGAGAAGCTCAAGAGATGACAAACACATACAGAGAAAACAAAGACATCCGAGCATCTGGGCAGAGAAATACTGCACACTTCAGCCGCTGTGTATGCTGGAAGGCGACATCAATGCAATCTGGCATCGGCTGGTAGGGTTGGACAAGCACACCGACAAAACACTTAATCGAAACTTCGCTGGCTGACCTTCTGCCTCACAAGGCAGGCTGACATCAGAAACTGGAGGGTGTGTTGCTCTTTGAGGATGCCCTTTGTGGTGTGTTTTGTAAACGGAGCCCATTGAGGAATACCCACAATCCCCATCCAAACGCAGGTCACAAGTACCTGGCCTTTTGGGGCGCTCTGGGGATCTCCGGCGCGGCGACCTGGAAGAGATACACAAACACCTTCCCAGTGCTTCAGTTACCGCTAGACATCTAACTAGCAACTAGGGTTCTTTCCTGTAGGTTGTACATTATTGTTTCCTCTGTTTACCTGTAACCTCTGGGTGTTACATGATGGTGAACCATGTCGACATTTCAGACACAGCAAATCTCAAAGTTGCGTGTGGGTCACCATCCATGCATGGCGAATTTCGGACCGTGGGTCGAAACAAGGGCACTCTGGGCTGAGGTGGGTCGTGCGTACCAACTCCGGGCCTTTTGGCAGGAGCTTCCTCCTGGCGTGAGGGTGCGAGAGCCGGCAATGGGCCACATGACTAGCATTTCAACACCCCCCCAAGAAACAAGTTTGAACACTTCTTCGTGCCCCTTCAACTGACTCTTAGACTCTTCAACAGGTGACCCATGAAATCTGAGTATAGCCCAGTCGCTTTGCAAAAGCTCACAACCCAATATCGACCCATTCCACCAAGCCAGCTACAATGCCTGCCCAACGCTTTCAACGGCCCCGGTCTCGTTTAGGCGAAACCTTCAAACTGCCATGCCGAAGCGACCGTCCCGAGCTTCCTTTCGCATCGTTTCTCGCCAGACTTCGCCAGCTTTGGCCAGAACTGTGCGGCTCAACTGTACAATTTTGCGCAGTTTCTGACCGCCTCCCAAGGAGGGCGTCTTCTGAATGCATGTGCTACACTTGGAGACATGTATAGAATGGCTAGCGCTCATGGCTCGTATTGAAATGATTGAGCATTGAGTATGGCTCACGCCGCGGAGAGAGCATTGAAATATGGATCAAGCCGCTCAAGGCATTCACATATGAATCACACCGCTCAGAGGATCGAGCAGCCATGTGCCAGCTTGCCTGAACAAGGTGCGGTTTGGACATCAGGCTGCTCAGTCACGGCCAGCCACGGCCCATTCAACTCCAAATGTCGATGTTAACATCCAAAACTGAAATGTAGGGAATTGGCATCATGCCTGAAGGGCGAGCTACATGTAAACCCCCTATGCCGTGCAAAAAAACTCTGTCTCGGCCGGCCAGGATCCGGCAAAGGCAACAAACCCATTGCCCAACCGAGGAACCAATCCAAATGGCTTCCCCGGGACTCTAGATTGTCATACACACAGCTCTGGCTCAAGTCCCGAATGTGTCACGGACAGTGTCTCTTGAGCAAGAAGCTATCTGGTTCTCACTCACCCCTTGCTGCATGTGCGGCAAATTGACGCTCACATGCTCTATACAGGCCCCTTGTGTATAAACCACTCCGCGACCCCAACATAATACACAGAACAAACCAAAAGAGGTCCTTCAAGGCAGCGGTGGCTAAGGAACCTCCAGCTGTTTTGGAGGTCCTCCACATATCTAATGTGTGTCGTAGAATCCGAAAGCGGCCTCGATTTGGGCCATTCTTCAGAAGGGACCCTGTGGGATCTTCTCAAGAAGGGCGCCAACGCGAAACGGAACTGCTTCCAGTTTCAACAACATTGCTTTTGGAGCCCGCCCACCCACCGCTCTCGAGTGGGTGAAGCTTTACCCTCCCAACAGGTCGCCTGCTGCTCCGGCGAGACCGAAAACGGCCATGACCTGACGGCGAGGGCTGTGGGAGGACTCGCATACTAAAGGGTTCAAGGAAATACTTTGGAGGTAAACTGCCAGCACATAACGATCCTCTTTGACGGGTCTGGTTCCGCTGACTTGCTATGTTTTAACTGCTCATGGGAAGTCGTCGGGGCGCGTTAGCATATGGAAAATGTAAACCACTGCTTTGATCGTCTACGGTACAGTAGGGTTCTCAGAAGCCACACCCTGCTTGCGGCATGTATCTTAAACAATGAAACAACACATGCGTTTGTTTCGCAGCCGCTCGGAACGCATCGCTTTACTTCGGTGTACAGAACGAGGACGTAGGTGCTAGTGTCGCAAAAGTCAGGAGATCTTGAAGGACCTAACTTTGCATCCTTCTTTTTGAGAATGGGAATGGGGTTGCTTCACTGATAGTCTGATGTGAGAACGTTGATGTCCCAATGGTAACACAGCCCAATTTGAACAGATCCTGATCCCGTACCAAGCGTCAAACAGGTGAGCCCATTGGCCCAAAGCCTGGGATCTACACTGGCCGTGCCTCTTTCCCAGGCATTCGACAGACCGGTCCAAAAGGTCTTTACGAAAGCTCAAAAGCCAAAAGGTAGACCTCCGGTTCCATGAAACTCTCGAAAGGACACTTCCCCTAGGGGCTTCCCAGGAAGCGGCCTGAAAGGCCTCGACCGTGGCAGTGATACTGTCCGCCGAAAGGCCGATCCTCAGCCAAATGAAACCCGGCCTGTGAGCCAGCGTGAGCCGAAAGCCTTCTGAAAATGCCTCACAGCCGCAAATCAACCCGGAAAAAATACTTTGAACCCTCACTTCAACTAAGCGAGCTTGATCCCATCCATCCCCTGCCCACTGCAATCCTGAATTAGAAGTAGAACAAGGACGACCATACTCAGTGGCTTGCGGGGTTGATTTCAAGTTGGAACCTTCTGCAGTAGCTTTGGTTGGGTGTGGTTTCTTTTGCAACGCGGCGCAACTCGAAGACCCGCAGCTAACTGTCCAAACAGCTTGGAAGTGCTGGCGTGAACGCAATGCTAGTACCGCCACGGCTTGTCCTTCCTTGTCAATAGCTCGGCGTTGCGAGTACAAGGTTGTAGCTGGATAGCCCGATGTAGGAAGGTGAATGCCAACCAAAATCCATTTAATTGCAAATGACGGTGAACCATGTAAGCTGAGAGAAGCGAGCAGAGAAGTGGATTGGCGTGACGAATTCTTGACTGTGCTGGCTACTGCTAGGAACCTACAGGAACAAAACAATCGTAACTACGTAATAGACCCCAGGTTATGTTGACATTGTGTTCTTTGTAATAAGACTCTTTGACTGCCAATGCATCGGGATATGAGTGCTAGGGCACCCTGCACGTCGGAGATCTCACAGGCTCTTACCTGCGCAAGGCATCGCTATTTGCTGAACTGATGCCCACCTGCTCCCAAGATCAGCCCAAAGGAATAGTTGGTCAAGGCCTACCCCTCCCTGCTGGTTGGTGAAGTGATGAAAATAGGGGACGCCTAGTTTGGGGTTGACTACCAAAAGGAACCAGAGTGCCACTGAACAACTAGTGCAAAGCTGCTGTCACTTCACTCAGGCAGGACTGACAGGGCCGTTGACAAAAGGTTGGCTCGTCTCAGGGACACCGTCGAACTAGGAAGCAGGTGGTGAGCAGCTAGCTAAGAAATCAATCTTTGGGTAGGCCCTCTGGGCACCCCAGCCCCTTCCAAAAGCGAGGACGCCAACAAATCGGATGTGGAGCTGGATTTTCCAGCAAGGGTTGCCTTGAGGAGATCACCTTGTCTTGAAAACACCGCAGCTTCTCGCATCCGACGGCGACAGCCCTGCCCCTACATTTGCGGCTGCCGTTTTGAACTTGTACCACAGGACCCTCAAGGAGGCCTAGAGATTGAGCGAGATGGCACATACTTCCTGGGAATTCTGAAATCATGCTATTCACTGAGAGATAGCAGCGGCCCGCTCTTGGAAGCGTATGGCCATGCTGAGACCTGCAGGGGCATCGTATTCTTCCGCACTACACAATTCACACCGGGGAATGCAGGACTGCTGTGCAGTTGATGCCCCCAGCCTCTGTAGCACATGCGGAGAGGAGAATTGCGCTGAGCACAACTATCGCCTGCGCGGGCTCCAAAAACACGCCCCTCGCCATCTACCCCTCAAATGCGATAACGATAACATCCCTGCTTCTTGGTAGTTTTGGCTAATTAGTGGAGACTTCAATCTCATGAGGTCGAGTCTTGCAATGATTGCTCACATTTTGACCCACAGATGCCGTTTGGGGATGCGGTGCTCTGCATATCCTCCCCCCAGCTTTGGCACCCTCAGCATTCCGGCGCTCCGCCGAAGGCCGGGATTGCCTGCAGACACCTCAGAGCGTGTGAAGAGAAGGGCGTCATCTCTGACCCCCTCAACCCATTGGCTCAACATCTTTCAAGTTCCTGCAAGCCACGTGTAAACATAAAGTCAACCGCTAGCCGAATTTGGGGAACAACTGCTCCTCCGCATGACCTGCACACCAATATGTCTACATATATATATATAATATGCACACACACACGGATATATGCGCACACATTTATGCACGGGCACACCTCTATATACATGTATATGTTTATACCTATGTACACCCACATGGACTCCCTCTATACCTCTTTGGCAAACGACTTTTCTATGAAGCTTGGAGTAAGCGAAATGCCTAGACAGTCATATCGGCATACGTTCGTGGAAGAAACTCCCATCTTAACCCTTGTTGCCTCTGTGAATGCCAACATTGCGACTATCTGGCGACACGGGATGCACAAAGGAACAATTTTGTGTCCCCAAGGAAGCCTTTCAAGTGAACTGCTACCTCAGCCGACCCCCAGGGCACCCGCCGTGCACGGGCTGCCTGAAGCGACTCTCCCAGTGCCCCCTCCCTGTCATGGCTTCATCAAAACGCAGCCCCTTTTTCAACAAGGGGCCCCTAAGTTGGACACTTTCCATGGGCTTGGCCCAAATCATCCTTCAATACGGGAGCGGGTTTTCCGGCTTTCTTATCAAGGTAAGTTCTTCTTCCATGCCACGAAGGGCAAGATTGGCTGTGTTGTTTTCGGGTTGCTTGCAAGGACTCAGAAGTGCAAACCAATGCAAGATGTCGATCTCCGAGCGTCGCTTCCCATTCAATAACAGGGTTTGAAAAAGGAGGGGCTTTATCATGGTGTTTCTCAGCTTGTGCATTTTGTTGTGGGGTCTATGTCGTTTCTGTTCTTGCCTGCAGCAAGAACTGAGTTTGCACTTGCAAACATTCATGATCTTGTTCACACAGTTACTGTTCTGGCTTCAGCCAGAACAATACCCTGGCATTCCAGCAAACAACAGTAGTCACTTCGAGAATGTGGGCGCATCCGATTTCGACCTTGGTCCAGACTTTCCGCTATTTAAGTTTGCCGATGGCAAGGATTCGCTGGAGTAAGAGTGAGAGAGAGAGGCACCGTATTTGCTCGGAAAGAAAAGATAACCACAGAGAAGAGAGTATGAAAGGCAGGAAACTGCACACGCGTTTGGTGTATTATTTCCTGGCTGTCATCAATTTTGTGGGGAGGGGATGCTTTTGAATACACACACGCAGAGCTTTAGACATCGGGCTGCTAACCTAGTGCAGCAGCAGTAAAGTGAGGCAATTCGTGTGCGTACATCCTCTCAGCTGGAACAAAGCTTGTCTGGACTTCAAGCACCTCCAAGACTCTTGCGAATTAAACGTGGCCATGTATATACAAGTGTACATATATACATATATGCACACGTATATAATTCTATCCACGTGCTCTTGGGCTTCTTTTAATGTACACTCCAGTGTTTTCTCTTTAGTGCTCTGTTGTTCTGCGCGGCTGTACGGCTCCTGACACCAGGCCCTTCATATCTGCTCTGCTCTACGTTGTGGCAATGGCATTGGTTTCATGACAATGTGCAGTCAGTCATGAGCAAATGACGATGTGTTGTTCAGTCGAAGTTCACATCCAGAACGTCTAGGCAGAATGAGCACATCTAGACAGAATCAAAGTGCGAAGACAAACATTGAGCAGAGCGTGTTTGAGGTTTACCAATCAGTCGTGCAAACTGAAGGGTTGGGATCTTCTCGGCTGCCAATGCTAGCTTCTCAGTCTAGCAAAAACATATGCTGGCTGACTTCAAGCTACGTAAGTTGGAGTGAGAATGAGATTGGCTGACGTGCCCTCGGCCTTCGCATTCCTTTCACACGCAGAGGGACAAAAGTAGCCGCAAAGCTGCCCGTGCGGCCAGGTGCATCGCAAAGCGCTGCGCGACATTGCAGCCAGGTTGCAATTACGTGGCATCGCACGAAAAGCTCCTTGACAAAGAACCTGTGCTTGGGCTCTCTTGACAGGTTTGAAGCGATGCGGAAAATCACGGTGGACATCGGCGGACTGTCTAGACTCGTATGCCTCGTAAGCGTAATGCTTCGGCATGGAAGAAAGCAATCAAAACAGCCAGCAACACGTCCAAGAGTGATCTGATCCCCGAAACATCTCAGAGGGCGTTTGCAGGTTTTCCATGTGCGGTGCAAGAATCTGTTGACAGCACAACACAAGGTATGTAGAAGTATGCCAGTCCTTCAGACTTGCTTCCGCAAAGACTACAACTAGAAGCCCTGGAGTTGGAATTACGTGAGCAACCCCTTCGAATGAAGCATTCCCCGCAGAAACTGAGAGGGGGAACCACCTTCTTCTTCACTTCTTTTCTGCATCCTGGACTCAGCCCTCCCTTCGCAGAGCTGAGTGCCAGGCGTGTTAGGACTTTCAAAGAAACCGAGGTTTCTCTGCCTGTGATCACATGTGCATGACGGCAAGCTCACCACCTGTCATGCTGACACGGTGACAAGTGACTGACCATCGCCAAAGAAAACATCCGTCCTACAGTAGTTTTAGTACCATTGGGATAACCTCACAGCTGAACAAATATCGTCCACTCAACAAATCAGAGCTCTCCAAGCATGCCAATTTCATATTGCGGCAAAGCTGCTTTCTTGGCATCCACTAGCGTGGAAACAGCTGTTGGAGGGAAGGGCAGCGATGCAAATCAAACGATCAAGGTGGGTCAACGATGCCTCCAACGCTTGCACAAGGGTGGTATGGGTCTTTAACCCAAAAGTTTCACACATACAATGGCATGTCAAACATCGCGTCATCCATCTTTTGCGATGCCAACATGCTCCGTGTCTTATTCACCTTCTCTCAACCCACTCAGACTGTGCACATTGGCCTACACACACAAGTATCGCATCTTCGCCTCACTTGGCATTCATGCAAATATTCGAGTGGCCGCCAGCGCTCGCTCTTTTCTGATCGGAGCTTTTGATCTCCAGTCTCTTGGAACTGCGTCCAAAGCCGCCAAAGCCTCCGGGCACGCGACCGCGGCTGAAGACCACGGACATGCCCCAGCATGGACGCAAGCACAAAGCGGCTTCAATATCAAGTGATCTGTTGCGCTTGCCCACTGACAGTGCCATTAACATGCAGAAGAGCAACCCGGACTGCTTGTGAGCCGTGCGGTGGCTCGGATGACCTTGCCCAAATCCCAAAAACCCTGCTTGCTTCAACGGGTTTTCAATGTCAGAGACTGGAGCTGTTTTCCCATTAAGCTGTTGATATGAGGCTTAACTTTGACAATGCTACAGTAGATAACACACTTGCCTTTCCGCCAGGAAGGGGAAGGATGAAACAAACATGGGGGAGTTGTGCCAGCTACTTTCACCCGGCTTTCATTGGCCAGTCCTCTGTTTACGACGCCGAGCGCTTGGTGATCTGGCCTGGGCCGGCCGTTGACCATGCGACTGCCTTCCCTGAGGTGTTGAAGTTGTGCAGTAGCCTTTTTGGGTTGATTTTGCGGGGAAAGCAATGGGAACTCCCCCCCAAACTCCCCCCCCAAAAAAAACATGGGGTGCCGCAACTTAAGACACACATCCATCAAGATGTGCCGTTTTGGCTGTCAAGGGCATGTGCTCAAAGAAAAACAGAATTGCCATCAGCTTTGATGAGCCCTGCATCATTTCAAAACAGCAGGAGGCCCATGGGCCCCATGACACACACGCAAAGCAATGGGCCTCCTCTGAACTGGGGAGTAGGTGGCACGAAAGGATTGCCTGCTTGAAGTTGCTTTGGGCGAGCGGACAAACCTTGCCCGCTGCTGACACACACGCGCACATGCCAAATGTACGGTACTGCTCTTGGATTGATGCCCATCATCCAATGCACCAAGAGGGGTCGAGAAATGTTCAGCAGTCATGGCAAGGACACTGCACCGCTGATTTTCTGCAACAAACTTCGTAGGCAATTCAAACCGATACATCGACACCACCCGCTTTTCCCATTAACACCAAGAACACCTGATGACACATCAACTCCATCTCCCAACCATCAAAGAAGCACCCGCTACTGAACCCATGGCTTGAAACACTGGACAGGTCTAAGCAGGAGTCCATCGGAAGGAACCGACCCACGGGACCCAAGGGACCCAAGGGACCCAAAGGGACGCAAGAGACCTCTGGTCCCGCTGAAATCGTTTCACCCAGAGAGCTTGTCATTTGCAAAGCGATAGAGCCTCTCCAAGATTCAGACCCACCAAGGCGGCGCAGCCGATCATCACTGCCACCTGCCGAAAAGGATCCACAGGAAGAACAAAACACAGGGCTCGCGTATTTCAAAGCGATACAAACGCTTGGAAGACTACGGGGACAAACAGAACGGAACAACAACTGAGCCCCGCTTTTCAGCTATTTCTGACATACATATCAAGCATTTGGACCTTGAATGCGTGCCGCCCTTCTCAAAGCAAGATCCAACTAAGGTTGGCAAGGTTGATGCGAGTTCTATTTCTTTTGGAGTTTGTCCTGGGAGAAGGAGGAACCTGCTGCTAGGTAGAGCCAGCTCATGGAGGGCCGCTTCGCCAGACGTAGACGAAGAAAAGGCCCCGACTTCAACACTGACATACAAAACAATTAACAGCAAAGGAAGCGCCCGTGTGCCAGCAACTCCTTCACCCATATCTTCCAATCTGCCAAGCGCTGGAGCGGGATGCTTTGGACACCCTCCAGAAACGGAATGCCTGCAGGGCCTCAGTGCTTGCATCGTACCTGACACATGCGCTTGGACAGGCAAGGCTTTCTCGTGAAGAACAACCAAAGCCCCAAAATCCCCTTCTAGAAGCCAATCAAATCCCCCCAGCTCCGGCCTACAAACCGATCAAATCCCTAGAGACCGGTCAAATTCCCGTTCCAAAAACCGGTCCAACTCCAAACATATCGCCTAGAAACCGGTCACACTTTCCTTAGAAACCAGGCAAATTCCCCTCTACAAATCCCTTCCGACAAGTGGTCATGTCCGTCGAGACCCCCCCTAGACACCAGTCAAATCAGTCAAATTGCCCTCCAGAACTCGTCAGTCATCTCCTTCCAGAAACCGGTTACATTCCTTGATTCTAGAAACTGTCCAGCTGCCTCAGTCCCTCTGAACGAGCACCATCTCATCTAGCTCATGGGATCTGACGCTGTGATGCCCGCTGCTAGCTTCACTGCGTCACTTGGCTTCACGACTCACCTTGCATCGCCACTGGACCTTGCCCCTGCGCAAGTTCAGCGCGCAACATGTGCTGGCACGACGCCAGCTTTTTGCGGGCTGGCCATCACTGTTCCTTCTTTCGCGTTGCTGACGCTGCGTGCTGGGCTTGACCGAGGCAAACAACGCGAAGCTTACAATAATTCACTCTACCCCGTTCTTCTGGGAGTGGTGATCCTTTTCTTGGATCCTGGTGGGATTGGCTATCAAACCCGTCCTGACCCCCAAGTCCGAAAAACGGGGCTGAGGGCACAGCATCCAGTCAAGGAATCTGTCTACACTCAGGTGATGGGTATTCAAATGCAACGTTTCCTTGGTTTGACTCCTTCAAACCGGGAAGACAAGTGCGCGACATATCACTTCCCTCACCAATGTAGAACTCGCCAGCAAGCCCCTTGCAAGGGAAAAATGCCTTCCACAAACCTCCAGCAAGGTTCATAGTGCTGGGAGCCGGAGACGCAGATTTGGAGGGCTCACGGTCCATCAACCTCGCAATCTTTACCTCAGCGAGTGCAGCAGTGGGGATGGGAAGCCTAGACCGACTACCAGCGGGCGCGAAAACAAATCTCCACATGATCCACATAGCGAATCGAAATAAAAACAAGGAAACGGGCAGCTGGATTGACACATTCCAAGCGAATGAGAACGAGGGGCAGTCTCTTTTGAGAGTGCTTGAATGCAGCCCTGCCGTCAGTGAGTTGTTTTGTCGCACATGTTTCAATGACCCTCACTGGCAGTTCAGATTGCATGGCTACATGTCTTTCATGTCAATGGCGCCGCGGGCGGGGGGACCTCACCAAATGGCAAATTAAACACACATTGCAAGTGCCTCAACGCAAGCTGTGTTGCATGATGTGAGATGCGGCAAGGGCTGATTGCCGTGAAGAACCGTCAGCTCAAGAAACAGCTTCGAAGCATTCCTGGGGCATGCGCGTGGAGTCCTGCATAGAGCAGCTATTTTCGAAAGCAAGAGGCACTGATATTATGCAAGCAATCAGTGCCTGTTGGATGCGTTTGAAACACAGCACGTTCAACCACTGCCTGTCTACCTACACACTTTGAGAACAAGTATATCACAGCATCTTTCAACATGGGCAAACCATTTCTTTCCAGAACCTGGCAGAAGAACACAACTGGGTTGAAAAAAACGCGGACAACCCTTCTATCCTTATGCCCTAGCATCGGTCGGTATCGTATTTTCCTCAGCATCGGTTGCAGTGCTTTGGCAGCTCTAGCTCGAAAGTCACGACTTTTCCATACAAGTATAGTATACGAAGTACACTTTGGCAGCTCCTGCTCGAAAGTCGCAGCTTTTCAGTGCAAGTAAGTGTAGTGTAGTTTGGTACACAAAATACATGTTGGCAGCTCCAGGAAAGGCCGCAGGGCAGCTGGTTGGATTCGGCATGGCGGCTAATGAGTCGGGCATCGGTTTGGGTATCGGTTTGGGCCCTGCAACTTTACGACTCCGCAATCTTGCTTTGCGTCAGCAACTTGGACCTGATGTGTGTCTTCATGGCTTCTGGAGGTAGCTTTTTTTTCCTCAGTATCGGTTTACAACGGTTTTGGACTGCTGCAAAACAAGTTAAGGGACGGCCCCTGACATAACCAAAAGGCGCTTTATTTTTCCAGCCCAATTGATCCTGGGCTCTGGGGACCTCGATGTCTCTCCAAGTGCCGAGCGCGTGAGGAAGCAGCCCGCAGCGAAGAGCATCAGTGCCAAAGCGCTCCAGACCTAAGCCAGGGGATGCCGTAGGACCAAACCGCTTGGCAAACCGCTGTTCCTCTCAATCCATGTCGGTGCGCGGCTTGACAAAGCAAGACTCACATCAAATGAAGGCTTTCTTTTCAGTTGGGGCTGTGAGCCGCATTCTCGGATGTGCCGAGGCGGACTCTCCACCCACTGAGACGCCATGCAAAGGGCTTGTTGGTCGTCTTGTCTTTAGCCGAGAAATCTTACAACAAAAGAAACAGTAAGCCACTGAAGAAACGGCAGCGTCCAACTTCACAGCTGCCACTAAGATGTCAGGCCAACCCCTTCATCAGAGTACTAGTACAGTAGCCATACGTTTGGCTCTTGAGTGAAGTCAAATGCAAACTCTTTGCACGAAGGCAACGGTTCAAGGCTTAGCATGGAGAGACCTAAAGAAGTTGACTAAGGGTTGCTGGCAAGATATGCAGCCTGCATTTTTCAACTTACTGCTACCTTGAACACAAACGAAAGCGGGATTGCCTTAGCAGTTGCGGCTTTTCCAGGGTACTCTCTTGTGCGGTGGTATGGACGGCGCGACTTCCACACTCGTCCATGCAAAAGAAACCGTTCAAAGCAACTTCAAGTAATCACAACAAACAAAGATCAACTCTACTCAAGCAACCCTTTGACCATAGGGTCATGCACAATCGGGAGTCCTGGTTGCTTCAATTCGGTCAATATGCATAAGCAAACCCAAGCCAACATAACCAAACAGCACAAAAATGCGAGATGTTCATGCGAGGCGACATGTTCTCATGTTCAAAACGCTGCCGTGCCCAGGGAAGTGAATTCGCTGCATGCGAAGCTGGATAGATTTCTGGAGCAAATCTCCCGATTCATAGCTCTGCTATGAGTTCAAGTCACAATCCTTACAAATCTGACGACCCCTCGTGGCGACCGATGTCAGCGACCCCATTCATTGTTCTGCACGGATGCTGAGGGCGGAACAGCGGGCCGTGAGCGTGAGCCTGTTGCAGGCGGATTTGCATCGGAACTCAGCCGGACTTGAGGCTCTAGGCTTTTCGCAGTGGCCCCACAAACCTGCTGTTCTGGCTATGAAAGGCGTGGCACCCCATTCAAAAGAGAGAAACACAATCAAGGGGACACCCTGAACAGAAAAGAAAGCACGGCAGCATCTCTTCTGAAAAGGACAGAACAGAAGGAGTCCCTGCACCTTCTGCAACACGGGCATGGGAATTGTTTATCACTTGAGTATCTCGCCATTTGTCTGAGGGTTTGTGTGGGACATGGAGGGTCTCAATTTTTGATGTCCGCTTTCAGGAACACGTTTTGGTGTTAATGGTTCAAGAGGCAAACACGCTACAAAATAAGACAATGTTCACCCGCCTGTTAGGCTGGAGCTGCCACACTTGGTCATGGCCTCGCAGCTTAGAGCTTGGCTCAAGATAATCTGCCGAGTCTGCAACGAATCTTACAGAGTTGCATCAGTGAAAGGGCCTTGCCGAACTGCCTCTTGGCTTCCAACTGGACAGCAAATATAGAACACACGCCGGGTCTTTGCTGGGCAAGAAATTGGGTCGCTCTCTCAGTTACAAAACCTCAAGGAGGGGAACATGGAACGGAAGATCCTTCAGTGCAGGCATACTTCAAATAGAATCAGATGTGTCAACCAAGGAGCACTGGCTTGTCAGACATCATAAATATTGCCTGCCCCATTCTGGGGAACCTGGATGCATAAATCAAACTTCCCCCTTGCCTTGTGATAGGCCAAGGGCAAAGCTCTAATGCAGGCCAGCCCGCCCCCTAGCTGCATTCACAGTTCGCTGGCTTTCTAAGCACATCTCTTCCTTTGGTCCTCTCCACTGTCAGACAGCGTCTGAGCAATGCACCCACTTTTAGTCACCAACTTTTAGTCACCTGGACCAACCCGAGAATCAATTCCGCAAGGACTTTCTAGGACAATGACAAAGGCCAAAACACAAAAACAAAAGGTCAACAAGTCTGCTGACAACCGGGTCCAAGGTGGCAACGACACATTGACTAGCACCTTGCTCACACATTCATACGAAAGAGTTGATTTGTGCTGTTTTAACCGGCATGTTTGGCCTTTGTTTGGTGAGGTCGCAGCTGAAAAATCCTGCTGAGGTCCCGGCAGCTGAAAAGTAGGACAACACGTCCTTTTTTTCTTGTGTCAAAGATGTAGTTTGGGCCTTGGCAAGGACAGTCCTTTGCATTCAACTCGCTCGCATTTGAAAACTACTTGTTCCCCCAAGAGGACATGGGAAAATGGGCGAGTCCCCGCCCTGTTTGTGGGATATTTGGTGAGCGCCCCATTGTCCCTCCCAAGCAGACCGTCTGACAGAACCTGAGGTGTGCGGAAAATCCGCTGCAAGGCTCAGGCAGCGGCTTTTTCAAGCGAACTTGGGGCGGAGATCGCTGGGTTGAGCCAATTCAGCAGCCGTACGCGCGTTTCATATTGGTTCAACGGCAAACCAAAAAGAACACCATAATTTTAAGGAGCAAGAGGTCTGTGCATAGATGCTCTGTGCTTGCACACCCTGCATTAAGGATATATCAAGCCATCTGACGAGAAAACACCAATCTCGATCGCAAACACCCAGGCAGCAACAAGTACGCAAATCCCGAACACGCTAGGCGAATACGTTTGTTGCTTTATCATTTCTCTGAAATATTCACTTGAACTTCAAAGGACGTTCGGTGGGTTCACCGGCGGAGTGGGCTAACACAGGTGTGCTTTTTCATCTCGGGGGATCCTTTGATGTCCACCAAACATCCCGTCCTTGGACCGTGGCCGAGGGGCAGCTGAAGGTGTGTCCTGCCAAGAAGAGTTTTTCCGCAGGCCACATACCTCCTGGCAAAACTGGCATGCGAAAAAAAAAAAAAAAAATCTAGACGAAGCTCCTCTTTGCGGGCCGAATGTTCGTTTGCAGCGGAGTACTGACAACTTGACAACGGCCCTGACTCGGGCTTGGCCGTGTTGGTAGCATTCAGGCAGAACAAAACAACAGGCGCGTCCATGTTCACGTTTCTCAAGGTGGCTTTTCGTGTGGACATTGTGGCCACAGGTGTTGGGCTCCCCTGAAATGAGGCAGGTCCTTTGACACCTTCTTTGCTTCAGCTGCTTTTGCTTTGGCCTGGCCGCGCGAACTCCAGCTACCAGGTTGCCCGCCGCGCGGCCTGTCCCCGCCTGAGCTTTCTGTCGCTCCTCGCGGGCAGGGTTAAGGGCAACCGGCAGTGGCGCTAGAACTTGCCAAGAGGGCCACAAATGCTAATCTGACTGTTCCAATGCTGCAAGGCAGTGGAGGTGACGAAACTCACCCCAACATGCTCAGGGACATGCCTGGCCTACATTGGCGGACTCTGGTCCTTTGTTTAGGATCCTTGACTCCAATCCCGCAGTCGGAAAGCATACCCGCCGGCCGGCGCACAGCCTAGCCTCCGCCATTGGCACCCGGTGGCTTGGCAGTCCATCCAAGAGAGTGACGTCTTCAGACATGACCCGAATTGCAAATAGATCTAAATGGCTGTGGGTCGAAAAGAGGTACCCAAAATGGAACCCTGGTAAGTGACCCAAATGGTTGGTCAAAACCCGCACGAAACTTTGGGAACTTCAATGACCAACGTCCAACTTCATCCTGCTGCGCGTGCAGCTGCCGCAGCAGGAAGTTCTCCGCCTGACAAGGCCCTTACGAGATCCTCCCGCGGCCTTGTCCATCCAGGGAAATTCATAAAACCCATGAGGCAAACAGGACGATTTTGGCCCTCCACCAAAGTTAACTTTAGTGAGCCCATGAAGGAATCACAGTCAACCATCTTCTTTGGTTGGGTTTCATATCACCCCGTCCCCAAATGAGACGATAGCAGCTCCCCTCTCGCCAAGGCTCTATAAGAGGCTTGCAAAAGGGAATGCGTGCCCTTGACCCCAGTCTAGATCTGATCAACCCAAAGGTACATAATTTTGTGGTCAAGAACAATTCGGAAACACGCTCTATACGAAATGATTGCCTGTACTACTTTGTGCCTGCGCCTCTCTCGTTCGTGATAGTAGACTTTCTGATATGATGCCCTGCTTGCAGCTTTGCATTGAGCAACAAGCTGGATGAACGTAGCATCCTCATTTCTGGCAAGGTGGACTCCATGTGCAAAAGCAAATGCTCAGGTTTTGAAAAGTTCGCAAACCGACCATTATGTTTCTGACGTCATTCAACACGTCGTGCATTTCAGGCCATACCGGCGGCCATACCCCCGCAAGGCGCATAGTGCACAGCTCAACCAAGCGCGCTGCATAGCGCCCTCCAGAAATTATTGCACTTGGCACTCACGAAGGAACAGGTCGGGTTGGTCCCTTGGGATCTGAGGGTGGGCATACCTGGCGTGTGGCCTGACATGGCCTGACTGCCCGAGTGATTGGCTGGCAGTCGGTCAGCATCCCACCTGCAGGACACGCTGCTGCTTTGCGGTGAATAAGTCTATGGCTGCCAGCACGGCGTTGTACCTTGGCATCGCGCTCAAACATCGCCTGCCATCTGGGAATATGTCCAAAATGGCTCCTCGAAGATGGTTCCTCGTGGTTTCCGACGGCCTCATGGCTTCCTTTCTGCCGACCGAAACGGGTTCCATGCATACCGCAATTTCCGCATTTGCGTGGTCCGTCCTGTCGGGCTGTCGGGCCCCGGGCGTGCGCACGGCATCACCAGGGTTCACGTCCGCAACGAAGGCGCGGCCTTCCTTGCGGGTGAGAACCTGGCACTTGAAGTCAAGCAGCGATGTGACCATCTACCCTGAAGGAAAACCAAAGGTGAATTTGGACAAGTTAGGAAGAGATCTGGTAGGGGACAGGACAAAAGAGCCCCAGCAGAATGGGACCTCAAGGAAGCCCGCAAGAAGATCATGTTCCACGATGTCTTCTGAATGTGAGCTTCAGCTATCATGTTGCGGGAAGGGTTTAGATTTCCTTTTGCTTTGCCCACCACGTTAACGAAGGTGCGCAGTTCAAAGCGGCGGGGAACTAAACAGACTATACGGTACAAATACATTGAGATACATTGAGTTTGATAGGCGGTGGAAGCCGGAGTGAGGCGGCAGCTTGGAGGTCTCTGTAAGCCAAAGAAGCAAACCTTTGCTGGCACATGCTACATAGGGAGAGACTTGTTGGCTTTACTTCCCCCCAATGCAGCGGTGCCCGGGCAGCTTGAGAGCACTAGTCCCTGTGAATGCCGGGAAATACCCACTACAAGTTCCCCAGTTCCATTTCTTTACCTAGTGCCATTCAGACTCAGCCAAGCAGTGAGGACAGACCAGGCTGGTGATGACTCATGGACCGCTTTAACCATTCCAGGTCCTTGTCACTCACACAGGATACCCTCCGAAAAGAGAAAGTTGGTTCGATGGGTGTCCCTTTAAACAACCACTTAAGGAGACCCACAAATTCGCGGACTATTTACTTCTGCCCATTCACTTCCACAAAACCCGCCGCCTCATCGCTTTTTCCGAGCTAGGGAAAACCGCCACTTGCCAGGGCTGTGCCCCAGGGTCAAGAGGTTGGCCACACAGGCGGCCTCTTGCTGAAAACCATTGTGCACGCGCATCCAGACGGAAAAAACCCTGTGAGAAAGGGCAAGGTCACCGAGCTATCCAGAGGCTCCCAGGCAAGAAACGCCCTCCCATCTCTCACGACTGGCACCCAGCGCCCAGCCCTTTCCAACTGAATTGCCGCAATGGCTGAAAGTTGGCTCAAGCTTCGGCACGTAGAAAGGTGCAACATACGAATACTCTGGGTACTTAATCGTTGGAAGCTGGTCAACTCTCATGTAGTCTTGCCTGAGCATTTCCGCATGTCTCAGTAGACAACACCATTAAGGTCTGACCACTGCTTGAAGACGGCCTCACATTCCTTAGCTGCGATCATTGTGCACCCTGTGCCAAAATGATCTTCAAGCTGGTGCTTGAAGGGGGAAGCGACAATTTGCGGACGTCCGACACATCAGGAAGCACAAATATACTCCAGACAACTGAACTGATCTTTAGCGGCTATTGAACTCAGCGGTGTCAGTCCAGAAAAAATAAGGAGAGCATCTTTATTAAGGTCAAGGTCAAAGGCTACTGCCGCCAAAGCTCTTGCGCAGCGACTCCAGGAATTACTTGCGTCACATAAGCTCCTCCGCTTTCTGTCTCCAGAAGGTCCTCGCATGTACTCAGCATCCAAAGAGCGCGGCCTTTTCAGAATCTGAGGAATGCCAGCCCTACCACACCAGGTGCGTGACAGTCAATGTGATCCGCAAAGCTTAGATCGTTGGCATCAGAGCACCCAACGTGTCCACACAAAGGGCGTTCCGCAACCCTCATCTGTGAAGCTTCCAAAGCTTCTAGAGTTCAAGTTCAACACATCCGGTCTTGACCGAGTACTCAGAGCGGCTGAAGTGCAACCAGATTAGATAAGCTTCAACATCGTGAACAACAAGGCAGCCCTTGGGTGATGCAACGCAAACACGGAACCATGCTTCAACACTGCAACTTCTTCCGACTCAACCTCATGCGTGAGCATGACCCCAATTTGTCCTTCAGGTGCAGGTATCCCTCCTGGACAAATGGAGTCTTGGTCAGGGGTGTGGAATCCGCTGACTGGCTCAAGGTGAAACTGCCCAACATCCAGCACATTCTTGAGCATGACATTTCCCTCATCTTCATTGCACTCGCTACCCTTCCCAAAAAGTGTCCTCAAAGCCGCAGTGAGCAACCTTGGCTCGCATCAATCAAGTACTTGGACAATAATGCTCTTCGTATGTTTTTTTTCAGTGCAACATGAAGCCTCGCATGTATGCCATTGTCATCCTGCAACGCCACCAGCTCTTCTACAATCCGGGAGGCAAATTGCTGTGTAACGCCGCAGTACACTCGGGAGATGCGCGACCACAAAATGGCACCTTGGCAGCGACGCCTTCAACGAAACATGCATGGGAAACAAGTGCCTACGCAAAACACATTGCTGGTCAAACATACTTGCGCTAGAGCCGGTAGAGGCATGATGCTTGCAACGAGAACGCTGAACATTTCTTACAAACTAAACTGTGGATGCGAGTCAGTACCCTCACTGTTTTGATCGCCATTCGGAAAGGCCGGCTAAAAGGGGCTGGAAAATGGCATCCTGAGACAGGTCCGAATCCTGGCCTGGCAAGCGAGTTTGGTGGCAGCCACAACTGGGCGCCAGGCCCAAAGACATCAGGTCCGGATGGGCCGTGGTGTACAAATCGCAACCCTCCAAGTTATACCTTGGTGCTCGGATGACCCCACTGAAGCCTAGGCTCGCGATAAGTCCCGCGTTTTGCGGGTTGTATGTAGAGTAACTCTACACTTGCGGGACTACTTAAGCTGGTCATCCATGTAAGACACAGCTTGAGGAAGCTGCTTGTGCGCAGAACCCTCCCTCTGCAGCACATCCAGCAGAAATAAGAAAATGGTGTGGGGAATGAGGCTGGGTGCATTAAGTGACATCCTGAAAATTGCCCTCTAAATGAAAGAACCCCCAAAAGCAGTCTTGAGAAACCCTCACAATGCAACCACTTTAATGGACCCAGCCTGCTGCAAGCTAGGGGCGAGCCAATGTGAGCTGTCGCCGCGCGGATGGCCTTGACTTCTGCTGTGGCTGTCGCATCTCGATCTGAGAGCACCTCAATGCCGAAACCATGATCGGGTGCTGGGTTTATAGTTGCTTGTGGGATTTCAGGAATGGTTCGCGATTTGTCATGTGATGCAAGTTTCAACACCGCGTGCTGCAATATTTTTGAGGCGTGCTGTCGAGGGCCTTGATCCTTGTCTTGCTCCTTGACAACCCGGCTTGGCTCCAATTAAACGCCTACGCCCACATTCCTTGTCATACAAATCTTCCCACATCTACGAATGGCACCGCCCAACTTTCGAGAAGAGTGGCGCAGTTGCAGGACTCGGCGATCACCTCAGATTTCTGCAGAAGATTGTTGACATCAGCGAGAAGACCACTCACGTGTCACCAGCTTGCTGTCTTGTCAACACCTTGAGTGTGAAAATTGAATTGGGGGATCCTTGGGTGGACACCATGTGCTGGGGATGTATGTCCACCTTAAGATTGAAAGCCCCCCTTGAGGCCGAGCCACCACGCCGTCCTTGACAATGACCGCACCAAAGCACTCCCGCTCCTTCCAGGCAGACCCGATGAACATGTCTGAAAGATCACTGGTAGTTTGCTTCCCTTTCGGGATGCAAAGCAACGCAAAGGTCCCAAGTTGCCAGTTGCGTGGGATCTGAGCTATATAGAGCCAAACTGCGCTAGGGCGTGGCATATACTTGCTGAATCCGGGCACGGGGGCTGTGCTGAATTGCACCGTTGTGAGTTCAATGATAGCCAGAGTCAAGGGCAACAAAGAGTCACAATCTCAAAGAAAACAACAAATTCATTGCATCTGCATTTGACTACGACTTTGCCCATGGAGAGTCTGAAAGAAGAACCGGTTGACAAGCATCCACTAATGCAGCTCGCAGCTGGCATTGTACTTTGAAATATAAATTATGTTTGGCTTATTTCTCTATCAAACTCTATTCAAATTCAGACAGACATCGAGTAGAAGAGTAAACAGTGATACAGATATTTCAGAGGTCTGGAATTCGTGTTGTTACCTAGCCCCTAGCCCATATCGCAAACAAACAGATTGCAACTTGCATAGAATCTGCAGGCACCGGTACCCCGGCTTTCCGTTTTTCCAAGCTGGTTTGCAGAGTGACGGATTACTTGTCATTGGTCTGGCAGGCAGTACCAGGATGAGCTCAGGGTAGATTTGCATCTGGGTTTGTTTTGGGGTTGCTGCAGGATGGACTTGAGCAGGGGATTGCAGAATTTGGCTTGAAGGCGAATCTAAGGGTCGGCTGCTTCTTTGATTCCTTGGCTCCCTGCGTCTGTCCTTGGCTCCCTCCTTTCCGCCGTGTAGGGCTCTTGCTTGCTTTGTTTGCCTGTTTGCTCGCTTGCCTGCCCGCTTGCTTGCCAGCCAGTGCACTGGTTGGGGAAGCGCCGGCGCAAAAGCGAACTTGTTTTGACTATCGACTCTCGACATCTGTTGCTCAGTGGATCCAGCAGGATACATGCACATGATCGAATGCTTGATGTCAGCTGGAAGAGCAGTTGTCGCTGCGTTGCCATGCTGGCACAGAAGCACACGGAACTCGGATTGTTTTGAGACTCCGACTAATTCCCATCCTAAGCCACAGCCCTGGACAAGAAATAGACTGGTACACTAGTCGGCTTGACGTCATAATCGACTGTCTCCATCCATCCCGAAAAGCTGGCATTGCCGTCTCAGGGACCCGAAACCAGGCAAACACACCTTCATGTACATAATATCTTTATAACAGGGCGGGTTACCCGCTACGAGCATTTCACCTTCAGCACTGCCTCTCTCGGACTTTAGGCTCCTTTGCAAGGCCGGCCTTTGCGCCGCGGGAAGCAACTGCCATTGCCTGCGAGATCCATTCGGCGGGGTGGCAGTTCAAATTGGGGCCTTTGTCATTGGTGTTCAAAGGCCTCCTCAAAGGGAAGGAGTGTTTTCGGGTCCAACCTGATGTTTGAAAACACTCCAATGAAGACCAACTATTGTCATATATTGTCATTTTCGGCATCTTGTGTGGTGCAAAAGGGTGGGGACGAGCAAAGGCGGAGGGAGGGAATTCCCAGCTCTGTTGTTGCAGACTAACATGGAGCACTGCTTCTGTGGCCTTAGGAAGTGGATAAAGCCAGAAACACCAAAAAAAGAAATCCGCCGACGCCAGTCGAGCGTGTAGATGGCAGTCCGCAACTTGGTCTTCCTTCGGAATCTCTTATCAAAGCCGAAGGCTTTTGGGACTGCTATTTTTTGGGCATGCTGTGATAGGTGTCCAAAACCCTGTATTGAAATCGCTACGTGATCAGCCGACGCCGGTGGGGTGCAAGGGAATGTGAGACCTTTTTCATTTTTTCATGGAAGTGATGCTGAGGCTGCTGGAAATGCAAGGGATGCAACAAGACAGCATACAGGAACAAACCCAAGCTTTGCATCCAACATTTCAAGACTTTCAGACAAGCAAAATTGACCAAACGCAGAAAATACCAGAGATGCCGGGAATGCTCCGATTTTTTGATATTTCCTCAACCATCAAAAGCAGATACTAACAACCCCCGTCAAATACCCTAAAAATAGACTTCCAAGAGCACAATAATGCAGGGGATGTTTCGCAGTAACTGCTCCGTACAGGTGAGGAATTGCAAAAAACACTCATTTTTGGAAATTCAACAGTTCCTCAAAGTATCACTGCACTTGGCCCACCCAAACCCCTAACAAGCCAATTCCAACATCGCTTTAAACAGCAAAACATCATTAGTATCTGCAAAAGAAAGAGACAAACTCATGGCAGCAAGGTGATCCTGATGATGCTGGGGGTGCAGATCCTGCGCGTCCTGGGAAACCCCCCCCCCCCTAGAGACCCAGGCGAAACGCATATTTTTAGCACGCAAGCCCCAAACACGAAGTTGCGCCATCTACACGCTCGACTGGCGTCGACAGATTTTTCCAGTGTTTTTTGGGTCTTTCATGCTAAAAATCTGCGTTTCGCCTAGGTCTCTAGGGGGGGCTTGTCCCCCGGACGCGCAGGATCTGCATCCGCAGCATCATCAGGATTATCTTGTTGCCATGAATTTGTCTCTTTTTTTGCAGATACTAGCAGTGTTTTGCTGTTTCAAGCGATGTTGGAATTGGCTTGTTAGGGGTTTGGGTGGGCCAAGTGCAGTGATACTTTGAGGAACTGTTGAATTTCCAAAAATGAGTGTTTTTTGCAATTCCTCACCTGTACGGAGCAGTTATTGCGAATTGTCGTGCTTTTGGAAGCATTCCCCACATGTCTGGTATTTTCTGTGTTTGGACAATGTTGCGTGTCTGAAAGTTTGGGTCTGTTCCTGTAAGTTGTGTGGTTGCATCCCTTGCATTTCCAGCATCCTCAGCATCTGGGACATGAACAACAGGAACGTGCCAAGAAGGCCTTGTTGTACTTACACAAAATTGGGGCCTTGCTTTTATACTCTTTGGGGGGGGGTTTAAAGAGTAGACCCTAGTGTTCTTCTCCAGTGCTGACTCCAGATTGACCCGTAGCGATTTCAACAAAATCAAGTGCTTGAAGGCATCCCTTCCGGTTTGTACTAAGTCTAGAGCCTAGCACTTCTGGATTGCACTAACTTCCTGTACGGCATAACTCTCGGCTGCACACTCCCACATCCCAGTTTGCTCAGTGAGTCTTCTTTTAGGCCATTGCCCAAACCCTAAACATACGCATTGTTTCTCAAAAAGGATAGAGGAACAAGAATGGGGAAATATGTGTGTCACCTCCTCATCCCTGGCCACACTTCATTCAAACTTATACGGTGGGAAAACCTATATAAACCTGCCAAGATCTACCCCCTTCTGCTGATCCGCTGTTTCCTCTGGTGAACTGGTGCTTTCCGCCGAGCCGCCAGGCGCATGTACTTCTCATGCTCCTCCGAAGTCGTGTGCCCGGGCCCAGCTGGCGGGGGTCGGAGCTGCGCTTCCCGCTCGAAGACCAACTTGTAAGCGCTCCTCGAGTAATCCAAAACAGTGATGGGATTGTCGCAAATTCTAGTGCCCCAACAAAAACCTTTTCCTTTGGTTTGCCTTTAAAGACCTTCAAAGCCACAACAAGCACAAAAGCACCCATTTGCAGCCGCCCCCTCCCCCCCCGGGTGGGCCAAGTCTCTGCACCTGATCGCCGCCCTTGCCAGTAAACCGGCGGCGCATGGTTCGATTCACAGTGGTGTCTTTGAAGAAAGCCTCGCATTCCTGTCGTCTTCAAATCGAGGTCTGCGCAAGCCAATTGCTCCCCCCCTAGCAAAAAAACACAGAACACTCAAACGAATCGGCAATCATGGCTTGCAGCAACAGAATGGTACATAAGCATCATGCACCTCTGCAGTTGACTGTCCTCTTTGAGAATGCCATCATAAACATCCACCATATTCTTGAAGATTCGCTCTCCCTGAGGGTTGATGGGAACCGACGAGTCGGGGATGAAACCTGTCCTGCCAAGCAACTCTGCTATCGCACAAAGGAACATCTGATCGCTCAAGCTGCAAGACCCATCCTTCGGATTCCGTAGTGGCCGGCTTTGGAATCGATCTCATCGTAGAACACCTGTTAGGTACCGTTTTCACGACTGCACCAGGCTGCGAACTGCAAAGAAAGGCCTTGTCATCAAAGCCGTACTTTGCAGCTGTATGGCGGTCCACTCCGATGTAAGCTCGACCAAGCCTGGAAGCCAAGCAAGTGGGCATGTGTCAGAAGCGGTCCTCTTTTCTCGCTGGACTGAATCAACGAAAGCTTGCTCCTGACCATCATTCACGATTGTATCTCAAATGGAGCCGCGCACACAGCAACAGTGTCCTGTGGTCGGTCTAAAAAAAGCGCGGCTGGCAAGCTGCAGGCAAAGGTGTCCTGAACCCAGATCGGGCCTCGACCATTGCACGGCTCCCCAGCACATCGGACATGGCTCGCCTTGCTGAAATCATACAACATCAGAACATCACAATGCAAGGCCACGGCAAATAGGCACTGCACAGACACAGCGAGACGTATCTTGCAAGTGCCAGGGAAGCTTCATGTTGTATCAAAACTCAAGACACAACAGCTCTTTTGTTTGCTTTGCAGAGTAGCTGAGTTCTCGCTGACTTCTGCTGACCAACCTTGCATACGAGCGACACGTGGTGTAGAGCTCGCAGTCAGAAAGGTCATGTGAACCCATTGCCTCATCAAAAATGCATTTGGCTACTCAATCCATGTCTGGTCTGTTTGGCCCAAAACAATATGAGCCTAATATCTTTGAGGCGTGCTGGCAATACAGGGACAAGCACAGACTCAAGAAAGGTGTCGCATGATAACCTAAGTTTGCAGTCTCGACAGGTACGCCGTGTTGTTGTCTTATTGTGAGAGAACTGGCCTTGACTGTGTGAATGTATCCTGTTTGCTTGATCAAATCGCATTGATTCATCGTCTGGCTCAAATTTGGACAAAGGAGCAAGACGCCTGTTGCCTTGTAGGGATCGTCTTGGACAAAAGAGCCGGCAATTCCACTGCCAATAGCGTTGGCAATAGCTGCCAATTCAACATGGCGATTTCTGCGCTGTCCCTTGCTGCTGGAATACATGTGCTTCTTTTTCGCCGAACCTGGCAGTGCCTCTAACGCGGTCTGCAAGGACTCCCGGGAAATGGCCGTCAACAAAAGGCTTCCCTGTTCAACAATGGAAGTCACTAAGTCATGACATGAAGTCACGAGGGAATTCCCCAAAAGGGTCTTCGTCATCTGGCTTCCCGCCTGGCACGCCTGCTGAATGGCATTCATCTCTGCGTGGCAGCATGGGTCAGCCCTGGCAGGGTCTTGCTGCTGTGCAGTGTGTGTGTGTGTGCTGTTTGTTTGTTTGTTTGTTTGTTTGTTTGTTTGTTTGTCTGTCTGTCTGTCTGTCTGTCTGTCTGTCTGTCTGTCTGTCTGTCTGTCTGTCTGTCTGTCTGTCTGTCTGTCTGTCTGTCTGTCTGTCTGTCTGTCTGTCTGTCTGTCTGTCTGTCTGTCTGTTTTGTTTGTTCTATCGTTCGTTTGTCTGTTGCTTGCTTGCTTGATTGCTTGTGGTTTGGTTGGTCGATTGGTTGCTTAGTTTGTATAATATTCTCTATCCTAGGCTTGAGGCCATTGACAAGAAGTAAGATGTGGTGCACAACAACTTGGCTGAGTTTACAATCAATCGGCACATCCAATACACGCCTCTACACATGCCGCACTCCATCAGAAGAATTGTTGCCAAGGCTGTCTCAGTTTGTAGCTGCCATTCTTGGTTGTGTGGCCAGCCGCCTAAGAAGCAATACCACCTGGTCAACTTACATCGCACGACGATTCGATCAGCTTCCAGCTCCCTGCAGACTTGGGCCAAGTTGTTTGTGCTTCTAAATGTCCTCAAAACACTAGACATGCCCACATGTTCACGTCATATCATTTCGGTTTCCCTCCAAAGGGGACCGGCATTTGGGTCTGGTCCATGCTTTCGTGGTTATTATGCATGGCTCCAACCCGCCAAAGCCATTTTTGCGAGTCCCCTTAAGAAGGATGCAACTATGGTTATGTTCCGGCCACTTTCTGCGCCTTTTTGCCTCCCCAGGCCTATCAAGCACCATGTTGTGCGCGCAGGAGATGATGACCCCGTTGCGCACCACGGCCGCCCCGAAGGGTCCTCATTGCACCAACTTGGAAGGGATGCCCCGCTTCAGTGGGGCATGTCAGGTGGGTCATAGGATTGATCGCCCCTCACCCCTCCCCCTTTCCTGTTTCCGCCCAAAAGGACCCCAACAAGGCCTTGCTAAGGCCTTCTTCGGACGACACCAGGGGAAGTGCGGGTTAAGGGAACCCAAATTTGCTGAGTGGGGAAAAACAACTGGAACAACAAAAAACGACACCCAATAGTACGAAACACATGGGAGTCAAAGGATCGATCCATTGCAACAAGCAATTCACAAACATATTTGACATGACAATTGTTTTGCTTTATGTATAATTCATAGCACTGCGTTGTTTCTAAACTGTCAACCAGCATTGCAATTCATCCAAACATCCAGATTCCTCCCCCGCGGTGCTATTTCCTAGGCCCATCCTTTGCCTCACATCCCCACATTCACACCATAACAAGCCGTTCCCTTTTTGCGTTCTTGGGGATGACCACTTCCAGTGGTCATTACAACATTCCCACAACATAAGGCCGTCCTTCCCTTTTTGGGGGGGACTTTTAGCGGGGAACCCAGCAAAGCAAAGAGGAGACATGGGGAAACGGGCCCGCCCCGCGCCTCCATGCTGAAGTCGGATCCCCGCCATGGCAGACTGGGCCGCAGCCTTCATGAAGGCTTCAGCCACCGAGTGGTCGCAGGCGCTGTCCTGCAGTCAGAAACAGTTCATGCTTTTGTGGGGTATCCTTTGGGTTCAAAGGAACGCCAAACAAAAAACGCAAATTTTGGGGTGCGCGGGTGCCCCCTATTTTGACGCAAACCCAAAATGATTCAAAGCACTTTTTGGGCTTCATATGGCTTCATGCCAATTTGCAAAGGAGTAACTGCAAAACCTCGCATTTGACGCAGTTGGTACTTAGTCGCTGGAAACGGAGAACAAAAGGACCCAAAACAGAGGCATTTGTTCGGAGTCCTGAGGGTGGGACCGACCCTGAAAGCTCATTTTACTGACAGCCACAGGAAAGTCATTGCCTTTGGTGGTACGTAGGAGCCAAACAAGTCGCTAGATGTCGCCAGCGACCTTCTAGGTTACAACGGCTCTCCCTGTCATGGCTTTAGATCAGGAGGGAAGGTGCAGGCAGCAAGTAGCTGTAGCAATGTGCAGGATCTTCAATACAACTAAGCTGTTCCTGCTGTGTAAGCATGGGAGGTTTATTTTGATTTCTTCTACTGTTGTCCAAGGCAGCACGGTGAGATACTGGTTGCTTCAATGTGACTTCCAATGCCGACGTTGTCCACACGGACCACACCCTGAACATCTGAGTCCTGACATCGGAGCGGCTGATGCGCGGGAACGCCTCCACCTCCTGCCATGCGATGCTCTCAGTGCCAGTCGAAACCCCCCCCCCCTGAAGCCGAAACCAAGACTCGGCTCTCAAAGCAGGGGCCTACACAACAATGAGGGAGCTGAACATTTCTTGGCCACAAAGGATCCCCAAAGGAAACCAAGCATTGGAAAGGGCCCGTAGTTTTGGCATTCCCGTTTTGGTTGGGCCTGATATGACACACTGCCCGGGCCCTCTCTCTCTGCGCCTCGTTCCTGGCGGTCGCGCCAGGCATATGGCACAGCCGACGCCGCGACTGCCAGCACAGGCCTGGGCAGGCCTGCAGCAAGCGGATGAGCCTCTCAAGCAAATCCTTGATCTTTTAGTGTTTGACACAGTGATCTGTTGCACATATAAGTGCGTGCTTGTTTGTGTTGGATGTCTCTCGCTGTGTGTTTGCTTGGTTGTTTTTGTGTGTTCTTGTTTGCTTGTTTGCTTGTTTGTTTGTTTGTTTGTTTGTTTGTTTGTTGGTGTTCGTTGTTTTTGTTTTTATTTGTTTTTGTTTGTTTTTGTTTTTGTTTGTTTGTTGGTCTTTGTTTGTTTGTTTGTTTGTTTGTGTTTGTGCGTTTCTGTTTCTGTTTGTGTGTGTGTGTTTTGCTTTTCTGTGTTTGTGTGTTCGTTCGTTCGCTTGCTCGTTTGTTTCTCCTCACTGCGCATTCTACGGAAGTTGGATTCATGCAAACGTATGGGCTGCTCATTGAACTATATGTGCCAACACGGTTACCAATAGGTGCTTGATAGGAACAAGGGAACCAAGTGAGATGCAAGTCTCAGAGTGAGTAAATCACCGAGGGGTGCGGCCAACGCTTCAATTAACCGTTCAGGATGGTAGAATAAAGGATGCTCAAAGCCCTCCGGTGAAAGATTACGAAATTCGCAATTCCGATTAGAAGTGGGGCCCTGGAAAGGCGTCCCTCTTTTTGGATCGTGTAGCTTTGGGGGGTACCAACACTCAGCCTATATCATTGAACCAAGGTATGCCTTTCCTTCTCAGGTGGTCTGCTGTTGCTCATGCACCACCATAAACAGAATGGCCTGTGATCCCTGTAGTCCTTTGCATGCTAAGGTCCCAGCTTCGCAAATGCGACCACATGGTGACAAAGCTACGCCTGGTTTGAGCCAGTGTTGACACGGTGCCAGGCATCTAACAATAGCTTCTGGACATGCGCAGACTGTATTCACAAGCCAGCATCAGCAATTTCTACAGGAAGTGCCAAATACCGATGGAACACTAGGCCATTGGTCTAGCCTAATCTAGAAATTCCTGGTGCTGGTTTCATATAGATGTATACACTGAATAGGCGAACTTCAAGCAACGCTGCGACTGCCCACATCTGGCAAACCACGATCAACGCCGACCTCGTACAAAGAATCTCGGTGTGTAATCGCCAAGTCTTCCTTCAAGCGCTTCTGTACCTGATCAGCATATGCAGACTGAGGCACACCAGGTGCCTCTTGCAGTCGTTTGCGAAAGAAGTGGGACCGGGTGCCGGGTGCTGTTCAAAATAGAGGACTGGCCAACAATATATATATATATACATACACATATGTATATATTGTTCATATATATATATAATTATATATAAATCAATATATATTCATACACATTGGAGAACTGCAAATGCGTCCCGTTTTTGCAACCTTTGCAATCAAAGAGAAGGAATTCCGGATTTGAACCGCCCAGGCCACAGCGCACGGCACTCTTTTGCCTGCCGCAGTCCTCCGAGGCGTGCACTTCCCTTCTCTTGAGGCTGATCGCTCAGAATTCACCGCGATCTCCGTCTCGAGGCCGTCTTGCGCCGTGTTCCTGAGATTTCTGGAGGAACAGCGGACCCATGCCCTTTTTGGGGGGAGAAGGGAAAATCGGATAGCCAGACTCAGTGGGCAACCACATGCCATCCTCAATCGAGCATCGATCACCGAGCTCTCAAGTCCTGGTTCGTGGCAACCTCAGAGTTACACACGTGGCGTGTGGCATGGCAGGACAAAGGCAACCTCAGGGTATGTTGAATAAACCCATTACACCAGTCCAGAAAATATCGTGAACATTCGTGAACCATGGTGAAGCAGCTAAGCAAAACCTTCTCAACTTCAACAGAACATGTTTATCCCGTGCGAGACGAGCAGCTACGGCATTGTTGCTAGGCTGCTCCGACCCCATCAGCCGGACGCATCCCTACCCCAACCCCATTCCGGTTGGAAGGCGGTCATCAAATCTTAGTGCAGCCAGGGCAGCTTTAGCTTGCTGATTTCAGGGGGCATATCTCCGGACCAAAGCTCTTCACGTAGACCTGGGTGCACGCAAGAACAGGCCACCGCACTGTTGCACAGAAGTTTGTGGTTGCCGCCATGCCGAATAGGGGGTCTAAGCAAATGAAACAACTATCCTACCCGTTTGGTTTCCTTTTGACAATGTGGACTATGTTGCACCGACATTTGTCCCTTTGCTCTCCAAGCATGTTCTGAACACCCAAACTTTGCCCATGGAGGGACAGGTTCGATGACAACCTGACTTCTTGCGACTTGGTCGAACATGGCTTTTCCAATCTGTGCGGACTCTCAGAAGATACAAGCAACCATCGTGGCAACCTCAGTTTAGCCCAGAGATGCGGATCAGCCAGGCTGCTGCTCCAACTACCTGAGTCCAGGCTGTTTTGGGTGAGAGCCATGGAAGGCAAACCACGAAAGCACGCACAGCCTCATGGTAGGAACGAAACCCTTGAACCTGAACCAGGTGTGGCACTTGCCATCTGCTGGACAAGCTGCTGTGTCGGTTTCGAAGAAGCCTTCACATGACCGCTGACCAGCATCTGAGAAGGGGATGAAGAAAGCAGTCCTATGGCGAAAGCCGAATGCAGTCATGAGTTCAGACTCCCAAGCCAGGACTGGCAAACAAATCTTAAAGCCAGCGGCATGTTGGCTGCTGTGTCATGCGGTCAGCTAGCGGGAGTCCTGTTCATCAGCTCGGAATGCCTCTCTTGCCGGAAGAACGCCTCTGCGTCGGCCAGCCTCATTGCATTAAAACGCCTGACGGTAGACGACCATCCAACTGTCAACTCACCTCTCCCAAGTAGCCTCCCCTTGAAATGTATGCACGATAGATTTTGGCAGTACACAGGTGCAGCGCGAGAACCATACACCGGCCGGCGCTGCAACTGAAGACTATATCCACAAACTTGTCTTATTCAGTACCCAGTTCGGGGACACCTGAGAATAATTTGTCAAATCCATGTTTCGCCCATCCCAAAGGATGCCTCGATTTGACACGCTGCCGCGTGCAGAAAAACAGACACACACACACACACACACACACACGCATATTTCCAGGAGGGGCGGTGACAACCAGCTGAGCTTTGCAGGCGAAGAGCTTGGGCTTATGGTCCAGCACAAACTGAAAGTAGCCCGGCCGAATGGAGCGCTGCTCAGAGAGACACTCGGAGTCCACAGGGACGTCCCCCGCCTGGCAAAACGACGTAAAACGCCAGGCCAAGCTCTTGAATCATACAGTTTTCGGTTACATACTTACTGGCAAGCTTCTCCCCAAAAGGCGACCTCAACTGAGTCACACCCGGTACAAAAATGGTCGACCCAGAACCAGGTAAAGAACTAAGAAGGCGGCCGCAGCTATTTATGGCTGGGATCGTCCCGTACTAACCTTCACTTACCCGGGTTTTGATTGTGGCTCAGCTGATCCATGCATGCGTTCATTCACCCAAGGATCCCGCTAAAATCAAAAGTGAGATCCTCGCGAAAGGTGACTCGGACTGCTACCCAACATCATCTAGTGCAAACTCTTGACAAGATGAGCCTGTTCCGTAGATGTTGGAGTTTATCAATTTTGTTGGCCGGAATTGTATAGGACACCCAGCATGAAGGGATAGGTCTGCCGACTCCATCCTACTCATGTACATCCTGTCGCCTTTGGGAAAGCAACTTTCACCTCGCCAAGCAGGCTGTTCGGCTTGGGCATGTTGAGATTGTAAACTCTATGTTTTTTGGACAATCTGCCTGTGTGCAGTTCTGTGTATAGTTGATCACACACAGGCGAACGTAGTGGATTGAAGTTTTTTTTTTTTTTGTACCAATATTCCAAGTGAACACCATATTGTCTCAAAATGACATGTGACGCATGATGGTGTCTCTGTGTTGCTCGCTGGTGGCAGTTTAAAAGGGGCCTGTGAAGGACCTGTCCTCCTTCAAAAGGTGACCACGTAGACTTCAATTGGTTGGACCTGCCCGACGCCGAGACTTCCTCCCCAGCCTGCCTCCAGAAGTCTTTTCACCCTCGTCGATTGGCCTTGACAAGGCTGGGCTGAAGGAGCATCTTTGGCAGCAAATGCTGCAAACATGACAACAGTCGCCTCAAAATTAGCTGCCGATCCAAGCTGCGTTTCCCCAAACTGGGTTCAAAACCGCAAGCGAACAAGCAACGCGGCCAGGCGTGCGTCAGTGCGTTTGCGCACAAACAACTGTCAGGTAACTTTCAAGCAAACCATGACAGGGCTTGGGCAGAACCAGCCTTCGCCAAGGCTTCCTCCAGGTATGTGACAGGAGATGTCAGAGTCAAAGCAGCAAATGATCTCCTGCAGAGTAGCCATGAAGTTGCTCTGCTCTTCCAGCAAAACACACTATCCCGTTCAACACCATCTGTGCTCTAAATGCAAAGGCATGCAACACAATCAACACTGCTTCAAACCAATTTCCTGGCACTCTTGATGGGAAGTACTTGCAACATCATGCTCAACAATATGCCCGTCCTTGCTTCTGTCAGCGAGGGGACAGTGCTTGGTCACAGCCTCCTTGGTCAAGCTCCAGGTGACTCCGTGGTACTGGCTGCCCTGAGAAGGGCGAGCGAGTACTGAACGTCTTGCTGCCACGCAGCTGTTTCTTATCAAACTGATTTCTTCGCCATATCCCCAACATCATTAGCATCATTCAATGGGTGCTGCACACGGTGAACATGCATTGCCCATACGTTCCATTCAACGAGTCTAGAAATCTGAGTCTTCCGAATGCAACGGAATGCAACCGCAATTTGAAAGTTGACACCACCACTGACGAGTTTACACTTCTCCAGACCAGTACACCATTCGTGACAAGCCCAAATATATCAATTATGACATATTATTCTCAGAAATCATTGCCACTCACGTTGACCACCATTCAAAATCGAGCCCAGCCTGCCACTTGCACTACTTGGAAGCCCCATCCCGCTTCCCTGGGAGCTCGCAGAAACCCCCTGGAAAGGGCCTTCAAAGTGTCAGCCCGAGGGCTAGTGGCCGACTGCGGAAAGTCGTTTCCCGGGGCCCGGGCGCGCTTGCCGCCCAAAAAGATGTTGGACTGGAAGGCGCCCCCGCCTCAGGCGAGTTGGGTGCGACAAAGAGTCCACTTGGGACGTTCGACCCACTTGAGTCGGGAGAACAATGGTTATAAGGGAGCTAGTTTTTACTACAACCATGGGACCATGGAAATATCCTAAGTGGGTTACCAACATCCGAGCAGTCCTTTGAAAAATCCTGCAAATCGTTGGGTTCATGCCACCCAAGCAATGTCCTGTTTCGGCAAAATATCGCGGTTTGGCCTTGCGCAACGCGTTAGGTTGATATATCTGCCTGCTCATCACGTCTTCCAACAGACCATGTAATTAATGCTCATTCCATCTGCAACAAGCAAGCTTGTGAAGTGTTTCAATTCAGTTGTAGTGGGCCTGGTCATTTATGCAGTAATAACAGCCACTCTGAGCACGCATACACCTGTACTTGTCCATGAATCAACTCTGCCCTGCTCATTAACGAAAAAACTGACACAGCTTCTGAAATATGGATTTCTGAAGGCTTGTCTCTGAGCGGGTGCGAGAGAACTGCAAATATAGAATCCTGACCTCTGCAGGGCAGCTTGGCAAAACACGCAATTGCCTGCAGTACTTCTATTCTGGCCAAGCCGGTTGCTTGCTAAACACCTCCCAGCCTTCACGGTACACACATACACACACTTTTGCCAAAGCACAGCAGCGAGTGTAATGCCGCACTTCAAACAAATCACACTCTAGTCACGTGGACACACCTGGTCATCGCCGTCAAGCTATTGAGGCAGGGGCATTCATGGGAATCACCATATCTGTCTTCAGCAGACCTCAGCTGCGGGCAAGTGGAGACATGAAGCTGGAACGTCTCCAGCGCATGAGGCATCCCAGTCCTTTCAACAGCCCCTGTTGCGTTCTTTGCGAATCAACCCAGCCCACTGTTTCTTCTTCTCTCTCTCTCTCTCTGTGTCTGTTTCTCCAGAAGTCAACACGATGGGGATTGGTTCATTCTCATATCCCCTATTGCTTCTTCTGTACCTGTCTCCATCCCGAGCTTCTGTCTCCCTAAGCCCGCGGGTTTCAACCCAAGCAGCGAGAGTAAATCGACTTTGGCGGCCAGCTCGAGGATCTCTGCAAGGCTGTCAGCAGCCACAATCTCCTTGGCAAGCGGCTGTAGCAAGCAAAGCCCAAATCACGCAGCGGATTTAGGGTCTGTCCAGTAACCACGGAATGCCGCAACTGAATGATTCGATGCTATGTAAACGATCAGCCACATTGACATGCTCAGCAAGCGGCCATGTGTTGATCCAGCAAATAGTTCAACAACATTCTGGAGTTCTTCCTTTTGCTAGATGGCAAAGTGCTCGGAGCAGACATGCCAACCCATGCCACCCCTCAGCTATGAGCTCCCAGCAAAATCTCGCGCCACGCACGTCGCATCTACGGGACACACACGTCACCCTGCTGTATCACTTCATTGGTCATCCCCAACTGTCATGCGCCATGCAATCTTCTCGTCTCAAATGGATTACGACGATTACGACCTTTGAGCTGTCTGCTTCAACAATGACTCGTTGATGTGATTGTTAAGTTTGAGCGTGCCCCTCCAGGTCTCCAGAACTAGGCTTGCTTGGATCGACAAACATTTGTCTGCCTATTTCTTACGCGACCTGACGTGTGCAACCACTTGGTCAAAGCCTAAGGCATCATAATCTGCACCATTTTCTGGAACCACTGGAACAACAAACTCATATCATGCCAAGGCGCATATAACGATGTAACACTCTCAATTTCCAATTTGATGCGCAGCAAATCGGGAACTCATAGAACCAGAACATGACAAACCTTCACAGGCCACACCACAGCAACACGTAGGCCAGAAATTGCTTGAAACGCCGATGCGATCCCGCATCGGAGCTCGCGCCAAGATGAAGGTAAGCGTCTCTCCGCAGGACCAAACCGCCGTTGTGGAAGAGAAGTCCGTGCCTGCAGCTTGTGGCTTGCATCGCTCTCGCGCAAGGCGTGGCATTCTCCACACGTTTGGCACAAAACACGTGTCCAAAGGATGCCGCTGGTGTGCGCCTGGACCGCTCCAAGTTCCAAGCCAAAGTCCCGCAACACATGACCGCGGTTCCTTTGGGTTCTCAGCGCATGCCGAATGTCGCCGAATGTTGCGCACGGCACATGGCTTCACACACAAAAGCACCCACACACACACAACAAGCAGCAAGCGATTTCCTACCAGGAGCTTCTCAGGAACCCACTTATGCACAACGCTTGTTCTTGTTAGCCGGAGCAACCACGACCATCAAATGGCAATCCTAGAGAAAGTGTTTGGCTGTCGCTGTGAATCAACATGCAGCCATGAGGACATGACATGCTGGTCTCAGCATGCTAGATTTTATACAAAGGGTGCGAAAAATGGTGACTAGGGGGTTGGTGGGCGGTTCGAAGTAGCAAAAGGAGCAATGCATCCATCCTGCTGAGTTTCATTATACGCGTCCCCCGTCACACATCTACGCCGCGTGCTTCGTCGCAATCCTTGCTTTTGATTGCAACACACACAATAGAATCACCTGGAGGGACACAAATGGCTGGTGCTTGAACACGTCGTGGAGTCTGTGTTTTTGCAGGCTGGTTTGGTGGATCCTGCCAGCATACCCCGCAAAGCCTTGCTTGCCCTTGGGACATCTCGCTTCGCCTCAGGAAGTCGAGCTTCTCCTCCGGGCCAGGAAGTTTGAAGTACTCCGAAGGCACATCCGGCACCCAGTCTCGAACCTGGGGGTCGCGCTCGACTCAATCCCCCTGCGTTTGTTTGCACACTGTGTACATTCTGTACACGTGGCATGTGGTCTTCTGTGATGATTGGTTCTAAAGGCAAAACAACGGAACACGCTCAACTTGTTGGTGTAGACACCTTATACCTGCGCTTTACCTCTGCGGGCTTTGAAAGTTGATGGCTTCTTCCTGCTTAGGGAGCCGTGTGTACGCTAAAATCGAAGGTCTCTGAGTGCGCACACCGGTTTGGGCGTGCACGGATTCTGCGAAAAGCAGCTGGAAAAGCAGATCCTCTTCTTCAACATTCTGCACCAGTTACGAGATGTGGCATGCGTCCTGCCGTTCAACGAAAATTTGCCTCGTGAAGTATCAGTCAGGTAGACCAAACAGGGCCATACTTGCTTCATTTTTTCAGCTCGGCCTCAATCAATCTCAAAGTGAAGCCCTGCCGGCATCATGTACGCCTCTCAAGGTTGCTCAATGCTCTCTCAAATCAATGCCATTCTATGGCACTGATATCCCCAAATGTCAACTGCTCATGCGTTTCTGCATGTTGGACCTGCCAAATCCCTAAAGCACGGCAAGGACTTCTGTGCACCTTCATGTCAGCGTCCAAGCTCATTTGACCTTGTTTTCAGGTCAGAAAGGTTTTCCACCCCTTGAAGGGCTTGGCCCCCAATGTCTCCCGACCGACCCTGTCGCATGGCTGGATCTCTGAGGCCGCTGCGTTGCTGTCCTCGGGTCGCCCATGCAAATGTTTGTGGATCAGCCAAAGGAAACCGTGTGCATCAATGTGCAAAACACCGGGTGGAAGCGGTGGTGTTGCTGCTGCTGCTGCTGCTGGAAGGCCAACAGGGTTTTCAGCGATGCAGGGGAGGGCTGGCAGTGTTTAGCAAGGTATGTTTGGAACACACAATGCGTAGCCAGAAGGTTTCCACTGTTGAGGCGAATTGCTTCTGCAAAGGACAGCGCGCATTTATCGAGGGCAAGTCGAGCAGCGTCTCAACAAGCTAGGCATGATCAAGCAGAACCTTGAGTCAACACGACAGTGGAGCTTGATACATATTCAACTTGTTTGGGCTCCAGCTTCTTCTCGTTTCCCATGCCTTTTGCTGCTGGCTTGTTTGCTCCACATGGCAAGCATTGAACACATTCGCAACAAGTGCTGAGTGTTCAAGGACGGCTCAGCGATTCACCAGCAAATCTGAAGCAGTACATGCTGGACGAAAAGGCAAATTGGAATTCACTTGTTACAATGTCTTGCTGCTGTGTTGACTGGCCAGAAAAACTATGAGGACGCCTTCAAGTCAGGAAACTCAATAGGTAAGGCAAGTATTGGGTTGCTCTTGAACAAAACCACTCCCCAAACCAGGTTCGCCAACAAGGGTAACACCTCCCCCCCCACGTGAAAAAAAGGAAGAACAAAAAAGCACAGGACACCGTTTTCCACGTGGCTTCCCTGAAAGCAGCACGCCCAACATTCAACGTGGCTGTCAAATCCGGGGCATGCCCAAACTGCCGCCCCCCCCTGCCACACGCCGGTTGATGGCTCGTCCCAGGCGCCGAGATCAGCACCGCCTCGCAGGCGGGCAGGTGCCGGCGCCAGGAGGCCAAGTTCAGCTTCGCCGCCAGGGGCTCGGGCTCCAGCTTCAAGGAGAAGACGAAGCCTCGGGGAAACTGACACCGGCAGGCCGGCATGAAACACAGGGCGGTGTTGCTGGTTTCTTGTCTTTTCGTTGTTTCTTTTTTTTCTGGTTTTTAATGGCTTGGTCTTGCCCAGTGCAAGAACAGTTGCCAAGTGAATTTGTTGAGGCATCCGGAAATTGGAAGCACTGGGCTACACTCCGGCTGGTTGGCTGCTTTCCCTTGGTTGGTTGTACCCTCCTTATTGTGCGTTGGTTGCAAACAAAACAATCAAAACAAGAAGCCGAGGTATATACCCCAAAGATGTAAAATATCAAAGGCAAGCTTTTTAAACCACAGGGAAAAACAGGGGAGGTATGTGCTCCATAGAGGCTTCCCATAAGGGTTTAAGAAAGGGGCAGGCAACCAAACCAGCAAAGGAAATCCAAAAAAGACCACCAAAGGGAGAGGAGGGCTTGTAGTGGCTAATAAATACTCTACAAACACGGGGTTGGGGACATTCAAAGGAATCCTCCTCCTGTCCTGTGACATGGAGGTGTACTCATCCCAGATTTCCGCCCGAGCTTGAATCAAGGACCCTCCCCTGCGGCCCGAGCCGCACTTGCCTTCACTTGAAGGGTTGCCAGGTGCTAGTGCGCCCAGCAAACTCCTGCCATCACCGTTCTCAAAGCCCTGAGTCTCCGCCCATTCGCAAGCAAAGATTAGAATACGCTGCGGCTGTATGTTCTGGCTAGGGCACTGCCTTTCTTTCCTTTGCCCGGATTTCTTTACCTGTGAGCAAAGCCAATCAAGTTGTGACGTACCTGAAGCCGGCTTTGCCCTGAGGGAACCCGATCTGATCCACCCCAGGCCATCTCCTGATCATCTGGGGCTGCTTGCAGGGCAGCTCTGGTGATTCATCGCTGACATCGAAGCTGGCAGCGTAGATGGCGCCGATCACCTGCGTGTGAGTGTGCGTGAAAGAAAAAAAGGTGGGGGCCTAATTGGTTGGTAGCCCAGTTGCTTCTCAACCTCTTCCCCCCCAGAACAAGGAAAACCGCACACGAGGCCCGTACCTCGATCCCGGCAGAGATTTGACCCCGCTAAAGTGCCCAGCCGAATGTGGACATGTTCCTTCGATTCAAGGGTCCATAGGGAAACTCAAACGCACGGTGTTGCTTTGGCGTTGACAGCTACACTCATTAAATTGACCATTTCCTGCCTGATTCACTTCATGCTCTTCCACAAACAACTGGCGTGCATCGACCACGGTTGACAGATTACTGTCCACTGCGAACAAACGCCTGGTACATAATTTGCGGGCTTCCTGAATTGGGGACATTCAGGAGGGTGTCCTTTTGCGGGGAACATTCATTTCATCAACGGAGTACCCAGTTCTTATGAGCCGGCCTTGCGAGTGTTGAAGAGTTGCCGGCAACGGACGTCCCGCGTCATGGACAATGGGACAAAGAGGGCAAAGCCTGCCTCAGCACGCTGCAAGTGAAGTGCACGTCCGCAGTATCAGTTGCATCATGGTGGCAGGTGAATAGTTTTGTGACAAGGGGGTGACCCGCGCTTGTCATTGTAACAGTTGTCTCAGCTATATGCATTGTAAATAGCTCCATTCGACTTGCCAAAAGGCATGCGTTGCTTCATAAAGGGACTATCCCGCCGACCAATACCACTTGTGGAAAAGCCTTTCTTTGCCAGCCACTAGCAATGAAAAGGCTCTGTTGGACAACCTGTGTACTGCACACACAACAGACTTAGCGCCATCTAAGAGCCCGGCAAGAAGGCTTCCTGAGTACTGGCACCGAGTTGAGTGGTATGCACAAACCAATAGTGCGGCACAATACGAAAGAAGGCCCTCGAAATATTTTCGCAGTATTTATGTTCCAAAAACACATGGATGATCCCAAATCTCAACCCACTCTAATCATGATGGAATTTTATCTGTGTGCACTTCCGGCTGGTGCTCCAACTTCCAGCCTTGGAAGGCAACCGCCCTGTGAGCATTTCGATTTAGCCCTCTAAACAGCCAAGCCCGGCAAGCGTCTCTTATGCTCTCGCTTAAAGATCTTGTCACCCGCGTCCATCGCTGGCGTGTGATCGAGGACTTGCTGAAACATCGCAGGTCGAAAAGACTCTGCTTCGGAGAAGCAGTAGGACCTGAGTTGTGTAGTGCGAGTTGGACAAGAAAAACCACTAACCCCCCCCAAGCTGTGAAGAAATCTCCGTATGTGACCCAAAGACATGCTCAAGGTGGAATTTCCACTCGGAAAACTAAGGTCAGGACTTCATCTCCTGACCAACGGGCACAGATCAAACTGAAACTCACGGTTTCATGGAGGCCCTACCGAATGATGGCCTTCCCCTCCCCCCCCCCCCCCCCACCCCCTACATTTCAACTGCTCAAACGCAAGGAGGAGCCAGGAGACAAAATAAATTTGCTACCATGTCACTTGACATGCTTGAGTGATGTGACTAGGATCACAAAATGTGAGCACAACTCTACTGGCCCTGCCTGCTCATCACCCTCGTACTCCTCGCTCAGAAAACAAGAAAGTGTCATGTGTGCTTTCTGAAAGCAGCAAAGCTGTAGCACTCGCCTGTCCTGCTTGAGTCTGCTGGAGAAGGACTCTCCCAAAGCCCCTCCAGGAATGTGACAATTCAGCCTCTTGTCATCGAAGCAGCACACCTTCTCCTTCTCCTCCGAATAACTTTTCGCAGAACCGCAAATATGCTGACAATACTTGTAAACAAGCTGTCAATTCAACATCTCCAAACAGGAGGAGACTCTATGCATGCGACGCCCAAGGCCGAGGTCTCCTTGTCTGAAAGAGGGCAATGCTTTGTCACCTGGGCTCAAAATGAACTCAACAACTTCAAGCATGCACCCCCAGAAATGTTCTGCTTATTCTTGTTTGAGCCCTGAACCAGCCAACATAGGAGGCACCAGCATGGTGTGCCATTGCCAGATTCGCTCTATGACTTTGCAGGGAGAGAGGCATCAGGATTTGCACAGGCAACTTGCCTCGGAGAGGCAAAACAAAGCAATTGGGCACTAAGTCAAAGAACGCTGGGATTCGTTTGCTCAGAGTATTGCTTCAGCCACGTGGCCTTTGGCGCTCGTGCCAAAGCCTCAAATTGGCTGTGTGGAAGTGCCTCTACACCTTTCGATGCGTCATGGCAAGAAGGTCATGGCATTTTACGAGTTGGACACGCAAAATCTCGAGATGTCTACCAAATGCAGTGTTTTGGATAATTGTACGTAATCCATGCTGCAAGCATCCCCCTGCAAGCAGGGCGCCAACTCCTTCGCAAAATGCCACGCAGCTCCGTGGAATCGGCTGCCCCGCTTGCCTGGAGCACAGAAGTGAATCAACCAAGGACACAAGGAATAAAGAGAAGACAGATTCTTGCACATCATTCCTATCTGATCAAGTAGCGGAGCCCTTGACACGATGGTCCCAAGATATTTCCGGGATGTTCCTGGTTTGAGGACAAGCCCACTTCGAGCAAACCTCATCGGCCAGCCGTACAGACACATTAGCTTCTCGACAAATGCGGACTCAACAGTCCAACACCAATGTCAGTGTCAAACACAGCTGCAGCCCACTTCTGCGTTTGGAGCCTTCACAGGGCAGGCACCCTGCCTGCAGTGAAAAGGATTTGCCAGGAATCCCCGCAGGCAGTCGCCTGCCCGCTTCGGCGCTCGGAGCTCCTTGGCCACTCGTCCCGAAAAATGGGATTCCCCCGAAAGAACGAAGCCACAGGGGCACTTCACCATGAGGCACTGAGAACATGACGATCCCTTGCACTCCTCCGGGCAACTAAGTTGAAGGGCTAACTCACTCAGCCCTTGCCCGAACCCAAGCGTTCACTGCCCCGAAGGAGCCTGGGCCAAGTACCTGGTTCAACATGATTCCATCTTGAACCGTATCCTTGCTGTGTTTCCTTGTCAAAGGGAGCCAGGCTATAGTTGCTAAAAGCAGTCTTGCTCAACGTCGCCAGAGTTGCGTCTGAAAGAACATTCGCACCTCGGTGGACGTGCCTTCCGATTGCTCTATTGCAGCCAAAGCTCGACACCAAGTCCTTGCATTGTGCGCTCAGAGTTGGAAACACTCTAAGCCAAAACAACACATAGAAGCTGGCATGCAAATCCCAATTGCAAACACTCATAACACATAATTGACATCGTGCATGTCTTGCGCTTGATGCATCCGCCACATGTCCAACACCTGGCTCTTGCACCTCAAGCCCAGGCACATGCAGCTCGATCTTTTGTACCACTTTGCTCATGTCCCGCAGAAACACCACGTCCCCCTGCAGGACCATTCCTGCGATTGTCAGCCAAAACAAACACCTCGCAGAGTGGCCTGCCAGTCATTCACGGCCTCCATGATGATAAATCAGGCCTTGGTGCACAGGCTCGTCACGCGACGCTTTCTCACAGATTTGGAACATCACGACGCTGCATCCTAAATGAGATAGCCCATATACAAAGAGAAATAGCATGAGTCCAGGAAGAACTACACCCAATTGTTCCAAATCAAGGCCTTTGCACAAGCAATCAGCCAGCCTGTGTCCGCTGCACCAGTTCACGACGAGTACGTGTCTGCTATGAGCCATTACTAGCGCACAAGTCAGACCTCCAAGCCTGGTCGTGTTACGCATGCACAGCTTTTGTGTGAGAAATAGTGGCATTCCATTCTGCCGGGCAAGCGTCCGTGTCGGATCAAGTCCAACTTCTCCTGGCACAAGCACGGGCATTTGATCAAGGACTCGCCAAAGCTTGCGCTGTGCAACTCAGTGTTCTACGGTTGGGAATTGCCGTGTTCATGTCTTGTTGGCTTAACTTTTTCTGACCTGGTGGCTTTTACATCAGGGCTTCCAAGTACTTTCTGAGCAACGACGATCTCATCCACCGCTGCAAGTAGCAAACACGAGGTTGCCAGCCAAAGCCAGCTATTCCCGATGGTGCTCAAACAGGTGTTCAAAAGACGAGTGTTGAGCAAGTAGACAAACACCTGTCCCCTTTTTCTATTTCCCAAAAACAATGAACAGTGATGGTTGCTATTCAGCCCGTTCAGCCCTCAGCAAACTGTTGCTTTTGTGCGCTGGCGTTGCACGGCAAAGAAAACAGAACGGAGCGCGTCGCGATGCAAGCCAAGTGCCTCCTTTGTCTTGGAACAAAGCGCTTGGGAGGTAGTGGCGCGCAGCCATTGAAGCGCTGCAATGATCATCAATGTCCCTCTGCGGCCAAGCTAGTAGTGCACCGTCGCACGAATTTGTTACTCCGATACTTACGCCATAGTCATAAGTTTGGAAAGCAAGCCAACCGTGCATCCATCTCAAGCCCAGTAGCAAATCCAAGCTCACCCTTTGGCGCCCCTTGAGTCGCAATCAAAACCTGGTACAAAAATGGTCGACCCAGAACCATGTAAAGAGTTAAGAAGGCGGCCGCAGCTATTTATGGCTGGGATCATCCCTTGCTAACCTTCGTCTACCCAGGTTTTGATTGTGGCTCGGCTTACCGAATCAAAGGTGGGAAAGCGGCAATGCTGGGCTCCTGAGCGCCAGGAAGACGGAAATACTCCTCGGGCAGGTCCGGGAGCAGGGACTTCACCTGAAGCGCTTCAAGGTCCAGCGGATTTTGACGGCAGAACGCAGTGTATGAATGCCTGATGTTACCACCAGACAAGGGTACAAACCCAAAGGGAACAAATTAAGTCAACATAAGTAGGAATGAGGGTGTAATCTCAGGCTGTAACGCATTTTTTATCTGAATCTATTAACTTGCAAATCCGATAAGCACACGAAGTTGGTAATGTTGTCCGTTGCTTCATGCGTACTTTGGTTCTCTTCACAGTTGCTGCCCTGTTTGAACCTGCTTGGGCAACTCAATTGTGAACACAGTTTTGCTCAAGCAGCTTTGAGTACAACAAACAATCCAGGGAATTCAATTGACATTTGCCCAATCCAGGGATTTGTTAACTACACTTTGTGCCGGGCTGGCTGCATGGGGCATTGCAGCACCATTGCAGGCTTGTTCTGATTTGCAACTCTCTGTGTGTGCGTGTGCGCGTGCGTGCTTGTGTGTGTGTGTGTGTGGTGTGTGTATGCGTGTGCGCGTGTGTGCGGCGCATGGTAGAGTCTAAAAGGTGGGTTGTCCTTGGCATGTGGGCAGTATCCTTTCGTGCCGTAGACTGTTTTTACGTCAGCACGCTCTTGCTGGCCCTGCTTGTCCAACCACTCCATTGAGCTGACTTCGGTTCAATAAAAAAAACAGCTGTTCTTGTTCCACGCCAGCGGATATCGGTAGGGATCTAGGCCATGGGCCCCATGGTACTAACACATTAGTGTGCATCAGCCATGTGCAGCCATGTTCAGCCATACATCGTGCTTCTCTTTGATACCTGAGGCACCCGACGTGCCTTTTTTTTTGGTACGAGAAAAAAACGCTCGAATTACGGATTTCTGCTCGACCCCCCAAAAAACGCTCGTCCCCCGAAAAACGCTCGACCACATCCCCTTCTTCCATCCAGAGGAAGGCGGGATTGTTACGTTTTTTAAATTTGCACCCGTTTGCGGATATTTGCGCTCGTTTTGCGGATATTTGCGCTCGTGTTGCACTTTGATTTCTGCTCGCTCCTTTTGAATATTCAGCGACCGATCATCTTGGACCGACCAGCCCGGTTTTGGGAAAAACGCTCGAAGCAGGAAAAAGTGTACGTTTACTATATTTTGGTGACGACCCCTGGTTTTGCAATACGTTTGGGCTAAGGGCAGAAATTTATGTAATGAAGGGTGCTCCAGGTAGTCAGTGCTTTGGGCAACGTGCCAACACCAATGAATGGCTATGGCCCGCAGAACTCCTAACCACGATCGTAGAATTCGGGCAGCGACACAATCTGACTTCACTAGGAGATTCAGGTGTTAAGGCGAATCATGCGCACTGTTGAACCGTGTCAGGTGACAGCTTTAGAAACAAACAGATTCACCCGAACGTTTGGAATCATGAGGAAGATGATTAGATTAGATGCTGTCCAGCCTAGCGAGTTCCTTGACAAAGAGCGCAAATAACTCCGGCGCACACCAAAACATGCTTAGCACAAAGTTGCATCCCGGAGCCAGTTAAGGCAAGCATTTTGACATATCTTCTCGGACCGCCGTGCAACACGGAGCAATTGCTAGAGGCCACAACTGAACAAAAAGACTCGCCAATCTTCTCCCCCAAGAACCGCTTGTACAATACGTTTCGGCGGTGTCGAAACTTACTGTGTAAAATGCGGTACCATGAGTTTGCTTGCTCGGGCCCCTTTCGTGACGCTTTCACAGTTCTTTCTCGACTGCACAAAACACACCCTTCGGAATGTACGCTTTCGCCTTTGGCGACAAGAGCTTTCAGAGCTTTCGTGGATTGCGCGTTGGCTTTTGCGGCGGGGCTCTGAACACACTTCTGTGCATCCCGCTGTGCTACTTGTTTCTTACCAGGGTTTATGACGCTGCTCGTTCGGACCAGTTATCGCATCAGATTCACCAACCCTGCAATTAAAAACACCACATTCTTTCCGGCCAGCTGGGCACTCACAAAGCTTGATAAGACACCCCCGCCCCCCAGGCCCCCATTCGGATATGGCATTATCCAGAGCAAGACTTTTCTTTTGACCTCAGAATTGACTCAGCATGTCGAAAAATAAAGCCCCTGCATGCCCTTGCCATTACTTTTACCAAGGCTGAAAGCTCATGAAGGGTACCGCCATGTCCTCCCCTTCAAGGAAGTCCCCGCAATGACACAACCTCCCCACGATTAATCTTGGCACCCTCCAGCTCACAAGCAATTTCTTTTGATTTCCCTATTCCGGTCCTATTGGCCAGACAGTGAGAGGACCGGAGAGGACCCCGATTCAATCCGGAGGGGCCTCCGAACAAGAAGCAACCATTGCGGGCACTCGAGAGTGGCTTTCTTGGGAGCAAACCCATCCGTTCTGGGGACAAGACATTGCTGTCGTTCACCATCACGGGCGCATTGCACAACTCCTCGGTGTGGCGCCGCCATGAGTCCACCTCGGCCGCGTCGGAAGCTCGGCAAGTTCTGGACATAACGTTCAGCGAGTAGAGCGACATAAAAGCGTTTGACACCTGAGACCCTCCCCGGTTCTCCTTTTGCCCGGACTGACCAATTTTTGGCGCAACCTTCCATGATCTTCCATGAAGCAATCATCAAGCCACCAGCTTGGCCAAAACTCGGCTGGGCACAGGGTTGTGGGATCAAGGTATCCCCACTTCTGTGATACAAGGGAATCCCCTCTTTTTCATGGGTGGTTCGTCTTCGGGAGGCCCTTTCTGTTGTATCACAGATGTGGTCATTTCCCACAGCCCTGGCTGGGCATGTTTGCGAGGATCCAAAACCATGCTTGAAGCACCTCATCAGCGGTCAGCAGGCCCTTTTAACAAGCTGACCACTTAGATTGCAGCTATCGCGACTGCAGGCAAGCGGCGTTCAAATCGAAGGCAGCAGATGGATCCGACTCCGCGATAGAAAATATGTTGCCTTGCCGCGATCAGGACTCCAGAACTGCACCCGATAAGAGCTTGGAGCACGCGCGCAACATGGCGTCTTTGTATTCTTGTTGGAGGGTACCTTTGGGCAAGAAGTCCAAAGCAAAACGACAGGGAAAACACATTGTTTTTTTGAGCGGTTCCCCTATTTCAAGACACCGACATCCGCAGAAAGCCCCGAAGGAAGCCCGAGGTGCACTTGTCGCTGATGGGTCCAGCTGGCGGCGCCATGGACTCCAGCTGCGCAAAGGGGTTCTTCTTGAGGCAGGGCACCACAGCCTGCGACCTGGTGAGCTGAATGCTTGGTAAACAAAGATTATGAGCTGAGCCAAGCCGTCTAGTTTGGTGAGAGGGATATCCAAGAGGTGGTCCGGCATTGTTAGTAGGTTTGACCAACCCATCGCAAGCCTATCTTCACAGCCAGTGAGTGCTCATATGCTGAAGGGACACCCGCAAGACAAACGTTGAATAAACAGCGTGCCGCCGAAGGGTCATGGCAATGTGCGTGTTGATTCTCTGCGATGAGGCGACAAAGCAAATTCGACCAAAGGACAACTTCACATCATGGTGCGCACACCGCTTTGCCATGGGCCGGCCATAGCTGGGAAGGTTGCTTTGACTTGTGATAGGGCTGTCCCCCAGGCAAAAGGGCACCCCGGCGAGCCACCAAGCCTTGTTTGCTCCTTGAACTGAGGGTATTTCTCCAGAAACGCTTGCGCGGCACTGCCGGTCACGATCCTTGGTGCAGCATGGAGACAATCTTCAAGGACCCAAGCGTCTTTGTAATTCCCACAACAACTCTCCCGCCATGCGCCGGGTTTCACCTTCGCGGTACAGGGGCTGCTGCAGGGCTGAACAAGGGTCGCTCGACTCTGACAATCCAAACTGGCTGCATAACACTTTAGAAGAAATGCCTGTAGAAATTCACTCCAACGATACATCTATGTATTCTGTACACGTATTTTGTTACGACAAGGAAAACTCGTTGAATGCAGAGTGGTGGGCCGTTTTGCGTACGCACGGAGGAATGTATTGATCGCCGAGCTGCTGCCTGTGGCTAAGATATTGTTGCTTAAATGGGAGTACCTGCTGAATACTTTATCAAGAACACTTGACCGCGCCAAACCACAATTATACAACACACACCACAAATGATGGGTCTTACCCCAACCAACATCCTCAGCGTAGCATCTGGGCATGTGTCAAACCCCCTTTTGCAGAGCGTCTTTCAGAGGCAGCAAACGGAGCACACAATTTTAAAGACACGGAAGGCTCCCTTGTATCACGTTCACTTGACGTCACCCCTATCATCTGTGAAGGATACTGCGCTACCCTTTGCCCTTTCTCCTGCAGCCGGAGGTCTTGTTGCCCGCACCGCGAGTAAAGCTCCTGCAGGTGCATAGCTGCCACCCGAAAACATGCACAGCTGCCAACGGAACAAACATAAAACACCTTGCAGAACAGGCCTGTCTTGACGGCTTTGCTTGCCGCGGATGCATTGTCTTGACATGATTGTCTTATACTCCACGCAATTCGGTCGATCCCCGCTTCAACTGTCGATGACACTTTGATTAGCACGCGAGTGTGACACCTGCTTCGCATCATATCGATCAGCATGCCTCTTCAAACAACTGCCTCAAAGCAGGCATGCCATCAAACCAACCGCCGCATCTACGTGATTCAAATTGTGTAAGCAAGCCGCACACCCCCTCCTCACATAAAGGTTGCCCACAAAACTGTCGTTGTTGGACAGCCGCTTGCAAGACCATGTCTGCAATGACGTCATCCTCTGTTTGCAAGGTCAATGTGCTCACGCCTTGAGTACTGACCAAATCTTGCCCTTATCAGTTTGGTCTCTGAGCGCAAACACTGGGTACTCAAGCTGGGGTGGAGTCAAGCACAGCCTCTTATCCGATTCAAGAACGTGCTGCAGCGTGTTTGTCCATCGCAATGCATGCTGGGTAGGTATGTGCCATTTTAGTCTAAGAAGACTCTTGCAAAGCTAAGCAACTAAGCATCCGGCGAGTTGAACAGGTGATATGCAATCCGTCCGAGTGGATTCTTGACCTGGGTCTGGTGTTGAAATGTTGCATGCCAGAAAAAAAAACACGAAACTGCTCCATGTGCGTGGGTCAAGCACAAAGACAAAGTCTTGCCCCGACTGGCTGAGTCGCAACTGAGGTTGTCAACTGGCAGGTGGCACTAAGGAGAAAGCATGGTTCTTTTCAAACCTCTCCAAGGCGTCAGTCAGGAGTGGTGTATGCCTGAGACGCGATAAAAACCTTTTGCCAGTCACAAGTCTCATCTGCCACGTCTCATGCTAGTACCAGACAATTGACGTTTCTTTTGCTGCAAAGGGCCATAGTGCAGAGATTTGCGTAAACAACAGAGCAGCTACTAATAGCAACGAAAATCCTACCCCGAAAGTCCAAATGGAAATTCGGATTGAAACCTAGATCCTCGCGCTCGCCTCGTCGAGGTGCCTCCTTTGATATGCCATCATTTGCCCAGCGCCCACACGCTTCTGCATCTCATTTAAAACGTTGCCACGTAACTAAAAATGCCGCCAACAGCGCAAACACTTCTGCCGATTTGGGTGGTCCTGATATGTCTCTCTCTCTCTCTGTGTCTGTTCCAAGGGCGTGCTTCAAAGGGAGGCAGAGGGACACCTTTTGGTGGATTCCCTTTTTTGGAGAACCTTGTTCTCAGCCACGGCAACTCCTGCAGCCCGGTGTCTGCAGCACTCCCTCTATTTCGAAGGGCACGAAGGAATGGTCGCCCGCGAAGCAATACGAGGTGAAGTCCTCGCCATCCGCCTTCATCCTGCCGACAAGGTGGTTCAAATCACATTGGCCACGCTCCTCCACAACGCACGCCGCGCTGTGGCGCAACACTCATTGTTTGCGCCCCGCGCCTGGGAAACAGGAGGTGTTCATCAAACATAAGCACGCAGTTGATGTCTTGCTGTGCGTTTACCCGCCGGCCACGCTGCTTCGACGGGACTCCACTCCAACACAAACAGTTGGGTCGGTTGTTTGTTGCGGGGATGCTTTCCCCACCGGCCATGTGCGAACGATGCGACTTTCTGGTTAAGGGCGGGTCTAGGGTAAGTTTAGGGTGGGTTTAGGCTGGGCTTAGGCTAGGTTTCGGGCGGTTTAGGGTGGGCTCAGGGTGGGTTTCAGGTGGGTTTCGGGTTGTTTCTGGTTAGTTTAGGATGGGTTTAGGATAGGTTTAAGGTGGGCTTAGGGGGGGTTGGGGTGGATTTAGGGTGGTTTTGAGTGTGGGTGTTACGGCGCTTGCTTGCTTGCTTGCTTGCTTGCTTGCTTGCTTTCCAGCGGGCTGGAAAAATTGTCAAATAATATAGATCCAAACAGGGCCCCCTCATTTTGCCAAGTGCCCAAGTGGCCATGCGTGTCACTCCTGCGCAGAACTCCATGGGAAACTCCTTCGCCGATCGCTGCCCAAGGGACATCGCACTTCACCTGGGCCAAAAGGGCATGGCATCGGATTGGGCCTCAGGCAATGGAGGGTTGGCTCGGAACTTGTCCAAAGTCCAGCCAGTGGTTTTCCCAACTTGCACAACCAAAGTGTTCGGGATCCGATGTTCGACATATTCTTTCCGCTTGTCGCCAAGTGGCATCTTTTTCCTTGAAGCAGCAAAACACCTCCCGTCCGTTCACGGTCTTGCCCTCGGTGTGGCTTAAAGAACTCTGCTGCACGTCCACGCCATGTCTCAAAGCATGTCAGCTGGAAAGACACATCTGCTTCGCTGTTCCATGCGTGTCAAACAACAAATCGCATGGCGCCTTTTGAGAAGCGGGGCAGTGCTTCTGCATCTTCTCAATTTGGGCCTTAGATTTTGCACTATCAAAGCATTTCGGTGCTGATTGTCGTGGAAGGATGCACTTCCTTACTCAACATGCCGATGAGCACATCACCTGCGCAGCACCTGCACTCCTTGCTTGCACGTTGACAGGTACATAGCCCCCCAGGACGAGCTCACACATGAACTGCTGTGGCACTGGAAAGTGCTGAGGCCATGGCGTCATACACCCTCAGCTTGCGAGTGGAATGAGCAACTAACACACCCGAATGGCGCAACCACTGGAAACCAGGTCTTCAAATTGGGTTGCGCATCTCTCATCACGTAAAGCACATGTACGACTGGCTGCTTATCTCTGCTCATAGTGAGATCTTAGAGGAATAAGATCCAACAACTACTCGCAAGCAAAGCGGGATCCATTGGCCGGGTGTCTTCTTGTGGAAGGTACTTCCCTTGCGCCCAGCCAGAAAGTTGGAGCTGAAGTCGGCTGGGCACTCCTTGCCTGCCGGACATCACTGCGAATTTGTTCGAATGGCCGTGGTACCCTTCGAAAAGACTCTCGCAAGGTCGGCATATGGATCATCCCCACGCTAAACCTGAGGGGCGTCCCCTCCATGAGTTTAGTAATTCCCTTGTGCCCACAAAGGAAACACGGGGAGGGGCCCTTTGTCGGGAGTACACATCCCTTGTTGCACACTGGACTCTGGACCTCAAGACCTTTCCGGAGCTGAAATCCGGTGGCTGCATCCCGCTGCCACATGTCAAGGGCTTGGCTCTCGATATTCACATTTGACAAACGGAATACCCCGCCCCCCCCAACCCAGATTCAGTAGCCCACTGCCATGCTCCCTGCGAGGTAGCAAGCGACACCAAGCGACGTCCGGCGCCTCGCGGGTTCATGCCGGAATAGGAGATGAGGTCACGGTCCATGAGATCAATCACGGGATCCAAATCCTCGCGTCAAGATCAGTCGCGAGTGCCTAAGCCCTGGCGACCATTTTGTAGACTGCTCTCCGGTGCCATCCGGTGCCCACATGTCCACTGCCATGGCATTGCAACCCTCCTTTTGATGCTTGTTATTAAAAGAAGCAGGAATCACAATAGTCAGGGTGACTGCGTACTTCAAAACAAAGTTGTCGCATTGATGTTGCTGACTGGCTGCATGAGTTCTGCAGGTATAGATATGGCGCTTCCGGGATATGATGCGGTGCTCCCTTTGTACTTTGAATGGCAATCCCGCCAAAAGGGAACGGAGCATCATGCCTGTACATGCTTGTGGACACGTGTGGCTTCCACCAGCTATGTCGCTTCTGGCATGCAATTCTCTCTGAGTCAGCCTGTCGTGTCGGACAAAGGAACCTTCAGTTTGCCAAAGTGCATCCTTACCTTCACCAGCGAGTTTTATTGACCTGCTTCAGTCACATCCTTTTCACCCGCGTCCTCTTGTACTAGAAAATCCGTATCCATGTAGATGCCCCCATTGTGGTAAATGACTGCATAGCGCACCTGACAACGCTATCCGCCGATCTCAGAATCTCAGCGCCAAACATGTGCCGGTTTGAAACGGGCCAGGAGCACCACATCCGATTTGCAAGCTTGGTATGGAAGCTTGAAGTACTCCTGGCACACAAGGCAAGGCGTGGCACTGTCCGAATTGGATGACTGGAAGTAATCCTGGAACAAGACTGCTGAAGTGGGGCAAGGACCTTCAACTGTCTCACGCAAACACTTGTTTGACCTTGTCAACTTCTCACCATGACTCGTCGAGAATCCTGCAAAGAATGTCGGCAATCAGATCAACTTGAACAGACTGCCTGCCTTTCATGCCAACGAGCACACAGTCACATGGGAAATAAGCGGATATGTGAGATCTGCCAAAACAACACACCACCAAACCGGGACGATCTGCTGTAGCTCAAAAGGCAGCAATTCAGCACCTGGCCCAGTTACAACGCTACCAAACACGAGCATCGGCTCGGCTCCTGCGGTAGGTCAGGGATATATTTTCGAATGTTCGCATCCGACAGGAAGATCGGCTCGCCACCTCAAAGCCCGTGCCGGTTGCCTTCTTGTCAGAAGTACACACTACGCACTTAGTCCTTCTGCCCGCTTTTTTGAACTGAGGCTAACACAGCGTCCATGAGAGTGTCGCCGCCAGGACTCCACGTTCAAGCGCACATACTCCGGAGCTCCGTTTGGATACTCCCAAAGAGTGAACATGTTGCACCTGAGCAACTCGGTGGGATCATCGTGTGATTCAAGCATGCCCTACACTTAGCCGAACACTGCACTCATAGTTTGCTCCTGACTGAAACATATTCTGAGCACATGGCTGAGGCAGAAAGAACCCGATCTGCCTTTCATGTGATTTCTTTTTTGAAAGAGCAACGCGCTGCTTCACATCATGCTCAACATCTAGTAGCCTAGTCCTTCTTGTTAGTTGGGTCCATAGTCTGTCGACTTAGTCAAAAGGATGAACACAAGTGACAATCAGACCAGCAAGCTGTGCAATTTACAGTCTTAGTTGCTAGCTTTGCGCGCAGCAGCATGGTTGTCAACCCCTGAATGAGGATGTTGCATGCATTAAGAGGGTTCCCATTGGCCCAGTCACATCCAGCATGAGGCAGGCTGTCGTAGAGAGGGAATTCCTTTGAACGATGACTCTGCTGCAAAAATAGAATGCATCCTGTCTCATCCAGAGTCGTGTACAGGAGGGAGCAAAACAGGGCTAGCTGCCACGTGGTCGGGGTTAGGCCCTATCGCACATCAATATGCATCATATACATACTCAGCACCAAATATCACATATCATATCATCATATACATAGGTTTGCCACTCTTTGCCTCTCTCGAAGTCAGCAAAACTGTCCATGCCCGTCTTCAGCCAAAGCCGCGGCTTGTCCGCCCCCTCCGTCTTTTCCTCGGCATGCGAGCTGCCGGCCGCGCCAGCTCGGCGCTCCGGGTGTTTTGGGCGTGCCTCGTGCAATGCGCAAGGCCCAATGCTGCCAATGTAAACGCAGGGTTAACTTCTGGTTGATGCCAGCATTCACAGCGTTTGAGGCAGACAACAGCAAACCACGTAGATGCTTCATCATCTTTGACCGTCTGCAAGTTCGAGGAAACAGGGAGCCATAAGACTTCTCAGCCGCTGTGCCCCTAGCCTCAGAAGGTTCCTTTGCCTCCTGAAGTTCGCCCTCCAGCTCCTCTTCATCCTCGTCCTCATCAGTCTCATCCTTGGCTCGCGCATCATGATAGCTATACATGTGCTCAACATTGCGAAAACCTCCCCGTCGCACAAATATTTTCCCCATGTGCCATCACCGTTTGTGCCCGAACTGCCAAAAGGGCGCCTCGCCGCAGTCGCGTTGCCGTTCTTCAACCGTTTTTCATTCCGAGCCGCCCCCTCGGCCTCTTCCAAAGCCAGTTCGACTGGGATTCCGTCTTTCGCAACCCAGGAAAATTTTCGCACCGGCTGCGCAGCGTCATCCAGCACGGAGTGCGCATTGCTCCTGGGCCAACAAGTCAATTTTCCAACAAATCGACCTACGGTATGCCGAAGCTGCTTGCTTTCAATTCATGCACAAATCCCGTGTAATTTACAGTAAACTTGAGGCGAGGAATTCAAAGGCATCCACCCACGGGATGAAGTTTGCCACAAAAGTGCCGTAACATACAGGGGAACTGCGCGCGTAGCAAGGGAGTCAAAGTTCAAAGGATATAACTCATGTATGCTTCGGTAGGTCTGTGTGTTGAATCACCCCTCCCCCGATGAAGCTCTGGAGCTATGCCTTGAAGGAATGCGACGCAAGGGTCCTAGTTCAAGCGCGGGGCAAATCCCCCCGTTGACCCAACATGATGCGAATCGTTGGGAGCGGTCAAGCTCGTTTGCGCGCAACAGGGTATTCTCTATGTAGGCTAAAAGTCAAAACAGCCGAGATACGAAACTGTTGTTCCAGAGCAAGACAACTGTACAGCTTGCTTTTCAACACCTTGTTCAGACATCACTAGGAAATGCCAAGTGGGTGCACTGTTTCCGCATCTTCACCCGATTCAAATGGATGTCTGCCTGCTTGCTTGCCGCTCCAGGCAAAACCGACCGACACAGTCGTCACACTACGTGCTATTGCCGGATGACTCATGTGTCCTATGTTGAGTGGGCTTGGATGGTCCGTCAAATGTGAATGCTTTGAAGTGAAGCGCCATGAAGCCCTCATCATGCTCTGATGGGAACAGTTGCACGCTTCACTTTTCATGTTCGAGCCTTGGTTGAGCCACCAATCGGTGCTTCCACATAGCGTGAACAATGACCTGCTTCATTTCATATGTAGGAATGTCATTATTGTGGCAAGGCTAATTAAGCTTAATTTCGCCTAATTCGCCTGGCCGCAAGGGGGCTTTTGAATCATGACCTCCTGCTGGCCAGGCCTGTCTGACGTGTCTGAGACTAGCCTCAACCAGCAACCCACCCAAGCAAGGCCAGCCCAGCCCGCCCAGCCCCCTAACCAGCAGCGCAGTCCAGCTGCCTAATGTTTGAGACTTGCCCAACCAGCAACCCAAGCAAGGACACGTCAGACACTCAACCTGGCATGTCTGAGGCTAGACTCACGTGTCTGAGACTAGCCCAGTGTCTGAAACTTGCCTCAGGCCCAGCCAGCCAGCAACCAGCATATTTTTTTCAAAGGGAAGGGCAATATTCACCCCTTGAAGGAAACCGAGGGTGGTGCGCGAGGGCTTGAACTGTTGGCTGCAGTCCGTGCGCTTCACGGGCGCGACGCTCACCAGACCTTTCAGCCTGCTGCACGTCCCAAGGTGGGTCCTCTGCGCCCATCTGCGCAAGCAAGCCTCATCCCAGCCCGCCCAGCCCAGGCCCTCCACCAACCAACCCAAGCAAGGCCCAGCCCAGCCCGCTGTCTGCTGGCTCCATGACTCACTCCTGGTCCTGTGCATCGCCTTGCCCTTGCCTTGGGAAGCCAGAACCTGTCCATGCTTGAATCGCCACTTGACCAGCTCCGCTGCTTGCAGTGGAACCACAGACGCTGCGCGCTCGGCTGGCCGAGGCGGGCAACGCGCACGTATGAGAAGGGTGGCAATCAAGTCATCATTATACTGAACATTAAATCATCATACGTTATGATATATCATTATGTATATAATAGTATAACCATTATATGTGCAATGCAAGGTCCCCTCAAAATAGTTTTTAGCTGCGCCGGTGGTGATGCTGGCGATGTTGCTGTTGCTTTGGTATTGCTTGGGCGTCATCATCCTGGCCTGCTGGTGCTGGGGATGTCGCTGCTGCATTCCTAGCTTCATTGCATATGGGATTTGGAGAATCGTTGGGCTCCTTTTGAAGCACATTTGGCCCAATACCTGCCCGTCCTTAAGCATTTGAGGGATCGGTTTTTGGCGCCTTCGAGGCTTGAGCCCTGTCTGGTGGAGTGGTGATGCTGGGGATTCTGCCGCATTCTGGTCTTTAGTGTATACCGGATAAAGTTACGCTAGGCACCCTTTGCTGCTTGGCATCTTGAGCAAACATCGATTCGCTTGCAGCGTGGGGCCGTTGGTGGAGTAGTCAGCACTGGGCGGCAGGCCTTAAAAAGAAACCTTAAAAAGAACAAGCATACCTAAACAAATACATACGAATCTTGACAAGCAAGTAAACAATAAAAAACATAAAATAAAGACTGCAAATACATAAGCACATAAGCAAACCGTTGGAAAAATAGAAACACAGACGAAAACACATGCCACATGAACATCGCAAGTAGCATCTTGTATGATATTCAACAAATGTTGCTGGCTTTGACAAGCGGATAAACATAACATATGTCAAGCGACGACAATTTGGTCTTTTAGTCACGACACAGACGTAGAGATAGCTGCTCACATATTCTTGCCATATCAAACGGTGGCTTTGTTTATGTTGCAAAGTTATTTTCTGCAAAAGCTGCAGGATTCAAAGCGCTGCAGTTGAAGGCATCTCTCTTTGCCACCCTCTGGCTGCCACACATATGTGTCGCAAAATCCTCCTAACCCCCCAAGTCCTCCACAGTCTCCACAATGAAAGCAGGCTCATGAGCAGCAATGTCAGCATTGCTGCCTCTTGACCTCGTGGAAGGCCTGAGCAGCAAAAGCAACACCAAGAGCAGCAACACATTAAGACCAATAGCACCAACAACATCAACACAAGCACAAACGATGTCACAAAGTTGTTGCAAGAGAGAAGGCACATCCCGATGCCCTGCTTGACACCCAGGACAATTAACCATTTCATTCACCCAAGTCCAGGCAGATACGCACACTTGAAGAGTGAGGTGCACTCACAGGCAAATCATACTCGGCATGAGTGTTGACATGCACAAAATCAAACCGTCAAGAACAAACCACGACAAGAACAACAAGACAGCCACGAAAGCGTGTGAGATGAACATCACTCATCATGATCGCTCTGGCCAGGCGCAGCCACATTTCCTGCCCTTGAACTTCACCATGGTCGAGCCTTCGTGCACGTTCAAGCTTGCCAACATACGCCGCAATAATTCTTGTGCACCACCGCCCTTGGACAAAAGGAACTTGTTTCTGTTCTGCATCGCATTCACAATGACTGGAAGTGGTGAGGTTGTCAACGGCTCAAATCGTTGCGCACGCGGATCCAGCAAGGCAAAATGCTGAGACCGTGGCTGTTGTTTGGCTTGGACAAATGGATTGCGCTGCAAATCCATCCCCAGCAAACAAATGCTGGCGTGCGTGTGTGTCACAGCTGGGGCACCGGCTTCTGTTGCCTCTCTGTATGTTGAAACTAGGTTGAAACCTACAGCTAAGGACGTTTCGCGCCTGTCTTGCAATGGGAATGCATGGCCTTCTCCGCCCGCTGCAAGTAACGGTAGCAACCCGTTCATGGGCGAATGAAAGCTGCGGCATGCCACATGTCACAAGAGTTTCTTCTGACGGCATGGTCTCAAAGTCTGAGGCTTGCAGCTGCTCCGAACTGTGTTTTTGGCTTTCGCGTGCGGCATGAATGGCATGATATTGGCATGATAGTGGCATGATATTGGCATGATATTGGCATGATATTGGCATGATATTGGCATGATATTGGCATGATATTGGCATGATACTGGCATGATACTGGCATGATATTGGCATGATATTGGCATGATATTGGCATGATATTGGCATGATATTGGCATGATATTGGCATGATATTGGCATGATATTGGCATGATATTGGCATGATATTGGCATGATATTGGCATGATATTGGCATGATATTGGCATGATGCATATCGGCTGGGGCTCGCCCATTCCACCCGCCGCTTCGGCTTCTTTGCCAGCACTTCATTGACGATGCTCTGAGTCTGGGCACGAGCAAAACAAGGCAAGAGCTGAAGAAACCGAACTGACACCAAGGCAAGCAGCAAATGCCACCAGGGTTGAGAAAACAAGGGAAGGCAAAGGGGCGGGTGTCTTCCCAAACCTCAAGAACCAAGCTTTCGTGCACCTCCTAAATCAAAAAGCGAAATGTGCATCCTGGCCTGGGCTCAAGGTTTAGAGGGGCGCGTTGGCAAAGAGTTGCAGTACCCACCGCAAAGAAGGGTGTAATACCCTCTGAACAAAACGCAGGTGGCCATTGTAAGTCTGCCCCAAACTCCAGGGGTCATGTTGATCAAGTGAGGCTGTCCCCGTTGAAGCAAAAAGGCTTTGTGCTTTGTGCGCGTACACCAAGCCTGTAGGCCCTGTTTTGCCAAGTTCGCTTCCCTAAGAGCCGCTACCGGGCCAGCCAAACCTCAACAGTGAACGGGGCACAGCAGAAGCTGCTACGCCACCGCATCGCAGCATAACAAAATACAGCAGCATCCTGCACCAAAAAAAACTTTCCAAACTGATCTCCCTTGATTTACCCCCAGGAGTTCCCAGGTGATATGGCAACAGCAAAAGAAAATCAAATTCCCCACTGCTTGGGAGCCTTTCCACCTGCCGCTTGCTTTCCTGCGCACTGCTTCTTGCGAGCCTGGCTCATCTTCTTGCACGCGCCATTGCAGTAAGGCGCGGCTGAAGGAGAGCACGTAGGGAAACCGCAGCTTAAGGCGGGATGATACGATAAGAGTTTGCCGCAAGCGACATAAAGCTATGCAACGCATTCACGCAAGAAAGACATTATTTCGTGAGCTGCAGGCATGATGTATTCAGATGCCCTTGGGATTGTAGTCTGCTCATGTCAATGGATCCACACATTTTGAAACCTCGAATAGGATGCAGGACAGGTCAGGCTCAGTGGCACTCACAGGGCATGTATAGATTAATCAATCCTTTCAGTCGTGCATTCGACTTCCACCGAACTCCCAGAACGCTGATATACACATGACAGAAAGAACGATGGTCTGCTCCTGTAAGGCCAATACTGAGCCCATGTGAAATTTGCATGCGCCTTAGTATGCCTTGGCGTGCCGTGACATGCCCAACTTGCTTTAGAGTCAGTAGCAAGTCGCAAGACAAGGAGTAATGCCACATGCCACTGACCGTGAACCTGTCACCTGCCTCTCCTCTCATGAACCGATTTCGCTCGCAGATTGACAGCCTGTGTCAAGGACCAAGCAATCCTCCAGCCACTCTATGCGTGTGTCTTAGAATCCTAGATATCCTGAACATGACATTCCAGTACGATAAGAGCGAGCGGCCTACAAACTGCAATTCAATTCTCATGCCACAGCCTGCAGCGCGTCATTTTGTTCCTTTGCATAACTCCTGATGCGGGCGTGAGACATTTTGCATGACACTGTCGCTTGCCTGCCGCAAGCGCTTGGGCAAGCCAGGCTATGGCAAAGGCGATCTGAGATAAACGGTGGATCTTCGGATGCCTCTGACCAGAGTCAACTCCCTCAAAGAAACGCCACTGCACCGCAGCTGGCCATATGCTACCCCCAGACCTCCGGTGGCCACGGGCGAAAAGGGCTTCCTTTGGTTAACCTTTGAAGGGAAACCTTTGAACACATTGCTAGAGGAGGCAAGCGAGGTCTGGGTACTTGCCCTTCAGTCACCACGTGCGCTTGAGCACGGTGTCACGCTTGCCAGCTGCGCAGGGGATGCACCATAGATATGCATTGAACTTGTCGCCCTTGATCCGGACCCAACACGTGCGACGCACACACAAACACACACCATTGTGCACTTCTCAGACTGGGATAGGCACACGCCCCTCAACTGCGTCCGCCAAAAACAACCTGCGCTTGTTGCCATGCGGCCCAGGGGCTATCATGATACCCTCCACCGTAGAAGAGTTCGTAGCCCTCTTTCACCAGAGCCTCCACCGTGGCCCTGCGTCGGTCTCCAGTTGGAACTGAGACCCAAGATCTCGTGAGTAACCCCGGTTGTAAGCCACCTACCATGGTTGTATGGGTAGATCAGTTGGCTACAAAGCAGCACATGTAGAAATTCAAGTCATAGAACAAGGAGGCTTAGCAAATGCCATGGTCTTGGAACCTTAGTCCCAATTGCTGGTTGACACGTACAAAATGTTACAAGTAGATTGGTCCCTAGATTCGCCCTAGATGACCCTAAACCCAACCCCCAATCCTAGTCCATTTCCTAGTCCCTGAGCAGCCCTAACTCCCCCCCCCCACCAAAAAAGAAAGAAAGAAAGAAGAAGAACAAAACAAACACACACACACACAGTCTCTGCCTACCTAGCTCAATTTTTGGCCACGTGCCCATCTGCCTGTAAATCTATCAATTCCTCAACCAATCAAGCCATCTGACTGTCCATCTACCTACGAGATGCGGCGGCGCGGGCGGGCGCGGGTGGGCGCGCGCTCGCACCAATTATTTCCATCGCTGGCTTTGTCTAGTGCTTCTTTTCAGCATGAAGAATCTCCCTTTCACTTTCTGCTGCTCCTTTGTCTCTATCTATCCATCCATCCATCCATCTACCTATCTCTCTCTACCTTCCTATCTACGTTCACATGCTTCTCTCTGTCAACCTACCTTTTCATGATTTATATAATCTATCTACCTGCTATCCAAGCATCTATCTCTCTATCCTTGTAGATGTATGGATTTACCTACATATCGATGTATCCTTCCAGACTTCTCTCTATCGAATCATTCACCCTATCTATCGATGTGTCCATCTATCTATGTCTATATTATCTATATGTCCATCCATCTATCTATCCATCTATCTATCTGTCTACCTATCTATCTATATATATATATATCGGCTCATTCACTCTATCTATCTGGGTGTCTGTCTGTCTGTCTGTCTGTCTGTCTGTCTGTCTGTCTGTCTGTCTGTCTGTCTGTCTGTCTGTCTGTCTGTCTGCCTGCCTGCCTGTGTCTGTCTGTCTATCTATAGACTCTATAGGTAGACAAACAGGCAAACAAACAACTAGATTAATAGATCTATCTATGCATCTATCAATCGATCTATCCGTCTGTGCGCGCACACCACCTAGATGCCTATCTAGCTAGCTAATCTCTCTCGTCTAGCCATCTGCCGCGTTATCTACCGATTTATCTATCTGTCCATCCACTATCTCCCTCTCTACCTTATCCATCTATCCATCCATTTGCCAGATCTATCTTATCTATGCATCGATCACAAGCTAGCCAGCTAGCTATCCACCTAATCTGTCTGATCTATTGATCGCCCTTAACTATTTATATTTCTGGGAGATCCGTCTACCTACTTAACTATGTATCTATCTATTTAGCAAGCTAGCTAGCTAGCTAGCTAGCCATCTACCTAATCCATCCAACCTATTTGATGTATCTCGCTCTCTCTCTCTCTCTCTCTCTCTCTCTCTCTCTCTCTGGCCTTCTATTCATCTTAATATCTATCTCGGCTCACATGTTTCACTCTATCAACCTACCTAGTTCTCAATATCTTTATGTATCATATATCGATCTAACTGTAATGTAAGTATCCAGCTCTCCATTCCTCTAGCCATGTATCTATCTATCCGTCTATCTACCGACCTAATTATCTATCTAAGCTCTCGCTGTCTCTGTACTTATTTATGTATCTATCCATCTATTTATCTATCCATCCATCGATCCGCGTGTCTCAGAAAGCTCGCTTTCAATAGTTGCCATATCATGGAAGTTCCTTCTAAATGTCCTTTGATTATGCGCCGCAGAAAAAGCAGTTAGCATGCAGACTCACATCGGTAAAGGCTGGCCTTTCCGTACCATGCCCGAAGTGCTCATCGTTCAGGCCATTGGTTTCAAACAGGATCCATTGAGGATACCTGCACGAGGCATCAGCATTCCATGCAAAACGCCACATGCAGGGCATCGACACCCTTTATATAAATCATCCCAAAACATCATATCCACACTGCGAAACACGCCATGACATACCCAAATGCAATCAACATGTGATGGACAATTGGCTTCCAGCTGTGCAAAGTGCGATCACCGACACTCGCACACAGGTCACACCGATAACTGCGCCGTTGGAGATCCATATCACGCCAGATGTGGGGGACCTCTCATCTGGATGTGAGAGAAGGGACTCTCACTTACACAGCTGCTCCAGTGCACATGTGGTTTTGTTTCCGTGCTGGCGAGCGCGGCGTCATCTACGGGCTTGCTTCCGTCCATCATGCCTCATGGCTCAAAGCTGCATGTTGACATGTTGACACGTCATGTCTAAATGCTGTAGCAGGCTGTATTGAAGTCTGAACAGCAATTGTGTGACGAACATCTTGAAGACATGCTCAGCACGACACATTTGCCCTTCCTAGATCTATCTCCTGCCATGGCAGGTGCCGCGTCAAGCCGCTGCTCGGCCCTTGAACTGATTCCCGGGCTCAGGCAATGTCCGCGTCGGCCTTTGAGAAGCAAAGCCCAGCGCTTCGGAGAGTCCCGGGAAAACCAAAGCACGTGCGCCCAAAACCGCGCAAATGGATTTGCTTGGTTGGGCCAGGCGTCTCTGTTGGGGGGGGTTCCAATATGAAGCAAACAAGAACTTGAAAAATCGGACATCTTGGACCTAAAGACAAACTCTCCTGCATGACTTTGAGTTTGGAAAACCGTAGCACAACAGTTTACTAGCGAGCCTTGAGACTTGTTTTGCCGCTCCATTCCATGCCAGGGACGACAGCTCACCACTGCCGAGGACTCCTTGCAGTGCGTCTCACACTTCCATCGTGGATATCCCAGCTTGGAAATCCGCTTTCTGCTAGTCGGGCTCATTTTACTTGTGTTGCGCCGCCCGAGACTGGCCATCCTGGCTCGCCCTATACCAGAAGCGGAATGTTCACACAACATGTGGGGGGAATTCCTCCATGTCAGCCCCCACGAGTTTATTGACAATCGCCAGGCATCGACTCATCAACTCAGATGATTTCAACCGGTCATCAAAATGCCATGCTTATTGGATCCTCAACACAAAGTAGCAATAAATGCTAATGGGAACATCTTCAAACACAGTCGGTCGCAAAAGATCCCCTAGTGAAGTCCAAAGGATCGCTTGACATTTTATCAAATCGGACATGCTTCACCAGCTTGGATGGAACTGCTCTCGCCTCAGCTCGCACTTCTATGAGCCGGCGGTGCCTGAGAGCTGGTGGAACAACATGCGACGATGCTCCAGAACAGAATCGTGCCAACACAAATAAAGAAGAACCCCCCCCATCATGCCAACATGCACTGCTCAAAGCAAGCCAGGCCTTCACACTGGATGCCGTGGCAGAAGAAGCCTGCGGAAGCATTTCGAATCGTCATCATGCATTGCAATCTGGCTTCACTAAGTGTACACTCTCCAGCAAGGTCAAACCTTGGGCTAAAGCACACTTCTCCAAGCAGGTCAAAGTTGATTGACAACCTCCCGTCCCTTTTGACAGATCTACTTTGCGTTTCCAGCCCACATGGCGCCGACTGCTGGTACTTAGGTGGCCTCTGCGAAGCTGCTCGGAACCTCGCTGGCATGGCTTAGCTCTCGAATGTTGACACGTGTTATTCTTGTCATGCCCTCTTGTTTGTTGCCTCTTGCAGTTTTTGACGAGCGTGGCAGATACGCACCCACCCACCCACCCACCCACCCACCCACCCACCCACCCACCCACCCACCCACCCACCCACCCACCCACCCACCCACCCACCCACCCACCCACCCACCTGCCACATACGCATCTACTTAGCAAACAAAACAATGTGTACTTGTACATACCAGGAGATGAACTTCGATGCGCGAAAACATCAAAACACTTCGGCACCGTGGTCCTCCATCTCGTGTTCAATTCCAGAACAGTGCGAGGGAGGTGTCCGAGGGTTGGAGGGACCTGCCAGTGTGAGACTGGGTCCCAACGAAGCAAACAAAGGCAACAACAACAGCAGAACCACTCCCACCCCCACCCCCCCCACTTCCATTCTGCGACGGCATCTTGTGTGTGGCATGCCTCCATATGCAACCCTTCCCCGGCCCTGGCAGGGGGGCTGACGGGCCTGGCTTACACTGTCTGAGGCCCACACTTGCCCGCCATCGCTCCCATCCCTGCGATGAGCCCATCCGTCAGTTCAGTGTTTCAATCGAAAACGTCTTGCAAGGCATCTCGCCCTGCTCTATTCCATGAAAAACAGTGTTGAGGTCGCTATAACATCTATGCCCGATATTTGGATGGGTCTCGCAAGGGTTTTATGGATAATCCACTCCTCCGTCCCTAAGAACACGATTTTGAGCAACCCTGGATTGTCGGTGCCACGTGATATCTCCCAGGCCTTCTAGTGTCGGAGCTGCTGGCCTGGGCCAAATATTGATCTTCACTGGGTGCAAGCGAGAACAGCGACGACCACCAACTCAAGCAAGCACAGCCAGCCAGCAAGCCAGCAAGCCAGCAAGCCAGCAAGCAAGCAATCAGCCAACAAGCTGGGGGTTGCGGGAATGAATGCGGTGCCCAGGCAAGGCACACACCCAAGCCACGCCTTCATTTTCTTTGCCGAGTCGTGAAGCCTCCACTAGACAGAACCTTCCCCTGATCACAGACAAGGCTTGCCGCGCGGTTCTGATGTTGGGGCAACAAGCGACCACCTCGAAGGCTTGTAACGGAGTCAAGAAGCTAGCTGAAAACTCAGTCACAAAGACGTGTTACACATCTAATCTCCTCCAAAATGCACCTGCCATCGCACAGACGGATGTTCATCGAAAGAAGGGCAAAAAGGTCAACCCCGATCTGAGACTTGCAAATGATTTGTGGCGACGAAGGAATAACGAGCAGCCTTTCCGTTAGTTCAAACATGTGATGGGGAAACCTACTGCAAGCCGCTGGCGGCTTGTTCGTGGCTGCCTTTAGGGCGGGGCATGGCCGTCTCAAAGGGTTTACGCTTGTCTCAAAACAACAACCCCAAGGGGGACACGGGGTGTTTAATACTCTTTCGATCCAGTTTCAAGATATATCAAGGGTCATAAAGAAATATATTGAAAGCAGCTACACTCTTACGCACATTTTCAAGTCAAGATCATTAGCAAGCCATTTCCCAGGTGCCAGATCACTCCGACTGAGGCGGGCACGCCCGAGTCAATCGCAGCGCTCAGAGTCGCAGGCGGCGCCTTAAACCTGCGGTTCGACATGATGTCATCGGCGCATCGAGCGCCGCCCGCCCAAGGGCCAAGGGGCGTCGTTCCAATGGGGACTGGACGTTGAACAGTCTCCCAAAAGGAAGGCGTGATTGCCACATTTTCCGATCGTCAGCTTTTAATGAGTGGGAGGCTAAGTGCAAAAGGATGGAAAAGCATGTGCCTTCTGGCTGACCCCTAGTTGGGTCCCTAGCCGAAACCACGAAGACTCAAGCATGTTGAAACGTCAGAACCCTTCTCGTGTACTTTCCAAACAGTGTCTTACCCATGCGTACACAAAGAACCAAATGTGCAAAGTGTGACCTGAAGCAAGCTTTCTTCAATCGAGCCTTCTTGCCACCAACCCACATGTCCTTCTTCCAGAATGAACGCCTGCCTGGATCAAGGTTCAACAGTAGACTACACCGAGAACCAGCTACCAACCTGCGCAGGAAAATCATGCTACCACCTACACACCAGCTATGTATTGTTCTTCTTTCCCCCTGGTATTTCTATTTCCTTCCCCCCCCATTTATAAATGCACCCTAACGCACCCTACTTATGCTTAATTAGATTTGGATATGAGTCATCAGGCCGCATCCCTTGCCCGTCCCCAAAGGCCCGCCGGCCTGCTGGCAGCAGCTTTGCCCACCGGCCAGCTGGGGCCGTTGCTGGGCATCGCCTGGCCGCTTCGAACCAAACACCTGACTGGAGACCCAGCAAGACCATAGCTTTCTTTGGTCGGTACGAGCAACCTCTGTTTCAGGTTGCATAGCTTCTTTGGGGAGGCTAAGATATCAAAGGGTGATGCTGAGGTGAACAAGTTGGGGCATACACCACCCGTTTCCAATATGCAATCCGGTACTTCAGTTCCCCAGTTATTTCGGACTCAGCGGTACAAGGAGCTGACAAGCATGACTTCTTTGTTGCTCGTGTGATCATTGTGATCCGCTAGCAACAGGCTGCGGGGAAAAAAAGACAGTACTCTGCTAGGAGGGTTTGATGTGCCCCAAGCGAGCCAACATGAGATAGCTTCTTTTGAGGGCCTCGTGATGTCATGGGCCCGCTTCCAGTCATGTCCCCATGCAAGTAGTCTGTGTACTAAACTGCGCATTTGGGGAGAATAATCCCTGAGGCACTTGTTTGGCAAGTAGAATCAGTTGCATTTGGCTGAGACACCTGAGACCACACAAACCAACTCCACACGATGATGAGTGTGCTTGAACAATGCAGCAAATATAAGTCAACCTATTCTGCCTCATTTGCCCTCGAGAGTTTCTTTTGTAGCTCATAGGACATGATCGTACTTGGCACCTGGTGGCACATGTATCCAAGAAACACATAACGATGGATCAGAATAACGTATCTCTCTCACACGGAGCAGCTCATGCCACTCTAATTCTCTAAAGGGTCAATCGGCCAGGCAATTCGTTGTATATGTCACTTAACATGATTCTGATGTAATAGCATTCTTGCCAAGCATGATTCAAGGGTCAACATGGTTGACAGCTGCCACCCGAGCCCTACCCTCACCCCGCCTTCACGGGCACCCTGGATGCCTCTCCTAGTGGGCTAAGCGGAGTTGTGGCGGATGGGTCCAGAAACGGGCGCCCATGTCCACAGCACGCGCTGCTTGTCCTTCGGGGGACCTGCTTTGTTCTCTGAAAACGAAGGCAAACCCACCATTTGCGGAAAGTCCACCCCATCTCGCAATGCTGTGGCAATCAAGCTTTGGCACCTGCATCCAGCTCGGCTTCCGCCTCTTCCGCGGGAGCCTGATACTCAGGTAGCCTTCTACTGCCAAGGTCTAAACGGGTTCCACAACTACCAAACCACCTAAACCACTCAACCACCAAACCAATACTTCCGCATTAAAAAAGGGGCTTTGTTTGGTCACTGCTAATGCGATTAATATCGTAGCCAATACGACCCTTGACTCATCTTTTTTGGAGACGCCTTGGGATGCTAAGGAGAAAAGACTGTGATGCTGGCAGGCTGTTTTCTTGCAATAGCTGCAGTGTGAGTGCTCATCATTTTGGGCTGGCATCAATGCGCTCATCAGCAACCTGAGCTACTGGCAACTTCTCTTTCCTCCTCTGGTGGAGGCCTGAAATCAACGCCCGTACCAGCAATGTGATCGGCGAATCATATGATGGTGAAAACCATGAGCTTGGGGTGAGAAATGATGTCATCGTTCCTGATCTGGGGAATTACAGCACCACTCTTCGTCCTCTGCAACCCGAACATGAATGACTAGACCTCTGCAATCTTGATGCCCGCATACGCATAGGCAACAGTATGACCAACATACCCGCCATTCCGCGTGTCTTGATGAGACGACCCGTTTACTTCATTTCAATCTCAATGACGTTGCTGCCCGGGTGGGGGCTTTCAGTCTGACTCTCTCATCCACGAACATGGAATCTGACAGCTGGTCCAGCGGGTCCCTTCAAAAGGAAGATGCTAGTGATGGAAGCCCAGGATTAATACCCTGCTGATTGGTCAATAGCGCATGATAGCGCCATAAAGAAAGGATCCTTCCCCTCCCCTCTCGCTGCAGCGCTGACCAGGGGCCCCCACGCAGACTCCTCGAAGGGCGGGAAAGGATCGGCGCTGGGCAAGGGATCTGCTCTAGGTGGTGCCATCACCTGAATCGCCATCGGACGTGCTCTGCGCTCTCTCGGCGCATCCAGTGGCAAGGGACTTTTGCCAACCATACTTCTACTCAGGATGAAAGGTCCAATCAAATGAGAGCGTATCCATTGCCACAAGGCCATTAGGAGAAATTGACAGTCATTTCGGGCATGTAAATTTGGCAGCCAGTCTTTGAAACAAACGACCATCGGCAGTGAAATTGACTGGCAGCAGGCATGCTACATGCTTGCGCATGCAATACTTCACATCCAGCCCATCACAGGAGGACCCAAACATGATGAACACCTTCGTCTCCCACCCACTTGCGCTGCCGCAAGGTAGCCACGCCATTCGGGGAAAAATAGGGGAGAAACACAACTTGTCCGCAGATCATAGTTCGATGCCCGAAAGGCAGGCTCGCCCTCGCACGCCACCAACCCGCTGGGTGCAGCAACCCGGAAGTGCTGCGCCTCGGTGGGATATGCCTCGCAAGGCCGCTCGCCGCAAGCTGGAGTTCCAATTTCTAGGAGTGCTTACACGTGCCCCTTCTATCAAGACTCAGTATCAGTTGGACTGGCAAAAAGCAAGGGTATATGAACAAGCGGTATGTACTTGGAATGAGGTGGTTTCTTGCTGGATCTCATCTCCAAAACGGCGGACCACCCGACACCTTCAGGGAGCTAAGTCGCATTTGGCACCGGATGTTTGGTATCTGAAACCCTGATGGCTGGACATGGGAGAGGCCGCTCGTTCTCGTACCTCAACTGAAAAACAAACTCCAATCGTCCACAGCTTCAACCACTCGTGCTGACAAGCTATACTGCTCGAGGTCGCAGAATGTACCTCCTACTGGCACATAACAAGGTCAGCAAGTCCAAGCCTGAGATATTAGTCAGTGGAATCCACCAATGGGTAGGCAATGGCAGGTGCAAGTTACATCGGCTCAACATCTCACCGACTTCAAAGTGGCTGTCTGCCACTCCAAATCTCTGACCCTAGGCCCTGATCAAACCACTGCGCCTGGTCTGGCGGGCCAGGGGCATTCACTGCCCAAATTTCCAGCTCATCCATTTGGTCCTGAGGGTGAGGTTGACAAATAGACTCTTGCACCCGAGTTGTAACACTTGCAACATGCGTCAAAACTGTTGAGATTAGCCATATGGTTGGCGCTTGCACCATTGCGCCAGAATTGCTGAGATTCGCCATATGGCTTCGTCCACCTTGTGATGTTTCAACGTGGCACAGAGCAGGTTAACTGGCATGGGACCGAACGTACGGTTTCAAAGACCAACAAACAGCAACAAGGCCCTTACTTCTTGTTCTTTACGGGCTTCTCTTCGTGGATTCGTGGATGGTGCTCTCTCAAGACTGCTGGACTTCAACAACGTCTGGAGCCAACATAAAACGCTACGTACCCTTGAGACCTTTGGCACAGCTAGCCGCCTCATCCTCATCCAAATCTGCCGGGTCAGTGTCCAAAGTTTCGAACGCCTGGGCATAGAAAAGCAGTCGCAAGAGCCAACAAGCATGGCGAGTGACAAGCGGTATGTAGACAGTTGTTCATGCTCATAAAGACACGGCAAGTTAGATGAACGCTTCACTTTGTACGAGGGAAGACACATCTATTCATCCAAGAGGTAAAACTGGACAGAACATGACATGGCCACAGCTCCGGCTGCCAGCCTTACCTCGCCTTTACTGGCTAGGTATGGAGGAAAAACTGGTTCTGGGGATGTACAACTGCCCCAGTATGATTTTTGAGGGTACCTGTGTTGGGGATGTTCTAAGAAGACACGGCGGGAAGCAGGGAAGCCGCGGATTTGGCCGTTCCCGCGTTTGGAAGACAAACATGGCCCTTCACCGTGAGGCTGCTGCGGGTGGGACTGCAGAAGCGCTCTGCCTCGGGAAAACTCAGTCGGACTGCTCTAATGGGGCTACATGGTATCCGGGGCCAAGGTATAAAACATTTCCCTTAGTATTCTACCGCCTTGAGCTGTGGGAAACGCGTCAAAATGTTGTCCACTTGCATATCGGAATAAACCAATTCACAACACGAAATGAACGAAGAGCTAAATACCGCCAAATACTTCACTGTCGAATGAGCTTCGAAGCTGCAGCCAGGGTTCTCCTTGTGTTCGCTGGGCGGATGCTCTGTAGCCTTGCAAAGCGCCGAGAGTGAGGTCAATATCACCTAATGTGTCAAATTGTTCTTCGCCAAAGTGGAGAGAAAATGACAGCCAAATGACGGTTTCAAAGAATAAGCGGGTGCGGCTCGAAAGTTGACCTTCAAATCCCAGTTGGCAAAGGGAAACATGGCCGAGACCCTGAGCCAAAGCAAACCCAACGAGCGCTCTCGCCTCGACTGGCACCTTCGCCTCGACTGCTTCGCTGCAGGAAGCACTTGAGCTCCTGGGCAACTTCCCTTGAGGTTTCTGGGACACTCCCCCATCGCTTCCGGAGGCATTGGAAGCCGCCCTTGGCTTCCGAATACACTCCCTCCAAAGGCTCGCCTGGAAACCTGGCACCAGTCTACGTTTCCAGTAGGCAAAGGAACCTGTGAGGGTCAACGCAAGTGTCTCGACCCGTCTCCGCGAAAATCCCTCGCCACTCGCTCGCCGCGCTGGCCGCGCCGGCGCCTATTTGGCGGGACCTGCGCGGGAGCCTCTGGTGCCAACTCCTGCGGCTGCACTCGGGACTCTTGGTCGCTCCCATGTCCAGCCAGTTTCTGGAACCTGAAAAGACCCGAGCTAAGGTAGAGTCGCAATATTGCATGCAAACACACACTGACATATTAATATACATGCATAGCATAGAATGTCGATCCTTTAGGAGCATGACCCCTTCCTTGAAGCTGTCAGGGATCCCTCACCTTGGCTGTGCGACCATCCCTCTGGTCCTTGAGCTCATTGATCAGAGGTCCGTTCTCAGCCTCAACATGCGCCGCCAAACGTCATGTTAGACGCAGGGGAAAACAAGAGCAACGCTTTGTGAGGTCCAAGGTGGGGGAAAGAACTTTCATTCACTACAAACACAGCAAACGCATACAAATGCAAACAAACATCCCCGCGGATCAAAAACAACAAACTAGACGACAGTTGCCCCAACAGTTGCTGCAATAAACATAACGAATAGTTTTTTAACCCACTTACTTGGGGACAGGATGCCGTGGCAAAACATAATATCCCAAATTCCCTCTTGTTCAAATACGCGCATATGAGGCTGAAGAAGCAACGGGATCCAGCGAACCCGAAAAGTGCATCCAAGGAATCGCAAAATCCCCTCGGCCTCACTTTGAACTTGAAAGCGCGCTCCTGCATCTAGGCGTATAGTAAATAAGACTTGAATCTTGAACAGGACACGTCTTTGCATCGACAGGGGCAGGTCTTGGGGTGCAAACAGCGGAGTTTCCTCCGCATTCATTGGGTTGAGCAGTGCAATCGGCAAGGAATTGGAAGTATCACACGAATGCATGAAAGACCTGCTTGCGTTCAACCTGCGTTAAACACTGTTTGCGTGGCTTTTGGGGCAACACGTTGTGGATCCGGGCACGACCCCGCAAGTAGCGTTTCTGAGCTGCCCGCTTGTGCACCTGGGATTTCCCAATCAAGCCGCGCTCTAGATTCCCGACACCATGTACCGCTCAGAACCTGCTTGAGTCATTGAGTGCGCAGCTCGAAATTGCTCCTGTCCGCTCCCTGCTCCTGGGGCTCGCTGAGGCTGGTACACTCTGGCGCGGCCTCTGGTTGCACCTCCAGTTCCGGCACAGGAAGCTACTCCAGTTCCCCGTCTTATATACTTGTTACTGATGAGTGCAGTGCTAACATTTGGGCTAGCCGATGTACTTTGCGGTATTATGGCACAATCTAGCTTCCGAAAGGAGTCCTAAACCCTGACACAGTCCATGCTGCGTCATCGTGCCTTGGCCAAGAGTATGAAGACGTAAACAACACTTGCCCACGTTCAGCAATGATCAACGGGTCCTCATCCAGGAGCATTTAAACCACAGAAGTGTTCAAGACTGAAGTTGTGAAGCCAAGCTCGACGACGATCCCGACAGAGTTGGTTAGCCGCTGGTTGCCCGGACATTGCCGCATCTCAACGCGGGGTCAAATTCTGCGAAGTCTGCCCTTGAAGCTGCATTCCTTCTAAGGTGTGGGCAGCAGCCTCCGGCGGATCTCTAGCGGAAGAAGCTGGCTCCGCGCTTGGCACCTTTCACGCCAACTGGCGTGGACAAACTTTGAGATGTAGCTCCTTTCTTGGGACTATTGCACTTATGACCGAGGGATTTCCTCCCAGCCTAAACTAAAATCATGGGTTGTCCAGCTGATCTGCGCTTGGAATTCTTCCACAGCAATTGTTTTGGTCGATCAGTGCACCAACGGCACACCCGACGCCACGGAGGCCGGTACTGTGAATACAATTTTATGCTCGGGGCCCGAGACACACCACCCGATCATGAAAGGTTCATTTCCGCGTATATACTCGAATCTCAACCCAGCATATTGTACGTTAGCACTGTTAAATGCAAGAACCCGAATTGCAGGCCGGTTGGCTAAGCTCATGCCTCGCAGTCTGCTGTTTGTTGCAACCGGGTTTGCTTTAGCCTTGCTCCAACAATCACGGAAATGGAGAGGAATCTGGTTGAAGTGGAGATTTGCGTAACATACCTTTCTTTCAGCGTCCATGACCTTGAAGGAAGCATGATCTCTTTGCGACCAAGGTATAGGGGGCACATTCCATGTTCCTGCAGCTTCTGGCGATGTGACGCAAAGCTACTGGTGTTATACTGTAAATATACGGAACCCTTGGTGTGCTTTAGCACAGCCTCTTCAAATATCACGCTTGTCTGAACCGCTTACCCAACATGATGCAAATATCAGCAACTCGGCCAATCTTACAGCTCTGCAATGCTGCGGGACGAGTGGACCTGGAGAGTAATAACTTCAGGATAAAATGCCGTTCTGAGTCATGCAGGATGTGCGACAACAGGGTCCTGTAATTTGCTGCTTGGCTTTGCTTTGTGATCATGTTGGCGGATTCTCAGGATCCACATCTGTCCACGAGAACCATCTGTGCCCGCCTGTGCCCGCGGCTCGCTGCGCGGCTCGCTGCGTGGCTCGCTGCGTGGCTCACTGCGGGGCTCACTGCGGGGCTCGCTGCGGGGCTCGCTGCGGGGCTCGCTGAGCGGCTCGCTGCGCGGCTCGCTGCGTCGCACAGATGCTGGTGGTGCCTTGACTCGTGGGCCTGGCACGTGGAAGTGTCAATGACAATACAAAACATATAACAACTGACTCCGGATCTCCAGAGACTTACACGCCGAGGAAAGGCCTATAGTCTGTGTGTGTGTGTGTGTTGGCCCCAGCCTGGTGTGCTTCTTGCGGCCGGCGGGCTGCGAGTGGGCATCGGCGCGGGAGTTCCATTGATCGCCGGCCTTGCAGCGCCCGAGGGCACTTTCTTGACTGGGTTCACAATGGTTGAACCCCCAAAATGGGTAGTTTCCCCTTGGTTTCCCTTTCATCTACCAAAACTTGGTTGCTTAACTTGGGGGGGATCCTTACCTTACTCACAAGTACTCCCGTAGTGATAGTCGCAAACCACTGCAACAGGGAAAACCCATACCATCTGGCATACTGTCTGGATTAATTAAAGCTGAATTTTGAACAACCCCGCTGCTTCGAGGAGTGATCATGGTATGCACTGCAAACGTGTTTACAGCCCGCAAGGGCAAGTGTATGGGTATACATGTATTCCGTGATGGGTCTATATCTACCGAATTGGCAATAAACAACCAAGCTTGTCTTCATGAACAACATGCCAAAAAGTACAGACTACCTCTTCCAGAAGCTGACATGCTCAGCCTGACTGTTGAGGCAACGAGTCCCTATGCAAACACGGGGCAAATGGCTGCGAACAGAGAGTACCCGGCCTGTGCATGTTCAACCAAAGAGCTCCTTCATGCACTGTGCTGAAAACAAATCAAGGACAACTTTAAGGACAAGCGCCAACAACCGCAATCAGCAACTCCAAATCACCAGCCACAGCCTGCAAAGCAAGCACCCTCGACCAAGAACTGGCATTTCAAGCCTATGGAGGCCAGAAGGGATTGATTTAATTAAGGAATCGTGTGTGAAATCTCTCGACCATTTGTTCATGAGATGGACACAAGCACTTAGGTGGCCGCGGGGCAGCTGCAAGCCTGAGACTGAAGCTCAACGCCGCAGAGTGCAAGGTACACAGGTCTCAGATGGTCTCAGGCTTGCAGGTCTCACAAACTTGCTGAGAATTTCAAGCCAGCCCTCAGGTCTCCAGGGCGAAACACTAAACTCGGCTGCCCAAAGGACACAGAAATAAGAGGTTAGCCGCTCACCGTTTGGGGCTTTGACTAAAATGGGAAAAGAGGAGAGAAATCACAAGGTCAAATTGTCGGCTTTGGGCAAATGAGTAAACGTTGAACGTGCTGATATGCTGGCAAAGCATCCACTGCGCTTGTTGTTGATCATTTTCTGTGGTGCCGGTTGGTTGGTTGGTTGGTTGGTTGGTTGGTTGGTTGGTTGGTTGGTTGGTTGGTTGGTTGGCTGGCTGGCTGGCTGGCTGGCTGGCTGGTTGATTTGGTTTGTTTGGTTGGTTGATTGCTTCTTTCTGCTGTTGTTGTTGTTGTTGTTGTTGTTGTTGTTGTTGTTGTTGTTGTTGCTGGTGGTGCTGGTGGTGCTGGTGTTGGTGGGCTGTGCTCGCAGGCCGGCAAGGTTTGCAGCTGCTGATTACAGAGCAAGGAAATCGAAAGCATTCGCCGGCATCTATTCCGCGGACCAAACTCTTCCGCGAAGCTTTGGCGAAACTCCAACACGACGGCATGGCACATGTACGCGAAGAAACAGTCTTGAAATAAGCCCGGGTTCACAGTCGTGTGCTTGCCAAAAGCGAACCAAGTCAATTTATCGGATCCACAAATCCAGTGTTCGCCTGTGTGACAGTCACTTCTATCGTATAGCCTCGAGTATCTACCTCCTCCAAGATGCATACTTACCCTCTTGCTTTTGAACGGCAATGCCCACCATGTCACCGCAAGCAACTGGGACCGGGAGTGGTATGGCTGGATGCAACTTATCAAGCCAAGCTAGCTTGTGGTAAAACATGCCAGTATCACAAAGCACGAGACATCTGAATAATATGTTGTTCTGACACCTGTCCGCTGACATCTTTGGTCACCACATTCAACACAGCAGGGCAGCACAATGCGATGCCATCTGACTTTCCTGATGGAAATAATGTTGTGCACTTCTATGTTAGTTGGTGAGAGGGTATATAAAATTAAAGTAACAACCCTTCGCGCACATCACTGCCAGGACCGCCCCTCAATTATGCTATCCACAAACAAAAGCAGAACATTAGGAAGCCAACAAGAAAGCCACACACACATAGCGGATGCTGAAGAGCGGAGAAACAACGAGACCACACGCACACCACGGAGAACATGTTTCTTCCAAAAACATGCTGTAGAACTAAGCCAGGTTCTGCTGCGGCCGTTGAGGAGGCTGCTTGACAATGATGCCTTTCGCCTTGGATGCAACTCCACATTGCGACATAATGCCCAGGCCAAAAGGAACAACCTAAACCTTTACTGCAAGTATTTTTTCACCAGCCTACGATGGCGCAGTGGCATCCGCGTGCTGAAAACGACACAACGCCAGCAATGGTCTCTAAGTAGCGAGCACTGCTGGGACTCGGCCTGACGACGGATTCAGAAAGGCCGCCCCTCTTAGGTGACCCAACCCATTTAAGCTTTGCGTGAGCTGAATGCGATTCTTGCCCAAAATGCCTCTTGGAGATCTCACTTCAAGCACGTGGGTAGGTTTGAAATGGGAATAAGCGCTGAGTGGAACCACGAAGTTCAGCAGCATAGGGAACAGCAACGAGCGGTACATTACCTTGTTTCCATGCCCGCAAAGTCCCATCACAACGCAGCAAGTCGTAGACTCTAGAGCACACTTACACATCACGGTGAAATGTTGCATGAACTATATGTGTATATAATATACATAGCAATCAAGTTCTGGTTCAAACAAAGCTCCCTGAACACAACACGAGTTGCATTACCGGACCCAAACAATCCACCCATGCCTCAACTTTGTCAAATGAAGGGTGTCTGTACATCCAAATAAAATTCGGACCAAGAATGACCCCACATTTTTCAAGCAACGGTTTGCAAGATCCAAAACTGTCAAGCTTGCCTTCTGGTGTTCAAACATAATTTGTGATATTGAATCATGTTAAATGATACTTGGGCCCGAAGGGGAAGCCCAGTTGTACGGAGACCGGCACAGCATGCAATGACCAGGGGCCTGATCATGGGGATCTTGAGGCAAATGTGTTGTGCGATTCCCCCAAGCATCTTTCTCATTTTGGGAATGCCATTTGCTTCGAATGGTGGAGCTCCATGGATGTAGCTCATCCCAAAGTCTTGCGTGCTTCAGTTCATCTAGAGGTAACTCATCCCAACCCCGTGACCCTCTGAGCCATGGCTCCAAACCGGTGTAAAACCCAGCGCCACGCGCGTCTCTCGGGCTCCGGCTTGCTCGCTGAGCTGGTCGCCTTGCAGGCGCTCGACTTATGGCCAAACCAACCCTTGCATCATTGGGAAATTACCGTTTGAACGCATATCCGACATATCCCACCAGTCGCTTTCTTGAAGAGAGGCACATGTTTGAGAAGCATAAATGCAATTACATTCACGTATTTGGATCGACGTTGAAGCCCCCCCCCAGGTTGATTCTTTGCTCCCAAAGCCCCTGGCGTCTCAGCACATTGAACATAATAGCTACTTGATACCCACAAACATCCTGTGTTTGCGACGGTATTCCCAGGTTTTAGATTTCAACACCACACGGAGCACGTTGAGGTGGTCTGAGAGCCAGCTACATTCATTAAGACACACCAGGTAGACGCCTACAATTGTTGATCATCCTTTGAGTCATTGAGGGAGCTCTCTTAGTAACTCAGCCAACTACCGATCAACCCATCGCTGAGGCTGCGTCGTCCTTGGCTGCGCCTGTCGGATACACATGCTCCAAGCACCGTGCAAGGCACACTGACACTCGTGTGCTTTAAGCAGTATGCTGCCAGAAATTAGCACGCACAAAGAAACAAAAGAAACTGCAAGCACAGCAACCAAAAAGCAAGCAAGTACACAACACCACACATACACACATGGGCACAACAACTGGCCGCACACACACACACACACACGTTGACATGCTCACAACCATACACACGCAAAGCGATAGCTTGTATGGAAATGTGTTCAGTTTGGCGCCTGTCCATGCGCTGCAGCGGTCTGCGGCTGACGAGATTATTCGGACCTGCAGCGCAAAATTCAGGATATCATCTGAGTAAGGAGTGGGATACCCTCCGCATCGAAATCTGCGATAATAGAAAGATAACACGAGGACATCAAACAATGTTTCTATCTCGTACCTTCTGGTTAAGACCTCTTGAAAGCTAGCTGTCCCTGTGCTGATGGCCAAACTGACTTTGGGGCCCTTGTGCTGATGGGAAGTTGCTGCCAGTTTGCACTCTCTTGAAAGGCAGCTCTCGTTGAAGCCTGTTACCTTGCCGTGGGTCTGTGCCGGTAACCCACCAGTTTGCAAGGGCTTGTGGCATATTAGGGCCCAAGGTGGCATTGGGCCAAGGTCTGTCTTAACATCGATTTTCATCAGATGTTGCACCAAGAGCTCATCCATCTGCAGGTCAGAGGTGGCATTGGGGATGCAACAGGAGTTGTGAAGTAACACTATCCTTGTGATAGCACGCCTGTATGCGTCAACAACAGTAGTTGCAGGAACATCTACGGGCAACAAGTCTTACTGCGGCATGTTGTGGAGCGCCCACTAGATGCTCGGATACTTCTGGGCTCGAATAAGCCACGCATGCCCGTGAGATCTGACGATGTGACATGGAACCTTGATGCAATCTGTCGTTGTTCAACTGGATTCCAACCGATCTGGATTCGCAGGAAGTCTTGTCCTTGCCTCCAAAAAGGAGAGGGGACACTTCTGCCTCCCCACGTTTCCTCCAAAACGGTCTTCGGCTCCCGGGGCTCCGAGTCTCCGAGTCTCCGAGGCTCCGAGTCTCCGCGCCAGGCGCTCCGCCTGCTCCCGGTCCGCCGCGGCGGCCTGGCGGTCCCGGGCCGCCGCCGCGCGCTCCGCCGCCAAAACGTCCCTGGCGAGGCTTCGACCCGAGGGGATCCACTCGCAGCATTTTGTGGGACACCTAGCTGACTAAGATCAACACCCACGAATTCTCAACAAAGGGGCTCCCGTTTTGGTGGGGATTCCTGTCTTCCAAGGGGATACCCCTGATTAATCCGGGGTTAACATGAGGGTCTTTCAGACAATCGCTGGTACATCTGGCTGAATCAGGTTAAACCCAGAAAAGTGCTGTCACACCAGTGGTGTCGGGGATTGACCTGATTCAGGAAACGAACAGGGATGGTTCATGGGCGTTCCCTGGCTCCCTGACAAGCAAAGCCAGAGACCCCCCCCCCCGCCCCCGCACTTAAAGTTGTTCAATTAAAAAACTTGAAGGTGATGGGAACTCAGGATTTGTAAACCCTTGGATTGATAGGGGAGTCCCATTTTGGAGACCCTGTCTTGTTGGAGTTGGTTCCCTTATAGGGTTTATGATAAAGACAAACCAAAGGGACAAAGCCAATTTGTGGGGTTTGCCCCCCGATTGTGAGAAAAACCCAGAATATGAGATTTGCCGATTGAGTTGGGCCCGTTGACAGTTTCAAAGGAAACAGTTTTTCCAACATCCTTTTGGAGTTGAGGAACATTTGGATCCGCTAGTTTGGGGCAACTAAACCTAGATTAATAATTCCCCACATATTGAAGCCGGGGAAACCAATGCCTCTGGGAATGGAATGCTTGGTTCCTTTGTGCTTGCATCTGAACACCCAAAAGGGTCCCCAATTTTAGGACAGGTTACCTTGGCCCATGAAGCTCATCTGGGGCTCGTCCTGTGCGCCCCACGAATCACTGGAACGCGTTGTCGCTGCCCAAAGCGGGTTTCATGGGTCAACGATGTCATGTTCTCACCAACGTGCGAAGCGTGGTGGCAAGCAGCCAAGTGGTTAGCCCACGTCCCCAGACCCATGTCTCAATGACCGCATCCGCCGGCTCCAAATCTCTGTCCAACACATTTGTCGGGATATCCGCTGCCAGGCTATCCCTCCCTCTGCCAATCACATGTCGGTGGCCTGTCCGCGCAAAGCTTTGCTTGGAATTTGCCTCAGGCACAACTCCCAGGCACACCCCTTCCCCAGTCTCTCTTTGAATATTCTTTCATGACCAATTAAACACGCTGCGGTTCATGACCCCAGGTCCTGAACGCCAGCGAACGGGCCATGCCCTTCACCAAGCCCGGCGCACACGGCCAAGCGGAGTTCTTCCGACAGCCGGGTGACATCTTGCCACTCCCTGGTCGCACGGAACACGGGGCTTCTTGGCTGCAAAGGGGCTTTCACAAGCTCAACTTGATGCAATCCAACCCAAAAGTGGCCCGTGAAAAGGAGAGGATTGGTTGAAGTCCCCAGTATTCAACTGAGCCGGAAAAATTGGAAGCTCGGAACCTTCGACGGGGATGGCTCGCTGCACGAAGCTAAAGGAGAGTCGTCCACTGAGAAGCCCGGAATCCTCACATGAGTGAAATGGCGCTCAGTCCAAGAAACCTCCCCCCGCTCTGAGAACGTTTCCCCAAAAGAGACCCACAAGTGAAGCAAGTCAGGGATCACAGCCACAGCCGTGGTGCCACCCACATGCGCAGTTCGTGCCGAATCTGAAATATGCACGCGGAAATGGAGCTCAGCCCGGCCTATCTGTGGCCTCAGCCACAGCTGCAGCCATTTCCAAAACTGGCAGCGCACCACGGCAACTAAGGAGACAATAGTCTGAGTGGCCATACATCGGATACTTCCAAGAAGAACGCTTGTCTGGACTTCGCAATCTTCTCTAGTCTCACGCAAATTGGTCGCCGAACGCTTTGGTAAACCTTCGGGGTCACTTGCAGTCTGGGGGGCTCCAATTTCCACTATTGGAGGTCAAAGGAAGCGCAGGTACCGAGTAAACTTTATGGGGCAAGCTTTGGGGTGGGGAGCTTTCGCCTGTGCCCTCTTTTACATGAACCCAAGAGGAAAGTCATGTTAAAACGGCCCCAGAAGCTGATGTTCAGACCCAAGAGGGGAAGCATGAGGACCCCCTCAAGCCGGCGTATCAAACAACTGCCTGATACTTCCTGCCTCTGCGAGGACAGGTAAAGCCCAGACTCTTCTGAGCCAGAAGCTTGCAGAAAGGCTGAGGCGGCAGCACAAGCCACGGCGTTCCATGTCGAGCGGTGCTGGGTTCAGCCCCTTCTGGTTTTGGAGTGGTGCGATCGCGCACACATCTCACAAGGGATCATCCAGAATCACACCCCCTAAACCCACGCCCTTCTGACTGACCAAAGGCGCGCTCGGTGGCGTCAAATCGGCGCACCACTCCCGCCGTTGCTGGCAGGCTGTGATAAGACCCTTGAGGATGGCACAGTCGTGGCCTGGCGACAAGCAGAAGGCATTGTTCAGGGATCTTGGTTTGCATCCAGGTGGAACTTGAATACTTGTCATAAAGATTGGAAGATCTCTAACAAATGGGAACTTGGCCAGGCTGACAAGTGTCAGCGTCCCTTGAACATGGCCGTCTTCAAAAACCCGGAGCCTGCATCCAAGGAACCTTAACATAAGGCGTCTGTTGTACAAGCAAAGGTCACAAAGCCGGTTCTCAAACACCAACATTTTGGCTTCAGCTGCCCCCAGGGTGGGCTTCCCTTTCCCGAAGCCAAGAAGACTCCCCGACCCTCGCAGTCCAACGCCAGCACGCCAATAGTGCCAACCTGACGGGAAGATGCCCCTCGCTTGTTTGAGGCGCGCGAAAGGAAGCCCTTGGTGGCAATCGGATTGCAGTTTGAGACCAACCTAGTCACAAAGGGAAGATCTGTATTTCCGAGCAATGCCAGTCTCCAAACAAGGAAGATCCCCAACATAGCGAAGCCTGCCCCATGTTTCCCTCACTGCTTTCGACTTCCTTAGGGTTCAATCTTGAGACGCACCCCTATATACAGATTTGTGACACTCTTAAACTAAGACACTGTGTTTCGAACACAGCAACCAAACAGAAGCAACACATGTCCAAACCTTGGGAACATTGAATTTGCTCCCTGTGGTGAATGTAGTTGTGGCACCCATGCTGCTTTTGCACTCCTGGGGTGGGCCAATCACTAGTCACTAGTCTACGCAGGTTTAAAACAATTCTTAAACGAAGTCTGCTTGGTGAAGCCGAAGTCGTCAAACTCCTCTCATGTTTCCAGCCATTGCCAGCTGATATGGCTGCAGAAGCCGCGCACCGAGTGAGCCTGGCAAGTCGAAGGCCCCTGCCTGGTTCTGCTGGAAGAGCGACTGTACCGTCCTTGTTTTCATGGTCCTCAGGCCGCTACAAGTCAGGATTTATGCTGCCTTTGTTTTGGATGCCATCAGGGACCCTCCAAATCTTTGGCTTCACGATGGCTGCCTATGCAACTCGGTTCACGAAAGGCTTGACGGACTGCCACATGTTCTGCACATTTGCCATGTTACAAGGGAACATCTTACAAAGAAGATAACAACGCACCCAAGGACGCGGTGTGCCTCTGCGTTGGCCTTCTACAGTGTCCCACGCTATTGCACTGAAGGGGAAAATAATTGATGATGGTTTGGCACTGCACTTAGCGTCAGAAGGCAGCTTTGATGCCTGAGCTATACCCTGAGTTTTGTCACCCGCATATTGGCCAAAAGGCCTCTTGCACGCTTGATCTCCCTTTTTGATCGCCGTATCAAAACCGGTGTGCGCAATCATGAGCCTACAAAGAATGGCTGCTCCCAAAGTTCGGCACAACATGTGTCTCCACCATGCAAGACTGGGAGGGAGCAACCCTTAGAGCTAAGCGACTGAAGCTTTGCCTTCTATGATCGCATTGCTTTCGATGGCAAAGATCTGCCTCCTGCCTTCTACCTGGTCCCAAATGTGTTGAAATCTTTGGCGCTACCAGCGATCATTCGCGATTGATAGGTAAAGCAAAGGCTACCGACCGGAGCTGCGGCTCACTCTCCACCAAGCGAACCTGTCGCGGTTTGTTGCTGCATGTTGCCCGAGACATGTCCGAGTCAATCTCTCCACACAAGCAACCCTCTTAAAGCTCATGAGTGTCACATGTCAAGTCTACCTAGGACGCAGACTGGTTCCAGGTTTGGGCTTCGAGGCGAGCCTCCCTTTCACTCTGAAGATATCGGAGGCGTGCCTACGCCTGAGAGAGCTTGTAGTCAAGATCCATTGCAACCTCGCAATGGCCAATGAACAAAAGCTCATTGGAAAGAATACGCCACTCGGGTTGAAAAAACAACCCCGTGGACAACACTTGTATCCTTATGCCCTAGTATCGGTCAGCATCGGTTTTTCCCTCTGCATCGGTTTGCAGTGTTTTGGCAGCTCTGGCTCGAAAGTCGTGACTGTTCCGTACAAGTGTCGTATGCGAAGTACACTCTGCCAGCTCCCAGCTCCAGCTGGAAAGTCGCAACTTTTCAGCACTATGCGCAGTACACTTTGGCAGCTCCGGCTCGAAAGTCGCAGCTTTTCAGTGCAAGTAAGTCTAGTATGGTGTAGTATACAAAGTACATTTTGGCAGCTCCACTGCAGAAGTCGCAACTTTTCAGTACAAATGTAGTACACAAAGTACATTTTGGCAGCTCCAGGGAAGGCTGCAGGGCAGCTGATTGGATTCGGCATGGCGGCCAATGAGTTGGGTATCGGTTGGGTATCGGTTTGGGTATCCGTTTGGGTATCGGTTTGGGCCCTGCAAATTCATGATGTGGCAATCTTGGTTTGCGACAACATCTTCATGGCTTCTTGGGGTATCGTTTTTTTTTTTTTTTTTTTCTCTCTCTATGTATCGGTTTACAATGGTTTTGGCCTGTGAAACAAGTTAAGGCACTGGCCCCTTGCATAACGAAAAGGCGCGGGGTTGTTTTTTCAGCCTATTTGGGCTCTTCATGACACGCTCACGCCAAAAAGGATGGTGAGCCCGGACCTCCTCATGACAGAAAACAAAAACAAAAACGGCCTGCCATACATGGAGCCTTCATCCCACAAATTCCCTGCAAAACATCATCGCTTTGGTCAAATGCACAATTTGTGCTGCCCCAGCATGCCTTTAGGTCGGATATGGCTGCTCTTGAAAGGTTTGTGGAAAGCGCTGCGGCTCGGTGTGCCGTCATCACATGAGCCACAGTCAAAACCCGGGTAGAAGGTTCGAAAGGGACAATCTCAACCAGAAATAGCTGCGGATATCCGCCTTAATTCTTGAAGCATGGCTCTGGATCGACCACATCTGGATCGGTTTTGACTGCTCACATTGGCAATGTGCCAAAAGCTGGAGGAGGCCCAGAGACCGACCCTGCCAAGTTGCAGCGCTCTTCATGACGGCAGCGAAGACGTCAGCGCGAGAAATCTCACCCACAGGCTTCCTCTGCAGCATTTCAAGAAGAGCCAATGGAAAAACTCAAGCTGCATGGGCCAAATGCGACATGGTGCGGAAAACATGGAGCTCATGCAACCTAACCCCCCTAAGATTTCAATTCGCATGCATTAGGCGTGGTGAGAATTACAAGGACGTTGAACCTTGAAAGCATGTCCTTGTACTACGAATCCTGCACTCGCTGACTCAACCACAGCAAGATCCAGCTCCATTTTACAACCATGGCTGCCTTGGCAGCTGTTCTAGAGTACAGTTTAGCTGCCTCCAAGCGTACCGAAGCTATTCAATGCGGCATGCGCATGCATCGGTGCGAACGAAAAGCAATGAAGATGGCAAGGAGTTGATGTCCGAAACGAGTAGAAGGTGAGTTTGCTAAGACAAACAGATGATTTGAAAAATCATAAATTCTGCATCCTTGGTTGACGTCTTTGCGATGACCGGTTGTGCCAAACAAGCCATGGTACATCCGCGAATGGATTGGTTGCCATGCGTCGCTCTGATTTGCAGTCCACTCAAGCCCCCAACAGTACTGCACACCAAAACCACCTGCAAACAATCCCTACAGAAACAACATTTAGGCTGCATCCGACCGGGACCAAAACTTGAGACTAAATAACTTGAATCAACTTGTTCCCTTTACGACAACCTGGTCTGGTTCTGTGCAAATGGCAGAAACAATCATATCCCAAAATCGGGTTGACAAGCACAACTTATTCACCCCCGAGCCGCTGTCAAAACATGCGGTGACCACAAGGGACATGAGACACGTTGTGAGTTTCCTGGTGCGAAACTTAGAGTTTCTCAGGTCCCACTTGACCAAATCTCACAAACGCGACCGCCCGCCTGTTGAAAGGATCCGTGGTTCCTGTCGGGAAGAAGCTGAAGTTGAAGCGCTTCTTGGTAGGCCTACCGGAGCCGAAACTGAGATCCATCTCTAAGCTTGAACCATCACCCAGTATTCAAATGGCGTCAACCAGCTCCCTTCGCCCCTCAAATGGCGTGACTGAAATCCAAAGAATCAGTGATGAACGAATGGAGCTAATTCCACGAGCCGAGAGGCTCAATCTCATAGATGTCCTTGTCGCCGTAGTACTTCCGGAAATAGCCTCGATCCTGCAATGCAGAGCTATCCAGTGTTTGTGTGGTAGCAGCGCATCTGCTCCCTGAAGGATTCTCGAACACACAAATGCAAACATTCGCACTGCTATGGGAACACTTCAACTTGCGTGGCTCCACATATCACAGCAACCAATGATGAGTTCAATTCGGGCTTGCTTGCACAATCCACCCCACGAAGGCTTGCGCATTCCCTCGCTCGCACTGATGGTTTGGCTGTGCTCAAGCGTGGCGGTGAAGCCCCGTAGAAGACGAAGGGCTCTTTTGCTACATCGCAATGATCCAGGCCTGGCCCGGGTTCTTCAGGGACGATTCCCGGTCGTTTGAGAGAAGATGAGAAAATGGGGACTGGACCCCAAAGCCAGAAAACGACCACTCATGGAAAAGCCATGCACTGGGCAGCATCCACAGAGCTCTCGGCCAAAGAATCTGAGAGAGATTCACGTCTGGTGACATGGGCCATGGGCCTCTTCATAGAAATTGTTCCAAAGCTCTGACATGGTGCTTCTGTGGCATGCTCACATTCGGCACTTTTGGGCATTAAGACTCCGCATTGGCGCACCCCACTGAGACCGAATGCGATCATCCACCAGCTTCCAGGTCCACTTCTGGCCGTAGGTCGCCTGAGAACAAAATCAAGCATGGTCAATGACTTGGTTTGACCTGTCGGAGGTTTGAAACACGGCACTTGTCGAAGAATCAACTAACTCACTGGAGGATCTGAATGTCACTCGGATTGGCCTCAATGTCAAATAGCGAAACTCCAAACATAGCATTGTTTTCAGGATTAGCAAGGGCATTCCCATGTGGAAACCCCATGCCATAGACATTCAAGGGTGCCATCATCTTTTGTAAAAGGACCTCGGGTTTGGCATGCAATGTGCCGGTCTGCCAAAAGCCAAATGAGCCGGCTTCCTTTGGTTTCCTCCACGCATCCTCAAAACAAACATGGTAGGGGTCTTCAATCCTTCTCAGAGTCAAGGTCAATGAAGCTTGCGGGATACAACAAAAGCAACTCGTCAGAAATGGCCAACTAGACACGCCAATTTCTCCTGCGCAGTACTAGGCAGCTGGTGTGGCTATTGCTTCCCTGGCGAGCAAATTCCACAAGCATGAAGCAAGCGACCCCTAAAACGCAAGGAAATTCAACAAGACCCCTGATTTCAGGTTGCCCTTTCTTTTCCCGAGGCATCCAAAGGCCATCCAAAAGCCATCTTGCCCTTCCCCACAACCGCTCTGTACCCGCCCCGCCTGGCCGAAGACACCGCGGAAGGAATTCATCTGACCCTCCCAGTAGACCGCGGTGGTCTGCAGGCCGTGCTCCATGGAGGCCGCCTGTGGCGAGTTGGCGCCTTTTTTGGGTTGGCGCCTTTGGGTTTGTTTGGTGCTTTGGTGCCAACTCTTTTGCCAGATACCTTTTCTTGTGGAAAGCCCTGTGTAAAAGAACAACAGGCAGGATATGTCAATGGACATGATGCCTTGGTTGGTACCCCTATAGCTGGGAAAGGGTTCATTAACAGCCCTACCAACTCCAGGCCAAGAGGTGGTTTTACTGTACCACATATTGGCGGGTGTTGGGGACACATGGCCTTTCTGTGCCCTTTTGATTTCCGTTTCAACCATCCTGAAGGGGGGGATTGCCCCATGTTCAGACACACAACACGTTGAATATATTCCATTACAATGATATAATCAAGTCAGCAAACAAGTGGCTCTCGTTTTTGGAACAAACACATTTGGGTGTGTGTCCGGGCTTCGGTGTTCAGCCCAGGTTATAGCCAGCTTCTAAGTGGGATCGCAAGGATGGTTTGCACAACTATAGTCATGTTTTATGCTACTTTGCCAAGTTGAACGTCCAACTCTTGGTGTGTCTGACGTTGAGGCATTTGGATCTTAACCAGGTGGTCTTAAACCATCCTAAAGCGGCGATTCCCCAGTTTGAGACATACTACTTCGGTGGGGCATGTGATGCTGCTGAAGAGAATAAGCAGGATTTGACTCCTTTTGAAGAAGAACCAATGTGATAAGTGGATACATGTAGTTGGTGCTTTAATTTAGTTCAAGCTTTGATTACGCTTCATCAATGGCGGGTGTCATGTTTATCGTCGGCATCCAGTTGATGGACGGTGCTTTGCTTATCATTCAGTGAATCAGCATGTCATGTGAATGTCATGTGATAGGATGTGGCTCTTGATTGGGGATGTGTGGAAACGGTCTCCTGATATGTGGCCTTCAATGGGCAAGATGGGCTTTCAACACAAACTCGGATGCAACTCGGATGCAGATGGATGGATTGCGACGAACTCTGAACTCTGCATGGAAGCTGCAAAGGAAGAGAGCCTGACGCTACATACACCCTTGCTCGTGAGCTTTGCTAAGTCATCTTCAGCTGGGGCTTTACCCCAAACGACCTTTCACCTGAGTCCGCTGCTTTCAAAGAATCCCGGGCCAAAGCCGCATAGCTGGTCTCCACGTCCTCGGGAACGCGCTGCAAAGGATGACAAATTGGCCGCATAGGAAGCATGCAAGGGGCCAAATGGCCTCAATCGCATATGCCCAGCCGCTCAATTCCCTCTTCTTACCCGCACTTGAAGCTTACACATTTGCAGGCGGAGTGTCAACGTTCTCTTCTTCACACGGTTTGGACAACAGTCGATAGCTTTTTTTTCCTGCAAGTCCCAGCATACTCTATTACTTTGGATCATTATCTCCAAGAAAAGCAAAGCCGTGCCCAAGTCCGGCCTCCATGATGAGCGATGGTTAAGCGTGGGAAGGGGCGGTTCTTTTTGCTTGGGCCACGCTCCGACGGCCGGCCGCATACCTTTGCCTTCAAGCAAGGAACTCAAGTTTTGTAGCGGAGCTAATCTGCATGCTCGCTGGCTGAAGCAGTTGACAGCAAGGAATGCTTGGCATGCTGTGGAAGTGTATCATGTGTTTCCCTGATGTGGATCGCACAGCAAGCGCATTGGCTGCAAGACCCCGTCCTGACTCGGATCAGGTGCCGCAAGCCAATCATGCCTTGTGGGCAGTGAAACGGGCCACTTGCTGCACCAAAGAGTCAGTTGCTGCCAAATGAGTTCCTTGCAAGAATCTCACACTTTCAACTCCGGGATCCGGATGCAAAAGCCCTACACTGCTGCTGGTGTGACGCCAGCGCAAATAGAAGGACGGCTCGCAGGCGGCTGGAAATGAGAAATTCACCTTTAAGGCCCCCACCTAGGGCTTTGATCAAGGCATTGTGCCTGCCCAGGGCACTGCAGCCTGGCGCGTGAATCATTACTCCACTGGTCGTCGCAAGCGTGTGATTCCCTTTATTCTGTTCGATGTAATCCAGGGGGACTCTTTCAATCAAACAATCACAAGCGAAACGTTGAACACTCGCTGGCCCAAGAGGGTGATGCCACCAACCACTTTTACACTTGATGTGTTTGTTTTGAATCTTTGCACTTGCCTGTTCCCGCCATGTCGCATTCTTACATTCCCTGCCAATAAGTCTAGCATCATCGAGACAATCGGCCTCTGCAGGATACCCATCCACCAATTACGTGGCACAATGGCAAAGAGGAAGCCTCCCAGCTTGCAAGCACCACCGCACCGCAACATTCTCGCGAAGAGCCCGATTTTTGCGCAAAGTTTAAATGGCAAAGGGGTGCATCCATCACATCAATGCTATACGTTTTAATTTGCCTCGCAGTGTGGCGTAGTGCCTTCTCAAACAGACCAAACACGGGTCATCTATTTGCAAGGTGGAGCTCCCTCAAGCACGGAACATCATGCTACCTCTTCCTCCTCATGGCATCCTTGGAGTGTTGTGGCGCAATTCTTGAAATGACAGCCACCAGAAAGCAACTCATCTCGATCTGCAAACTAAGTATTGAGCGTTGGACCTGGTTTACTTGGACATGCTGTGGCTACTTTGAACAAGCTTCTTATGAGCACTCTTGCATGTGACTGTGAGAAGGAAGCCCCGAACAATTGTCACATGCCATGGACCCAAGCCCGCCGCAATGAAACCGCCTCGTGCAAGGCGTATAAGACGGAAGGCCTGATAATTGCCTGCGCTGCAGTCAGCTGGAGTTTCTCCAGGGCTAAACTTCAGGCAATACGAAGCCGCTTCGGTTGGAATGTGCATGTCACCGGAATGACCGGAATCATCAGCGAAAATCACCCGAATCGATATACCAGCCCCCAGCATGTGCCCAAGAGGGCCTAGGACTCTGCGTGTAACCGGGAGCAATGCAATGCTCACGCCGTTTTCTGATCGCTTCAATCGTCGCAATTGCACCCGAACACCGCGCAACGGATGGAGCCCAGGACGGTCCTGCCATGAGCAATCGGCAACTCATGCAAGGACAGACTTTAGCTGAAAACCCTCGGCATAAGAACACAAAGCACGGCACAAAGAAGACGCCCCCTGCTTTCAACGTGAACAAGGCACCAGCCCAACAAATACAAACATGCTTTCTTCCAGACAACAACTTTCGCGCCTGGCGAGCTTTCCAAGAGTCCGTTTTTGAAACGGCTCTCTGCGAAGGACCCCTCCGAGTTTTGGCTCAAAGCTGCCGGGCGGACTCCAGAGGCGCCCCAGAATGCCGCCGCCTGAGGGCGTCCCCCGCGTCCCCGCCCGCCTGGAATTGGCAGCTTTCACGGGGCTGAGTTGGTTTGCTGCGGCAAGCTTTCAGACCGCACAAATTGCACATTGGAGGCCCGGATAGCACGGCAAAATCGGCGCGCCACAAGTGTTTCGACTTGAGCAGGCATGGCACAGAGGGAAAACCGAGCGGACTACTGCGTAGAGGTTGGTTCTCAAGCAAAAGCCCAACACCAGCAGCTGATCACAACTCTTGCCACACGAAAACGTTGAGCACGCAAAGGGTTTGCAGCACAACTGAAGAGTTCGGGTGACCCTGCAGGGCCAAGAGCCGCCAGCAAAGGAAATCTATGCTTGATTGTTTGGTTGACTGTGTTGGCTCTAAGTCTGTAAACTCTAGGTGATTGAAGACATCAAGAGCACTGAGATTGTGCTTCTTCTTGGCTCGTGGAAACAAGCCACGCAAGCATGCTCGTTTGAGCCATTATTGAAGCATGCAATGCCCTTTCTGGACAACGGACAATTCTGACCGCACCTGGCATAACCAACATAATTGATTGATGCGATTATTTGATTTGTCTCTCCGGAGCATTGAGACTGAATAGAGGGTGCGAAGAACACAACAATGCAAATGTGTAGTTTAACATGGTTGAATAACAATTACTAGAGTACAATCAATGTCGCTTGTCGTAGGCCTTGCAATGCGGAAGCACAGGATGGCATATTGCAAGGTTTGGAGCAACTCCCCTTTGCTGGCAGGAAACCAAGAGCGCAGCCTAACGATCCCATCACTCAATCATCAATGCCTGATCTTGGTGCCTAACACCCTAAGGATTGCATCTGTCACTCGGGATCTCTTTGCATGTGCAGGTTCAGCGGTTCAGCAACTATGAAGTGGCATTTTGTGACGTTTCACGCACAGCCACTTGGAAGTGCCAACTCGATCTTGGCCCGCGCCTGGCCCCGCGGCCGCTCACGACGCCGGCAAAGGCCCCACTCCAGGATCCCAGAGGGGGCGGAGGCGGGGGAGGCCTAAGCGGTTTCTTTTTTGTTTTTGTCCACCAGCCACTTTGCTGGGTGTTCCCCAAGCAAACTCAGAGCCATGTGTTTGGTCACCAAGGATCACACATTGCTGCTGCTACTAGCGTTTGTTCTCGCTGGTGCAAACAGTGCTTTAAAATCCTGCGTGCAACACTGCCTGTGTAATATACGTGCAATTCAACTTTCGACAACTCCAGGCTTCACAGGAAGTAGCCCTTGGCTTCAGATTGAAAGAAACGTGTTTACCACTAGTGCTACACGTCGTGAAATTGACTCACAGGTTTGCAATATCGGGTACGGCTTGGCCTGCTGGAAGCGCCCTGCTTTGGGGGGAACTCTGAGCCTCTGGCGGCACGTCCTTCTCTTCCGGAGGTCCTTCAGCGTCCACAGGTCTCTCCTCAGGCTTTTCCTCCCGGACGTCCTTGCGCAAACATGCCTCGTTCCTATCTTCAGCCCATTGAGGGATGTTTTTGGGCAGTACTTGGCATTTTGCACAAGCGGAAGAACCCTTTGACAATACGAACTGGCAGCTTGTGGTGTCATGACCAAGCCCAAACGTTCATTGCAAAACTATTTGAAATTTGAGGCCGTCCTTCATGCGCAGCTGGAAATCATCCAATATCCCACGCGTTTGCTGGCATGGCTGGTGTGGAACGAAGCAACACCGCGGCTGGCAGCATAGCTGTTTCTCACCAAGAAACCTCCAGGAGAAATCCCTCTCTTGCCAGCATGACTTCGAGTGGTCCAGGCCAAAAGGTAGTAACATCTGTGAGGGCTCCGTACAATCCGAGCTGCCGTGCACAACAAACGTGCAGCATTGGCAACTATGTTCACAATGGCTCCGACTGTGACAAGTTGCAGCTCGGTCTGTCAGGTACTTCCATCATGCAATTGGCATCCAGCCTGGGATGAAGTCTAAAACGTTGTCAACTCTAATCTGGGGTATGCTCATGCCTGCATTGTGATCCTCATGATACTGGTAGCTTCACCATTCACGTCACAGCCCAAGCACCCAAAGCCTACGACGATGCCCTACTGGAGGACCGCACCTTGCTCAGTGGCCGCGCCTCCTTTGTGTCCGCTTCTTCGGAGGCCATCGGCCGTGTCAATCTAGGATAACTTGCGGTGGATGAACGCATTGTCGTCACTCTTTATGTGCTTGTTCATCGGCGAAAAGACAAACCAAACACAAGTGTGAACTCACCATTTGGGTGGCACACTGTGAGACTAGGCATCACAAGAAGTTAAATGTTTGTCGCCAGATTGATTGGAGATCAAGGAATCGCTGTGAGTATTATCCTGGCAGGCGGATTCACTTTCCTTTTATGGCTGCAAGTTCCATCTTGTCTGTGCAGCCTTGCACCATGCCTTGAAGAAGCTCTGCAAGGTCGAAACATGAATGTGCTGCAAACACTCTCTGCCCATTGGCGAAGCAGCCCGGAAAAGTCCATGCATGCGATGAAGGAACAATCTGCTGTCAATCTGCCGGCCATGTGGCGAGGTGTAGGCCATTACAATAAGCCCCTCCACCCCTCTCAACACCACCCCCAATTGGAGAACAGGAAGCAGCCTACACGAAATCACTGCAAGCTGTCTCTTATAAGTATTCCAGCTGATTTTGTGTGCCGCAACAGTTCAACAACTCGCACGGCTGGACAAAACCTCAGCATGCAAACAACATGCTACACAATGTTAACAGCCTGTGCCAAAGGCAAGAAAGTATAGGCCTTTGAATGTGCGTTGGCACCACAGATTCTGCAGCAATGCATCCCGCAGCTTGCGCACACAGCGACATATTGCATCACAAGACTACTAGACTAAAACTCTCCCTGCCTTGAGTCGCGAAGACACGCTCCCAATGCTCAATGTCCTTTATTCGGACATGGTGCCTGGTGGCATCTGTTGCGTTTCAATGACAGCAAACTGCCACGGATGCATGCTGCCTGATTCGTGCATGTCTGCCAATCTTCACTCCTGTTTGAGAATGCATTTGGACGCGAGTAGACAAATTCCCTCGTGATTACCTGTAGGGCAAGTCACGAATCGGAAGCTTATATTTGGCACCCAACGCATGACACAGTAGAAACAGCTCGGGCCGTTCGAAACCACAGCAGGCTGAAACCACAGCAGGCTGAAGTCATGACGGCATGATGCATCATCCAAGCCCCTGCTGTATGTCATGCCGGAGAGATATCAAGCATGTGACTTGCATAGTAAGTACTGTAACGATATTGTGAGACGCCGTGAATAGCGCTTGCGTGCATACCAACACAGCTGCACAAAATCATCTTGCTTCTTCGACATTTCGTTGCTGGGCTCACGCAACTTGGCGCCAACCCGCAAAGAAACGTGATTCACCTTACACTGCCTTCGTGCCAGCTGGTGTCTAGGCTTCCGGTGAAAGCATACTTACATCAGAAGCTCCCGTGGCATTTTGGTGCCGAAGGGAGCTCCCAGGTCTCCTTGAGGCTCCGGCATCTGCAGCGCGGTTTCCCGCTCGGAGATGGCAGCACGGACCTTCCGGACCTGTCAAAAGCAGTCTAGCGGGCTATGAAGGATCAAATCTGGGCATCTAGCTGGGCCAATCTAGAGGGTTTCAAATCTACCGTGCGAACTCGGAGCCTGAAGGAGGGAAAGAGCGTATGTTTCAGTATGTTTCAAGGCCCGTGCTGAATCGGTTTTTTTAGCACAACCATTTGACTATCGTTGTGTGTTACAGAGACAAGCACGTCATCCCATGACAAAAAAACAGAGTCCGAGTTGCTACCCCATGTCATGGTTCTGGTGATTCAATTCTCAAAGCTAAGTGACACGGCCCTGTCCCGGCAGCCGCTGCAAGACACTGAGCTTCCAACGTTTGGGAGGTCTGGAAGTTGCTTGAGATACCTCGGATGCTTCAGCTTGCCAGCCGCCCAGCCCTTGCGCATCAAAGCAAAGAACAAATAGGCAGGGAGTGTCCATCCTGTACTCACGTCAATGCATCTTTTGATAATATTGACGACATGAACGGCAGTGGTGAAGCGATGCCTGCGATATCCAGGGTATTTCTGGCCAGTTGGGCAAGCCTCTCTCATAAATATCCATGTCCAGCTTTCAAACTTCTATGCCTCCAAGAGACGCTGACTCGACGCTGCTCAAACATCAGAACATACCAATGTCGGTCCGATAAACGAAACTAAACGTCCGCCAAGCATGCAGCATGCTGGTCTGCTTCTGTATAGTAGAGGCGATGAGCAAACCACATAGCTCCGAGCGAACATAGTGTGAATGTTGATCAAAACTGCATTGTATTGCTCAAACACGCAAATCTGAAACAGGCTCGTGTCATGCTTTGGAACGGTCAAATATGAAGCTCTTGTAGTTCAGCCACGGGAACAAAGGGCACACACACACTAAAAGAGAGAGAGAGAGAGAGAGAGAGAGCACGGTGCGTGTTGCGGTTTTGACACATCTCTGGTCATGTAAGTTGTGGCAGCATGATTGCTGCTCTCTCATAGTCGGTGGGGCACCGCTTCTTCATATCGACCGCCAGCCCGCGCACTTGCGTGAGGTCTCCCTTCGGGAGATACCTCAGCCAAACTGCAGCCCTCAAATGGCCTATGGCCCATGGCCCCGGAAGCGCCACAAGCGCTTATTTCTTCAAGGGCGGAGAAGCTCGATTGGTTCACAGGTAGGTATGCCGTTTGCCCTCTAGCAGAAGCAGCAGTTGATTCAGTGAGCTTGATTCTGATTGAACTCTTGTATTGTGACATTGCAGTTCTCGACTCAGTCGCCTGAAAGTAGGCTGCCTTGCTGCCCCCATCCAAGCCAAGCAGCTAGGTGACATCTCGCAAGCTAAGCACCCCGAATCATTGCAAAGCAACCATGTCAGCCTTCTGCACATCGATCCGAAGCAATTTGCGATATACAATTCCAAAGCGAATACACTTCAATTGCGATATGACCCACAGCTGACTCGACTCGAACGATTTAGGCCCCGGCTTGTACGCACACGGCTTATAGCTCGGGTGCCCTCCAGCGGCCTCTGAACAAATCCCAGTCTCCCCACCAAGTGGGGTAGACAGTCGCTAGACGGAGGGGCCCATTATTCTTACTGTTATGAGTTTTCAAGCTGGATGGCCTGAGAACCTCCAAGTTCCATCTGCAGATCTAACACTGTAGGCATCATAATTGCAATTACCCTGGAAGGGCAAGTCTTTATAGGCAACTTTGGCATGGCAACCTCCTATTAGTTTCATCGGAATAGAACCACATGCGTTTCTCGTGGCCCTGGGTGCTTGCTTGCCCCGTTCGATTCAGCTGAGATATGTTCTGAGGAACTGTCTGATTCCCTAAGCGTGGTGTATTTGTGTGAATGATTGCCACCTGATCAATGCCACCTTATCTCGTGACCAGCGACGAGCGACGAGCAGTCAAGTCAGAGCGGCTCTCGAGATGCCGATTGCATTCGTGGCTACAAGTTAATGATAGGCCATTTTCTGGCCAGCGCGACTCAAGACCTCTTGTGCCACCTGCCTCCATCCCCCCTGCAAGTGGCGAACGTGGGCAGAACCCTTAAAACCATGATCAAGTCAATTCACAATAAGCCTGACTTGAGGAGTGCCCAAACTCGTAAATCCCACGCCTGAGTGAAGGTGTGATAGTTGGATGTTCCAATCTCCACAAAGTGGTAGTGGAGCATCTCCGTCCCTGAACCAGGACAGCAGCAGCTCGCAAGGACTATCATCGAAACTGGCCTTTCTGTTGACCCTCGGCGAAAGGGAAAGGCATCCCTCGCCCGTCCCGTAGTATGATGGATGTGGAGGGAGTTACAAAAGAACAATAAGGTTTCCGCAACATACGAAGGCACGTGCATCACACGCAAAGCGCGCAATTCCGCTCGATTCACCCCATCTCAAACCTAGAAAATATATACACACACAAAACAAACAGTGTGCGTGAACAGCGCGTACAAACTTATCCAGTCAAACAAGTGTATTATCCATCTGAAAAACGATTCTGATGGCTTTGCGAGCCTCCAGAGTCCAAACCGTGACGGCCTTAGCTGCTGCCAGAGCACCTCCAAAAAGCCGGTCTCCTGGTTCATCGTTGATAGTCTCGCAAAGGGCAAACGGCAAGGCAGCTGAAGCTCAGGGAAATGACGTACGATTCATCACAGGGCACTTGACGGCGACAGGGCATTGTTACATACCCTTTCAAACTGAACGTGAGGTGGATGGTTCTTCCCCCGAGCAGCGTGCTTGGCTATTCGGCCCATTACAGTCAGCCCCAAAGTAGAAATCAGTTCTGAAAACAGCTTAAGTCGAGGCAGCCGGCGCTTTGCTCACTCAGCTTCATGACTGCCAGAGCTAAATGCTAGACATCACTGCAGCTGACGGACCATTGGCGCCGCACTAGTAGAAGAGCTCGATGACAAGGACTCCTGCACATTTTCACTCAAGCAACTGAAGCCACCTGAATGTATGATGAGCCCAACTCCACTTCGCGTATCTCAGGACCACGGAGGTATGGATGCAACATGCCTTTTGCACAGGTCACAGTGTGATTGCGTTAAAACTCCTCACACTCACCCACACACGCATCAAACAACAACAAGGAATATGTCTTGCCCGCTAAGCCGCATAAACAAGCATGTCTGAAACAGCACGAAAATACCTCTGCGTCCACTCTGGGACTCCCCGAGGTTCCCTGCCAGGGAACTGATGCTCGAAGTGTAGATCCCAAAGACAAACTTCCGACCTTTCTCTGGAGGGATCACCCGACATCACCCGACTTGAGTCGCTGCTTCTTAGACGCCTTGGGCTCGGTGTTTCGCGTTGTTAAGCTGTTTCGCCTTCCTCTTCTCCCTTCACCTTTGGCCGGGAGCTCAAGCCAAAACAGCCCAAAAGCAAGGCATGCACTCTTCTTAAACACCGGGACGTTGAATACATACCTGAGGCACCCGACGTGCCTTTTTTTTTAGGTACGAGAAAAAAACGCTCGAATTGCGGATTTCTGCTCGACCCCCCAAAAAACGCTCGTCCCCCGAAAAACGCTCGACCACATCCCCTTCTTCCATCCAGAGGAAGGCGGGATTGTTACGCTTTTTAAATTTGCACTCGTTTGCGGATATTTGCGCTCGTTTTGCGGATATTTGCGCTCGTGTTGCACTTTGATTTCTGCTCGCTCCTTTTGAATATTCAGCGACCGATCATCTTGGAGGACCGACCAGCCCGGTTTTGGGAAAAACGCTCGAAGCAGGAAAAAGTGTACGTTTACCATATTTTGGTGACGACCCCTGGTTTTGCAATACGTTTGGGCTAAGGGCAGAAATTTATGTAACGAAGGGTGCTCCAGGTATTAATACCCTGGACTTCAAAAGGCCTTTTCAGAAACGGCCGTTTGTCGAAGAGCCATTTGTGAAAGAGCCATTTCTGGATTCCCATGTTGCCCAATAAGCAAGACCCCCATTTCTGGACTACCATGTTGGCCAATAAGAAAGACACCCCGCCCAAAGCTGGCAATCATATAGGCCCCAAGCTCACATTAGCGAGGTCAGATTTTGACTCCCTGAATTTCCAAATTCCTTTTGAGAACTGGCTGTTTGTCGAAGGACCTAAAAAAGAAAAACACGCGTTTTCAGTGGCTTTGGCCAACTATTTTGCTCGATGATAGCCAACAAGCTACCGCAGCCGTAGTCCAGCCATGACGCAAGCCCGTGTTGAAGCTAGGCTCGTTTGGAATCATCTTTTGTCTTTGAAAAGGTCGTGCAGTTGAGCTCCGTAGACTTCAGCTCTGCCACTTTAACTTGCATGCTTTTCAGTCTGAGGTGGCATTCGGCGGGATGTCCACGGTTTGTCCACTCCCCTAAATGGATGTTCCACTCCCAGAAATGGCTTTCCACGCCCACAAATGGGTCTTCCACGCTTTGTCCACGCTTTGTCCACGCTCCAGCTTCTCCGAGACTGCTGCAAGACGCCGCGCATTGCGCCAGCACGCACACGTAAGAGCGAGCGTTAAGGTGGCTTCTCAAACACATCATGATGCCGACCAAGCTCACATAACACGCAAGGCTTCTGGCTGCTGGGCCAGGACAACAGCCATTTCGGAAAGTGCCTTTCGACGAATTTTAAACAGACGTTTGTGAGGATGGTCGAAGGTACCTAGGCCTTTTCAGAAATGGGCGAGGGAGCTCAGGGTTTGTGTATATGTAGTTTGCCTTGCTGAAAATCTCTCAGTGCTATTGGCCAAGACCTTCAAAAGGCAACCCCAACCCACTGAAGCACACTGAATCGGAAAGCAATGCCATATCTAACAGCCATTTCAGAATTGGCCGTTAGATGTTCCTGAATAGGCCGTTGGTGAAGACCCACAAATGGCCGAGCATTTTCTTAAAATGGCCGAGGGGTACTAGGCCATTTCAGAAATGGCCTCCGACGTTCAGGGAATAGATATATTATGCACAATGTCTTTGTGCCTACCTATGACTGCGCCTCGGAGACAGCGCCATCCTCGGAAAACCACTGCTTGTACCGCACCTTGGCCGCTCGGGTCTTGGCTAAGCTGCGAGTACTCGTTGGACTGCGCTGCTGTCTGCCATGTCTTGGTGTAGCTCAAACGTGTGAAGCAAAGAGTAGCTGTTAGTGTTGCCCATTGTTGCCCCATGCGTGCACATGCATGACATGGGCTTTATTGTGAGAACCGGTCTTTTCTTTTGCTGCCACTACTGGGCTCACGCCAGCACACGTGAGGGGACTCCTGTTGTTGCAATACCATGAGTTTCATCTCCAAAACACCGGGATTGGCTTGCCAGGCCTCCATGCTCCCTGCTCCCAAAGAAGCCCCGAGAGACACATCCCAGCCCTTGCAGGGGCACTGAGGCCGGGCGCCAGCCAATCATCCCAGCAAGGCCGGCAGTACCAAAGGCAGTAGGTCTGCAACCGGCGTACGCGACGCCCGCTTGAAATAGCGACAACGAAGAGGCGCATTGCATCAGCACCGAGATGCATTGCAGCATTGTGATATTTGGCTCGTGGGCAAATGCGAGCAATCCCGGACCCACAAAGGCAACTACACACGGGCAGCAACGTCAGCCGCCTTGTAGGCTCCTGTCACCGTCAGCGCTGCCCCACCCGCCTCAAGACAATTGAAACTGACGCCAGCCTTTAGTTTGCAGATCAAAATCTGAGCCGTTCAACCGTTCAACCCACACTCGTCCCCTCCCTTTCGCGCGATGTCGACGCTGGGTGCCCCGCCAAGCCGGCATCGGAATGTTCTGCTCCAGCTGGCCGTTAGCTTCAGGTCCCATGACTTTGAGCTGTTCCCACAGTTGACAGGGTGGCAGCGGGTAGCTGTATGCAACAGAAGCACGAGCAGGTCATGGAGGAAGGGGTGCTCAACAAACAGGTGATCACTGATTTCGTATAGTGATTCCCCATCACTCCCTACAATATGCATAAGATGCCCCTACTCAACATCTCTCCTAACTCTGAAACTGACAAGGGAGTCACAGCAATCGTCCCAAAGAAACGTTTATGCGTGATATGCAGGGCGTCCACGAGGTTTGGCAGCCTATTAGTGCCTCGCAACAACCCCGTGCTTTGTACATGCTAGTCCTTCCATTCATTGCTGGCAGTCCCGGTCTCTAGCCCCGAGTATCAATCTTATGCTCCAAATACCTGATAGCCTGGTTGCCTTTGTTGGAGTCCTTTCAAAAGGCTCAAACACCCGTCAAGAACCCTGAAGGCAAACCACCAGCTGGGGGTGAGCGGAACCTGGAGGCACTGACAAGGCGCCTCGTTTGAGCTTGCGGGGCGGCCACCTCGGCAGAAATTTCGGCTGGTGCGTTTAGGTTGATTTAGAGCAAGTGTTTTCCGGCAGGATTTGTTGTATGGTTCAATATCGCTTGGTTACTGTTCGGATGGTTGTACAGTAGGTTGGGTCAGCTTAGGGTGAGTTTAGGTTGGCTTTCAAGTCGGTTTGTGGTTGGGCTTGGGATGACATTAGGGTTGGCTGAGGCAGGGTGGGTTTAGGGTGGGTTTAAGCTGGGTTGATGCTGTAAGTTTGGGGGGGTTGTTTCAGAGTGAGTTTAGGAGGGAGTGGGCTAGGGCGGGTTCACACTTGGTTTCAAGGGTGCTTTGACGTTTGGTTGTGGATAGGATTGGGACTAGTTTAGGATATCGGGTTTAGGGCAATTAGGCTAAGAATTGATTCAGGCCAAGGTGTGTCAAGGCAGCGTTCTGGCTGGCTTGCTTTCTTAGGATGGATTAAGATTTAGGCTGGGTTGAGAGTTGGTTGGGGTTGACTCATTGACTGCGGGCTTGGGGCTGTTCAGGGTGGGTTAAATGTTGGTTGGTTTGCTGCAGATTTAGTTAAGCTGGGGCCTGCAACCGCATTCCTGCCATTGGCTCCAAGATCTAATGGATGATGGTGAGGAATGCAGAGTGCCATGTGAGCCAAACAAAGCGCTATCAAATTGTTGGTTGTTCCCCGAACGGACTCGGGGGTATTATGTTGCCCCCGGGATTTGTGTGGGGAAAAATCGCCGTGTCGTCCCGATATCGCCCCCGAACTAAAGTAGCACACATGTTCTCATTTGTACGTATGTGCTCGCTGGCGCGGTTGTATGAAACATTTGCTTTCCCAGGCACCACCATCGGCCGATGCGCCGCCACCGCTGGCACATCTCGCATCGCCGGATCTGGCGGGGACCGGGCCTGGCTGGGCATCCGATTTTGCGGTTGTTCTTCCCGCAAGGGGTAAGCTTCCGACTGGAAAAGTCGATCAAATTGGAAAAGCGCTGACGGTTTGGGTTGCGTGACCTCCGACCTGTGAAAGTGGCGACTCGCAATCCTCAACTCAACAAATGCAGACTTGCGCCAAACAAAGGCGCGGGGGGGCCTTGTGATTTAAATGTGCATTGGTTGAACCGTTGATGCTTGCTTTATGCAGTTATTGTGACTGGAACTCTGGCACAGTGCGTTGACCTCTGCGCATTGAAGCGCGGTCGCTGTTTGACGCCGCCTTCCACCTGGAAGCCAATGCCTCTCCTAGGATCTCCTAAGTTTCTGCGTTTGAGATGCGAAGTCTCATGCCTCAAGGCTCTCTTACGGCGAAGCAGCGCCAACGTCCGCCGCGAATGGCCAGCAGGGATGGAGCACCTGCAGATCTCCGTTTGGGTCCCGGTTGGAATTCTGTACAGGGTATCCATGTTGCTACATGGCCGCACGTTAAAGGACACCAGCCAGGAGCAACAGGCCACAGGTAGCTCTAGAGGCGAATCATCATGTCAACCCCCAGCAGTCAAGCAGAGAACTGGAGGGAGCAAAAACACACAAACACCCTTGAACCACGTGTTTCAGCTGGCAGTGATGGCTCTGAGATCCAGAGCCTTCCAACGCCCTGTCGGCCCTTTCCTTTCACAGCATCCGCTGCTCTTCCCATTGCCCATGAGCGCGGACTCAAGCGATGGCGAAGTCTCTGTTGGCAACATGCATAGAGATGCAGGTGACTCAAACGAGCAAAGTCGCAATGGGCTTCAACGCCAGCTTTGTGGTGATATTTTCGATGTGGTCCCCACATCATAGCTAGCGTCATCAATAGCATATACCCAGTGAGATCTACAAGCTCGCACAA
>CAUJNA010003306.1:312398-439898 GCA_963377175.1 Effrenium voratum
CTGCCCTGCTGACCGCCGCAAGACCACCCATGACTAGGGGATTGGCTGGTTTTCTGGCGGGACCGGCGCCGCCACCTCCGCCCACCGTTTTGGACAGCAACTCCAACCCACCCGTCCTCGTAGCAACGTGAGCTTTACGGAGGCTCGGATACCCCAGGATCGATAACAGGGCTCTGCTCTTGACGTAGCTGCGTTTGGGCCGGTACCGTAAGGGGGGGCAGCTTCTGTGGATCGCAGCTAGCGAAGCCTGTGCTAAATCCTCTAACTGGTCTGTCTCCCTGCCTGTCAACCTGCACGCAGTGAAAGCAAACAAAACCTCTTGCAGCTCGCCCCAGGGGCTGGGGTTGCAACTGGGGGATTTCGTGGACATGAAGCGTCTCCAGTGTTCCTTGACCAACCAGCAATCCACAGGCCAGTTTAGCAAAGAAAAAGACCCAGGACAGGTCTTCCAAATTCGTTGGATTAGGACTGCAGTCACTTAGCACAGGAACAGGGAGTGGCTCGAACCTGGCCTACCGTGTCGACCCTTGCAATGCGCAAACGGTCAAGGATGAAATCAACCCGCTGGTACCTCCAATGGCACGGGGCGTATTCAGATGCTTGGGACCAAGCTCTGCGCTAGTTTGTGAGTGCGACATGAGGTCTCATGTATGCATACGTTGTATGAGCGATGCCTGTGTGCATTCGCGTGTGCACGTGTACACATGTGTACACATATATACTGTATATATTTATATCTATATTATATTATTTAACACCGGCCACAATAGCTGGATTGGAGGGCTGGCATATATGCAGGATGCAGGCAATACAACAAATCCAGAACTGCGGGAGTCAGCACGTCGGTTGTCTCAAATTCAGCCAAGGGGCAAGGCTAGGAAGGATGCCACACCTGCCTTGATCCACTTCGACACGGCCTTCGCGAGTCAAGCTCAAAGTGACGACTTCGTGGTCTTCAGTTTGCCACACGCAAGCAAGCAAAGCGGGCATGAGTCGCACCTGGTCCGTTGGAAGTTCCAAGTAGAGCACAAAGTTGGTGGAATGGCCCGTCGTCAGCAAAGTCCCTTTGCGACTGAGTACCTCAGTGCCCCAAATCAGATAATTTCTTGCACATGCATTACCGGCCAACTCCCTGATTAGATGTGATTGAAGTTTGACACCGTGGAGTCAAATGGTGAAACGTGGCATTCCCACTTGCATGCCCATGGAGCATCTTGCATTATTACAAGTCATACATACTTCACATTTTCAGGGGGCCTTGGGCCATGGCATGTTGTGAAACCTGCCTTGTAGGTCGGACATCTGTAATCCTTCACGTCAGGCACGCGGTCCTTCGCTCGCACCCGCTGACTCCCGAAGGTGACTGTCTAACTCTTCCGGAATGGTTGATGTTGAAGCATGGAGCCACGAGTGGCGCCTTGAAAGGAGATCCCTAAAAACCAAAATATGGGTCACGGTCACCTTTTCTTTCGGATGTCCATTGGGGACGCTCGATCACGGGTTATACCTTTAAGTTTAAGACCATCCAACACGGGATCCCAAAATCTGGGGTTACCCGGGTCGACAGGGTCAACCGGCCAAAAAACAAATGCGGCGGTTTGGCAGTAGCTGCAAGACTCCTTCACGGGCAGGAACCACAGTGTGGGAAGCTCAGTGAAAAGCACCTCGCAAGAGCAATCCCTTTCCAATAGTACGCCGTTGATGCTGTCTAGACTGGAAAGCTCCTCCCAGAAAAAGGTTGGTCTTCACCAAAACAATGAGAAGAGAAAGGCAAACACCCAACAAGCTGAAACGTACCGCATGAATGTGAATTGACGAAGCTACGCAAGCAGCATCTCAGTTTATCTTGCGCCCTGACCAAGAACTATGGCACGAAATGACCTATACCTGCATGACACCAGGTCCATGCGCTAACCCTCACACCTCAGTGGTGAATCGGGCCTGATGGTTGCGGGCTGTTTGGAGCTTTTTTGGGCTTTGCCTGGAACCGGGCGAATGGGAATCAACCCTCCGCGCCTTGGGCTCGGATTCCTGTACCTGCCATGCTAGCTCCCCAACACGTACGCAATCCCCTCAGTACGGAAAGGGTATGGTCTCGTTGGTCTTAACGGCACTCCATTTGAAGCAAACTTCCAAACATGGTCACTAACACAAGTTATTGTTACCTCAACCGCTGCATTACCCCGGAAGATGGGCAAACGCCTCTCTGGCCTGCAGGAGGTCCCTCCGTCAATTCCCGGATAATTGCCGGTCCAACTAGGGTTGCGGTCCAACTAGGGTTGCCATCTACGCCCTTGGCTTGATCGGAAGGGATGCAAGAAAGGGGAGACATTGTCATGGTTAAAGCATGGCTTGTCAAGTTAGGTCTGAATTTGTGGCCAATCTGCGGACTTTCCCTTTGCAAGTATAGCAGAGCGTGGGACAAGAAATTCCGAAATTCCCCTGATGTTGCCGGATGGCTCACTCGCAACGGGGGAACCTTTGATATGCCATGGTGCTGGAACTGTCAATGGGTTCCTGGCATTGCAGTCCCTCGTGCTTCATGGTTAACGTTTACCCTGAATAGCTCGCCCCTTTCTCCTGACCCACTTTCAGCCACTGCTTCCCAGGCACCAACAAAGTGGCCAAATGATCCGCCCACACTGAAACAACGCCCGTTTCAGCCCTGCAACAAATCCAAGCAATGAACACATGCAATGCTGCCAACACTACTTCCGTTCATTGTTCCAAGGATTGCGACTCATCTGCAAAACATTTCGTTTTCCAGAAACGGCAACTTATGCTACTCCTCGTTGAAAAGCAGGCAAGGATTGTCAAGCCTGCAGAGGGCACTTCCCTCAAGGCCAGTCGCCCCCCCCTCATAATACAACAAGACAACCCACCAATTCACAATGGCCCCCTGCGGCACTGGACAATTAAGCTATGTAATTCCCTTTCTCTTCCCATTGCAGGTCTATTGTCCGGAGAGGACTCACAGCTATTACTCAGGGGAAACATGATGCCAAAGCGCAAAAACGGGAACACTCACCTTGCAAAAGTCTGAAGGATTTCCCCAAGCCCGGCTGTACACCATTTTCGTGGGGCCCCTCTCATGTGAAACACACAACCCACATCCCCGCGCGCCAGGTGCGTCGTACAGTCCCAGCGGGCGCCTCGCAGCCAAAAGCGACCCTCATGGAGATGATCCCATGTGTCAAGTTGCACGCTGAAATTTTCATGACCAGAGAGCAACGACAAGCAAACCAATCACAAACAGCATCATGACGCATACGCAAAATGACCAATGCAGCAATGACATGCAACACATGTTCAACTTGCTGCCCTTTGCCCTTTTGCCAAGCATTCGCTCTGTCACAAAACGAATCTGCCGCCTTCCATGTACAGGCCATAAATGTACACCCCGTCCTGGCACGAGACATGCATCATTAGTCAGAAATTCCTCCGGCATGACTTGAGCCTGGATAGCTCAGCTACAGTTTTGGTCGCCTTCAATCGAACATGAAGCTAGGCACTTCCGGTTCGCTTTCTTTGCATCGTTTCTCCTCGGGTTTGTCCAATCTGCGCCTTGAAGTGACTCGTTCAGATCAAACCGCGTTGATTCTTGCGATTGAAATGCAACTTAGGAAACAACTCTCCAGACTCCCAAAGGACCACGCGCCTCCGTTCATTGACACGCCAGATTGACAAAACACGCGACTACCTAGAAATGACAAGGGCCCTTGCTGGATGAGTGCTCGCGTTCGTGCACCCAGGGCTCTATCCATGGAAATCGTCAAAAGCCCGCAGGTCGTGCCTCCGGAGCCATCGTCAATTCCTGAGCTGTCAACAATGAAAACGGCGCGCTCCTCCCGTTAAAGGGCGCTCCTCCCGTTAAAGTGCATGAGTTGCTGAGTTACGGTTCTTTGCTATGTTTGCTGACATTTAAGGCTTATGTTCTGTCAATCCATTGTACGAAATTGCATCCGATGAAGTCGAGTTCTTCCGAGTGTGATGGACTTGCTTCGCACCCCTGCACATTTCCAATCTTTGTGTTGTTCCCAAACTAGGTCAACACAACTCTCAAACACTCTTCCTCCTTGCTCCTCGGCAGGCAGTCGCCAGCGTTGACAATTAGGCAAAGCACATGCATGTGCTCTCATTTGGCGTCACACGCAACAGTGGCCCGACTACTGATCTTTCCAAGGAAGCCGACGAAGCCGTTGCGGCCCTGACTGGCAGCATGAGCCACACGCCGTATCTCTTGGCTTGAGGCCCTGTCCTTCTTCGGATTGACCACATTGTCCATGACCTGAACAAAAAGCAACGGCTCTACAGAACTTCACTGATTCACACTGGCTCGAGCATTGTCCTAAATATGAGACTCTTACCATGTGTGACCCTCATGGCATACCCTCATCACCAATGCAACCTACCATGCATGGGGCCAACCATGAGTCCCTGAACTCTGCAGGCTGGACTTGCCGTGTGGCTTCTTACATGAGCACACCATGACTCTTGTAATTGTAGCAAAGGCTGGCTACAAACCTCGCCGACGGTGTCGCCTTCTGGGAGAACGAGAGCAGATCGATCTCTTCCCCGTGCTTCCTTGCACCGATACGGGGCAGTGCACATGCGCCGGAGGTTGAAGTCTTTTGAGAGACTCAAACCCCGAAAACCGACAGGAAGATCCACTCTCATAACGTTTTGCAAGTAGACTACGCGCCTAGGTTCACTCACTTTGACTAAAACGCTTCGTCCATCCCAGCCTGGCATAGTTCTGCATCGCCCCTGTAAAGAAGGCCTGGCCAGCAGACAATCTACTGTCAAACGGCATTGCATTCGCTCTTTTCATTTTACAAAGCCCTCAAAGAGGCCTGGAACCATTTCTGGTTCAGCTAATAGCCTCATGGGGCCGCTTTCTTCGGCGGCAAGTGGCCGCCACTTGTTTTCAGCCCCAATCAGGGTGGTCCTTTTGCCACTCGCATACCTCCAAGAGGAAACATACACGTTTGTTGGGCGCCAAATTCTGGAACGTGTCCCTCCTCCTCACCTGCACCAGCACTTTTTTGAAAACCTGCACCCTCCTCCTCACCTGCACCCTCCTCCTCATCAACCGCACACTTTTTCCAAATCGCTTCCTGCAAAACCGACCTGGCCGACCCTTGCCACGCCTGAGGGAAGAAGATGCCGCTGATCCAATGCACCGGCGGCGTGTGGCCGAGACTCAGCACGAGTCGCATACTCAAGGGAGCACCGGGCAAAAGCTACACCGGATGCCCTAGAACATGCAAGTAAGGAACAAGGGAGATTCAAAACTTCACCGCAGTTCACCAGGCTTTTGCGATACTTTGAGGTTGGATGTGGTCGGTTCCTTTGCAATATGTGGAAAATCAAGTGTCCAATCCAAAGGGAAGAGACAACCACTGAACTTTCACTTGATAATCATATTTTCTGCTTGTTGCATTTATCTCCCCTTTGACCGCAAGCCCAGGTTGCAATCTTCACCTACATGTTGAATTGGGTGGACCATGCGCCAGCCACTCTGCGGCAGCAGGTTGCCACGTACACTTCAGTTGACTACACGTGAGCAATGCAATATTCGTCTCCACAAAGAATCCATATCGGAACCAAGAACATGACTGATGGCACCCTTCTGCGAAGATAGTTTGGATTCTGCCACGATCGGGCCGTGCTCCATGATCTAAAACATGGCACAAGCTGCCGTCAAGATCAGAAAGGCATGACAAACAGAAGCTCGAGCCCTCCAGGTATCCATATGTGTCAACATATATATATATATTGTATGAATGACAATGCCACATACTGCACGTAGGCACATGACCCGCTATGTACACAAACTGCTCCTGATTCCCTTAACACAAGGACACCATGCCCATCCAACACGAACAAACGACTATGACTTGGATCCGACATGCTCCGCTTCCTGCCTTTGTACTTGCGGTGGACATGGAACAGGAGGCAATGCAGCTCTCAGGGCCCACACAAATGCTCAAATGTCAAGAATACCACGGGGAACAGAATCTCTCCTTCACCATGACTCTGTTCAGTCTCGATGGGAACCAACAATTTCATCACAAGCAGCTATCAGCTACTCATCTTGCATCCTGAAGCCTGTTGCCCAAAGACACTGTCAATACTACACAAAGTACATGCATGCCCTTCGCCGCATTGCTGCAGCTGCATAGGCAGCAATCACACCAACACTACCAACACAGAAATGCAAAAGGATTAGCACAAACACACATGCTGACCCAACCAGCAAGTCCAGGCAATTGCATTGAGCCAAGCCGCTCGTTCCAGTTCTGAAAGAATGACACCCGCGCAATGATGTCTGGAAACCAACCTGCCGGACAAAAGGCAACACGAACTAGCTTTGCTCAACACAAGCAATCCAGAAGCGGTGTCTCCCGGTAGACGGGCTTGTGGTTTCCACACTCCACACGTCCCTCGAAAGTGTACGAACCCAGTGGTGAGCGAACCCATGCAGGAATGGCAATGCTCCTCGCCAAGGAATCACCTAATCCCAGCAGCATGTCGCATCTGCAAATGATAAACTCTTGAAGTGGGCAAGCCAATTTATTGTACCGCCTCAAAGCGTAAACTACATGCCTCAATTACGCAAAGAGTCCCTGACCATAGCCCCGGAAACACTGAAAGACTCCAACTCCCACAACAGGAATGGCTATCGCCCCATAAGAGCTCATGTGATCTGGCTGCACAACGCGCCGGCGCGGCTGCTCAGCGGCTTCAACGACAAAGGGCCTTTCTTCGCCCTTGGCGCACGTCTCAAGCAGCATCTTTAGGCCTTTGGTATGTAATAAGTTCAATTTGTATGCGCTTGAAAGCCTCCCTTAGCAAGAATGACCGAGATCGACATCTAAGGCATTGCTCTTTCTCCGCGAAAGCGTCATTCGTGGCAATTATCAGTCTGCGTTTGGTGCCTTGATCACCCCCAACGACTCGCCAATAGTTTCTAGGCAACCTTTAAACACATGTACTATGGTACTGTGCCGAGGCAAACACATCACTGGCATCCGGTCTATGAATCACGCAGGACCCCATGAGGCGTTTCTGTGCATAGGGTTTGAGAGCTTGGCCACATCTCAGGTACCTGGCTCTGGGCGGGAAGGCCCCGAAACAACAGGCCAACGGCAAAGGGACGGCAACATTGATTCAAACAACTGCGCCAAGGGCCCGTCGTTTCAAGCATCGAATTTTCAAGGCGTGAGTGGCCTCAGCACGCTACGGTCTTCCACCCACCAATGATGCTGAACTCTGCGGCTTTGCCGGCCGCGAATAAAACTATTGCGGACCAGTTGCGAGTGTCTTTTCTGAAGGTACCCTTTCTGGGGTGGCTCGATAAAGGAAAACCACCCCCCCCGCCCCATTTTTGGGTTCCGATATTTCAAAGACGCGCTCATTTGCACATGAGGCTGACTCTACATGTGTCTCCCGCCTCATTTACGAAGACGGACTTGCCAAGCTCCTCGAGCTCCGCTGTCATGACCTGAATGCAACCATCGGATCTGCTCGTGAGACTTCATGTCCAAACCCCCCGTTTTATTTCATACACAGGAACCCTGTTGAGGGAGACAAGAACAGTAGATTGCAAGCCATGACTTGGAGAGATTGGTGAGTCACGCCCATAGGCCATAGACTGACAATTTGGATCCCTTGCATCAGGTGGCCTCTAAGCTATGCTTGCAGCGCCAGTGATCAAGGCTACATAAGGACGCAAAGGGCAAGTTCTAGCTTTTAAATTGCCCACGTTGGCCTTACGCTTGTAGCATGCAAACCGCAATATCTGTGCCAGTTGGGCAAAACACCTTTTTGGTCTGCTTTTGTTCATGGAAGTGGTGGCCTTGTGATGCACCGGGGGTCCCGACGATCAAGCCCTTGATGGCTTTCCGGAACGCCTGGCACGTGCTTGACGCGGTCCATGGCTCTGTGACCGCCCGGCCAAAGCAAACCGTGACCTCTGCGAACCAAGCTGGAAGCTTCTGGACATCTCCTTTTGACCAACAAAACACTGCCAGGACACTAGGAGCAACTATTCCTTCATCTGAAAACCACATACAAGCTGCTCAAGCGCTCAGGCCGTACTTCAGCCCGCGCCTTCAAAGAGCTCTCCATGGTGTTCAGCAGCTTGTTGTAACCTCGTCATTCTCAGCCCAAATGGGACTCCAGCACGGCACAAGGCCCAAGGCACCGGCGGAGGCATTCTTGTTTGACAACGGTGTTCATGGATTCCTGCGTGAAGCAAACACTGCTCACCAATTTATGTTTGTTCATCTCCCCTTGGAAACGATCTTCATCGCATCATTTGGAAATTGCATTCGTATACCGCTGCACTGCCAGTAAATGGTGCTAAAGGCGCTTGGATTTGACTGTAGGGAGGTAGTGTTGAACAAGCAAAGAACGAAAACAAAACCTGAACAGCCTCAGGCAACCTCAAATGAACTATTGTCCAAGCCCCAATGACTACTACCCCGATCACAGGATGTATAGCTATCAAGAAAAAAACATTGACTGCACAACTTCAAGTCTGGATATCCAAACAGCATGCCAGCCATGAGAAATAACTAAGCCTGCAGGCGAGGCTGGTCTCTCAGGAGAGGCACGAGGTGATAAGGCGATAGGGCGAGAATTGGTCGGGGACAATAATTGTGTCGGGGATCCCGAACTGAGGAATCGCTACCCGTGAGCCCGCTTTTTCCCCCAGTAAGCTGAAGCTTGCCATAACAATAGACAGACTAATCTCTGCTCCTCATAGAGCGTAGGGAACTTCTGCTCGCACATATCCAGCCTGTCGTGCACCCCAAGATACCCCAAAGCCAAGATGTTGCGCCCCGAGTATAACCGGGATCCAAGAGAAAGCCGAACGAAACTCAACGTAGCATAGCCTTGCAAAGTGGATTTGGGAGCGTCTCCCGAAAAATCCCTTGCAAATCCTGAGTTTGGACTCCCACCCCGTGCACTACCTCAGGGCAGCTGCTGTGAGAGCAAAGGTTTGAAGCATACACAAAGGCTAGTCCTCGAAAAGGAATGCCCGTTGGTTCCGCTGGACCGGTGGCGGTGTTGCAGGCAGGTTCACCATGGAGCCTGGAGATGCTGCTTGGTGTCTCGATCTACGAATTGCAATCCTTCGCGTCAAGCAGTTTGCCAGTTGAACTTGTCGAAGTCCATGAAACAGTGGCAACCCATCATCTTTCTCCCTCAGCCTTGCGCTGGCGCAAATCCATTCGTTGTCTTTGTCTCAAAGACGGGGAACCTGTGTTCCAGGAAACCAACTTCAAACCAACCTTCAAGAGAAAGCATTTCGTGCAACTTGGTTGCCGGTTGGTGTTGGTCTCTCCCCTGGCTGAAACATGCCGCGGTCCACTCAAAAGGTCTAGGCAGCTTATCCTGGATGGAGGCTGCTGTCGCGTCCATGACCTCGAGCGAAGCAACTCTTAGTGCGCGACTGTGAGGGCGGCCTTGTGGATCAGGACAAGCAAAGCGATGGATCCAGGGCGGGTTGCCGAAGATTTGGCCCCACAGTTCGCGAATTGGGCATTGACATGCTGGCTTGTGTGAGCTGAGAACACATGACTAATCTCATTCACCCCTCAGCCAGCCAACACGGCAAAAGACTGCGCCCACAAGATCGGCGACCCAAAAGATCGGTGATGAGCCGCAGGTCTCCGGTGGAGAAACACCTGCAATACCGCAAGCAAAGCAACAATGTCGAGGCCCACTTAGGGCACTCTTAGATCAACACTTATCAGCTTGGGCTTGAGCCAGCTTATACAAAAAGTATACACCAGCTACAATGGACAGGTATCATAGGGAATCCAGCAAACGCCAAACAGTGATCGTGTCGTCATCCATCCTCCTTCTCCTCCGCCGCCTCCCTGTTTCTCCCCCTATTCTCGTCCTCCTCTTCTCCCCCGAGATACACAACACAGACCCCGAGGGCACCTCAGGCTCCACCTGTGCCCATCGGAACTTAGGCTCCTGACATCATCCGCGGATTTGCCATCGCCGCCCCCGCCACCAGCGGAAACCATGCTCTGCATGCCCACCAGCAGCTTCAAAGCCTGCGGTGAGTCAGGCCCCAAGTTAGTGCTCTGGTCGAGGAAACAATATGATTTCCTATGGAGCCGTCTGGACAATTGAGGGTCCTGCTCTTGCTGCTCTTGCTGCTCGCTTCTCTATGAAGCAAATGTGCTTGTACAGTAACGCTGCTGTGTTGGTTTTCAGCTTTTGCATCTGTTCAGCCAGTAGGATGACACTGAGCCTTTCAATGCGCAGCATATTAGGCATCTGATGCAGCAAGAGCTGATCCCAAACGTTTCAGCGTTGTCACATGATGCCAATTCGGTACCAAGGCAAAGCCATAGTTCTCAGTATTCATCTAAATGGCATCGCAAACTCAGGTCTATACTCTTGGTTTGTCTTTGGGCTGACGGCTCACTTGCCAAGTCCCAAGGCGGGGTTCCACAACCGCCTACCCATAAAATTCGGTGACGTTGGGGAAATCTTGAGGTCGTGTGAAGTCTTGTCATCATAATGCGCCTTCACACAGCCCGGGCCTCATCCTGAGCGCAGGTGATGTTACCTCAGTCCACACATCTTGCCAAGTGGCGTGTGGTCTGGCTTTTCAACTTCGGGAAGTTGACCAAATTTGTATCTCCGCCCTCCCTGCACATGATGGGGGAACGCTGATCTGGCAAGAAGCCGCCAATGGGTCGTCTTGTCCAAAGCACTGCGTGTTTGAGGCACTCACGTTGGGATGCTGATCTGGAGCATTCACCAACATCCACCAAGTCCATTGAGTTGCAGGCGATTGATCAGTTCCTGTCCTCACCTACGCAACATGGGTGTTCCAGTAGCTCGTTGGGGATACTGCAAAATACTGCAAATACCCATGCCCCGCTGCCTGATTTTCACTCGCCAAGCTGCAGTTGTCATGAAGGCCGAAGGCCTCTGGCATGGGGTAAAGCCTAGGTTGGGAGTCACGTGAAGTCAACAGCCTGGTGTCAAGCCCGGTGGGCTTCATACAAAGGAACCCATTCCCAGGTGCAAGTCACCAAATCGACCTGCTGGTGCCGTTCAGGCTTGGGCGGTAGGCTTCGGATGTACTCCACAAAATCCTGGCCGGCACTAAGTTTGTGCATGCGCTGCATTGCGGTTGTCTGTTTCATGTGCATGTGGTTGCATGGAAGCTACCCCCCCCCCTGCAAGGGCGGCACAAGTGCTTTGGACAGTTGCCAGTGTTTTGCGTGTGTCTGCTTGCTTATGTGCACGTTTGCGCTGTGTGTGTGTGTGTAGCCTACGAGCTGTCTCGTTTGCCGGCCTCAACTGTCTCAGCGCGCGGGGCATAGTACAATCCACTGGCGGAGTACCTGGCGCAGAGTTTGGGCCTGGCGCCAAAAAGCCACTCCACCTGTTCATGAGTCAATCTCCTGGGATCATTCCTGTAGACTCAGAATAGCACAGAACAGCTGGGTCACGGTTCCGAAGCCCAAAGGGAGCAAAGCTCGTGCCGTGCGTGAGGGTAAAAGCTTCCAGGGGTCGCAAACGTTCCGCGGGCCATGCAAGCTGGGAAAAACTGGACCCTCTTCAGCTCAGGCAGCAAGGACTGCCAACCAAAAAAGGAATTCAGCGCCATGGGCTGCTGAACGAGTGAAGGTCAGCGCACTTGTAGCCATCGGTCTGAGTCACAGCTTCTGGGCAAATGTAGGTGGCCAGAATCCTCGGCGCTGTAAGAAGTCTTGAAGTTCTAGCCCTTCTTCGAGCCAATGAGACAAATATGTTTCAACTAGCACCTCGTTGAGCCTGTCTGTTTTTGTGTGTGGATGATTGACCAGCTGCCATGGATAGCTTCTCAAACAGCGATTCCCCATCTGTCCTTAAGGCAAACAGCTTGTGAGGCCAACGGCCGTGCGCCATGCAGAACTTGTGACTTGAGGCACGTGATGTGCTCACTTGCTCGTCAGGCCCTCTTCTACCAGTGCTGGCGAACCCAAGTAAAGCTCAAGGCGCTTTCCTCTTGCAACTGACAGTCCCACAGTGGATACACCAACAAATCATCCAGGCAGGTTGCTACTCCCTTACAGTAGGCTCAACTGACATCAAAAGCACAAAAAAGCCTGAGAACGAGTGATTCTCACAGCTTATGTAGGCCCGGCATATAACATGGAAAGCAACCCAATACAAACATGAAGCTACAGGAAGCGTGTGACAAAAAGGTAAGTGCGCTGCCATGTTTTCTTAGATTGGCGACATACCTCGCTTCAGGCAGGGTGCGTGGAGATGAGCAACTTGTCCTTGTCGTCAGTCACGCGGCCACCGTAGTTGATCTGCGCACCCAAGAAGTTCAGCACTTTGTAGGGCACGTCCTCGCTGGCGTTTCACTTCCCATCGGCCAGGCCACGCTCGCCATGCTCGCTCTTCGCCCACGAGGCATAGAGTGCTAGCACCCGTGCGAATGTTCCCAAGGGGAACCCGAAAAGGGATAAAAAGTCACCCATCAACAGAAACACCCAAATGAGACAAACAGCCAAACAGGCGGTTTCTGGTAGCACTCCCCCTGGAAAGCCTTGTACTTGTTGACGAAGAGCATGAGCTGCTGCCTGCAAACTGCCAGGTCCTGGGCCGAAAACGGAGGGTCTTGGATACTCCCTTGGGAGGGTTTTTGAAGGGAAAATAATGGCAAAGCACATATGCAATGTTTGAGAATTTATGGAACTTTCATTGGAGAGCCTTTGGTGGACATTATTTCAATGGGTCATGTATATCCATGCATCTATCATTGTTGAGGGTATTCACAACGAGGCACCATGCACGGTTAAAGTTTAAAGCCAACAACCAACAGCAACTTGGCATGCTGATTCCCCAGGTGAACAAGTTTCGAAAGGGGCAAAGCGCTCATCATCAGGGAAGTCGTATGTTTCGTGTACTGGGGAGAGAGCATGCCTTGATCATGTCTGGACTTAATCGGTCCCAAGGACATCCACAGGCCGTGAAAAGCACTGGATACGAGCTCTGCACGTAGACATGAGTAGGTGCTTTCTGTAGTACACCGTCAATACCAACTCGGAGTGTCCACACTCGCCTGTGCTGTGGAGAACATGTAAGATGTGTCTTTCCTTGGGTGGCGACGGAAGTTCTGTTCGCGCAGGTGTTCAACAATCATTCGCAAAGGCACTTGAGCCTTTTGTCTAATGACAGTCCCAAACAGTGCTAGCGAACAGAATCAGAATGCTATGTCCCGTGTGTCTGATATGCAATGTACAAGGTGCCAACGCATGGGTCGTCCATGGATCGGTGGGGAACCTCCGCCCTTCCCAAATCAACTGCCTGCCTCCGGAGTGAAGCCATATGGAATGTTCCAGCCGATGGGCCCGAACTTGCGCCGATCCTGCAGCACGGCTTGTCACGATGTTTGCCCGTCCAAGTACATCGGTATCTGATTTGGACACCCGAGTCATCATCTAAACCTGCTACAAAGATGGTCAACCCAAAACCATGCAAGGAATTGAAAAGGCGGCCGCACTACTGTATGGCTGGGATTGTCCCTACTACCCTCCACTTAACCGGGTTTTGATTGTGATTCACCTACTGGGGAGAAGAGAACAGACCTCAACGCAGCCGGCTTGGTTTGAAGTGTTGTCCACCCCAAGTACTGGAGGGCTGCAAGTCTGCCGTGGGCTGACAGCGAGCATTTTGAGACGTCTTACAAAGACAAAGAAAACAAACACATGCAGGCAGCGCCTGTGATCTTGCAGGGCAACAAACCGGGATGAAATACACCACTTTACCACTTTGCACAACTGACGCAAGAGGGGAACCAAACCAAGAACAAACTATCACTAACAACGCTTACTATCCTAGAATTAGTGCAGTGCTTCTTTGGCAATTCTCTCTCGCTTGGGCATTCAGGTTCTATCGTGTGCTTTGCACGTTGAACCGGTCGGTGACCCTTCCTGTGGTCTGGCAAGTTCAACGCATGTTAAATATGTGAAAGCCAAGCGCAGGCCGCTATGTTGTTTCTAACCTGTAACTTAGCATCTGGAGCCAGGTAGCGTTGCTCGAAGTGGAATGACTGCACATATACACGCCCATGCGGGGATGAACGCGCGAGATATGTTCGCTAAATACTTCACCAGCCTTTCAAGAAGCCTAGTAGTACGCACAGCTCATTATGCAACAACTTTGCTAAAGCCTTTTTTGTTATGGGGCACGTGAGCATCGTAGTTGTTCTGCCGGGCTTTGCACTGACCAGCAGCAGCAATGCCTACGAAGCCTTTGCGTTCAGGCATACTGTCTGTTGCACACATGCCGAAATGGATACATCCGCCACCTTAATCATATCTCTATGTGTGCCCCCCATTCACAATGAACTTACACTCGATGCATGCACCGGAGGTATATGATGTCTGATCAACTTTGTGTAAAGGCCTCAGGGCTCCCTACATTTCACATTTGAACATCACCCCCAAAAGAACTCACCTTAGACGGGCCAAAAACGTGATGATTGAAACCATCAAATGGGGATGCAAAGGCAAACTCCGTAGGCCGATGTATGCCCGCTCTGGTCGTTTCCTCTAGCGGTCTTTGGCCTGGCTGCGGTTGGGCAAGCGCCCTGTCGGAAACACACCCATGGTCCTGAACGACTGCGTGGAAGAAGCAAAAGCCGAAGAGAAGAGTCTTGAAGACCTGCAGGAAACATGTCCAAACACCGAATGTATGAAAGAAGCAACATCTTTGTTTGCAGAAGCGTCCTTCAAGATCCAAAGGAGTGTTCTACCAACCTTTCCAATTCAAAAAGCTGGGACACTCAAAAGTCTCTCCTAAACAGAACTTGCAGCCCAAACGCGGCAAATCGCTGCATGCCATGCGCACTGAGGAGCAAGCTCCTGGCTTCTCTGACTCCTCGAAGAGTCGATCAGTCACCGTAGTGTAAGATCGGAGCCTCACGAAACTCAAAGCCAATCCCAGATTGCATGGCCGCGCAGCTATCTGGATGCACCGACCGGTCAGGCAAGCAAGGACTCAATGAAGTATTCATGGGAGCAAGCGACCAATCATGAAAATAAGCAACCCTGCCAGGCAAGCAAGCAGGCAATAAAGACAGTTGGCAAAACCCAGGCCAAGCAAGCAGGCATATAAATCCAATTCAAGCGACTCCAAGCACAGCAAAGGGCAGCAAACAGAGCGAAGCAAGCAAAAAGCGGCAACGCAAAGGCTGCAAAACAAAGCTGCAAAATAATTGAACGCAACGCAAGGCGAAGCGAACCGTAGGTAAGCAAGGCAACAAGAAACAAAGAACGCAAAAGCAAAAAGCAATCCAACACAATTGACATTCGGATACACCAAACAGTCAGGACACAACGCAAACAAAATGGCCAGCCGAACAGCCAACCAGCCGTTTGCCGGTCAGCAAAAGGGTCAGGAGCCAACCAGCCAGCCAACTCGCCAAACATCCATCAGATTCGCCGAGCAAGCAAAGCCGTATGAAAATAAATCGTCAAGAAAGAACCCGGCCAAACAAACAAACAAACAAGCAAACAAACAAACAAGTAAACAAGCAAACAAACAAACAAACAAACAAACAAAACAAAACAAAACAAACAAACAAACAAACAAGAAAAACAAACAAACACATAAGCAAGGACACCTGCAAAGAATGCAAACAAACACACAAGCAAGGACACCTGCAAAAGACACTACGCAAGTGCTTGATTCATTGATTCGCCATCTAACCCACTAAATGACTGCTTATGAACTAACTCACACCCACGACCCACCAACCCACTCACCTACCTTACCCACCAACCTCAGCCACCCACCAACGCCTGGAGTTCAATTCTGAGGCAGGTAGCTAGGTAGCCAGGTAGCCAGGTAGCCAGGTAGGTAGGCGGGGTGGAGTGGGTTGGGCTGGGGGTGGGGTGGGGTGGACCGAAGAACATCTCTCGCTTCCTGGGAAGGCCCACAAGTTGGCACGGAGGCCGGAAGGCGGCTCGTTGGTCATCTTGACTCCATTCTGCAAGACCTGCGGTGCGAAGGGACCCGAGAACGAACGCCCCAAACACAATCAGTCGTAGCCCCAGACACAATTGTTTTGCTGCCCCCAAAGATTGGGCCCCCATATCTTGCCCAAATTAACAGCAACCCACCAGTATGTTTGTCAGTTGCCCAAATGATTCAAGTCTCTCAGCCTGCTAAATTCCTGCTCAGAGAATGAGAGAATGGGGCATGCTGACACAAAGCCCTGGCAGCGGAACATCTCGGCATTCATGGTGGTCTTCTGTTCAAACGTCTCTTCACAAGCGGTAGAAATCAAAGCAGGTACCCAACACAAGAACGAAAAGCGATGCGGATTACTACATCAAACGAGCATCCTGGCTCCTTTTACGGCTTCTTCGGCTTGCAGGGGGGCTGAAATTCTCACGCGCCACGCCTGGACAGGGAAGGACTTGGCCGGCATGGAGGTGAGCCAAAGCCGGAAGTTGTTGGACATGTTCTCTGGGTCCAGCTGCTCAACCTCAGCTCAAGATGTCCGATCCCAGTTCCAGCTTAACATCACATCCGAAGCCACCCCAAACACGAGCGCTCATAGTTGCTCCTTGCCTCCTATTCTCCAAACATCGAAAAGCTGGGTTCTGGCTCGGACAAAAAATAACCAAATTGTCCAACCTGAAGCATCACCCCAAACTTACTTAGACTTAAAATGACGCCAGCTGATGCTGTTTTGACCACAACAACAACATGTCCCTTACATTCCCTTGAGTCTCGGTGCGTGTTGGCCAAGGGGTTGCCTTTTGCTTGGTGGCCCCGTTGCATTCAATGACGCATGCGGCAGTCCACTACATCTCAGTTGTCATAGGCACTGACACCTTTTGCTCTCGGCCAAACTCTTGTAGCCCAACTTATGCCTGGCCCTCGAATTGACTGTCTCCTCACTTAACTCCCAGTTCGTGTAAGGTCCTCGTTGTTACCTTCGAGCCCATCGATCGATCGATCGATCGATCGGGCCAGGCCCCGGCAATAGCCTCCAGGGTCGGCATCCAGGACCTTGGCCGGGTGGTTTTTCTTTCTTTTTCGCAGGTGCAGCGTCGCTTGCTCTTTCCTGGACTCTGGATTGTTGGATTCTCTTTCTTTCTCTCAGGGTGTTGGGGCTCTCTCCTTCCTCCTTGCTGCTCATGGCCAAACCAGCCTTGGAAAAACCGCACCTGCTGGGTTGAAAAGGGGAGAAGAAATCGGGCACGTGTCAAAACCGGGGATGCGTCTTGGGCCGGCTTGAGAAAGCCGACCCTATGAAACCACGCAATCAAGATGACCCCTGCTTTTGGTCCTTGGGATCGGTCTCACCGCTGTGCGGCACCCCTAAAGCGTGGGAATCCTCTGGGGTTGCCCCATGTGCAAGCCGAAACCAACGGCACCTGACATTCATCATTGGGAACCTTGCCAGCGCAAGTAACCATCTTCCAAAACAAGTTGCAGCAAGCACCTTGATTCACGCTGCCACTGCCGTTGCAGCTCAGCCCCATGCTGCATGAGGTGGCAGTTGGATAGAAGCACCCATCCTGGCGAGTAACATATACAGGCAACATGCGCTTGAACTTGAGCTGAATTTGCAAGCTTCCCACACTTTCAACAAATCAACCAGATGTCATGCATGTGACAATCAAGTTCATGCTGGTTCCTTTGCTTGGGCGCTTGTTCAAGGAGACCGGGTTGTTCACAAAGGGTATCTCCCAAATCGACATTCTGCAGTTGAACATCACTGCAACAAGGGAAGCCACTACCGTCTCGCACAACAACAAAGTGGTTTCACTACTACAGCAACGTCCTCAAAACTACCTCTGAATGCTGGCTTGAAGGACAACCACCACCATTTTGAGATATTAGTTGAGAACCTCTCACCAAAAATAGAACCTCTAGGGACCAAAGAACCACTGATCTTGAACTCAACCCTTCCACGCCTCCGCTCTGCCTGGCCGAGTCGATCATCTTCTGCGCCTTGGGGCCTTGCCCTTGCCTGCGCGGGCCCAAGACGGCCGAAGGGCAATCGAACATGTGTGGGGTTTCTGCTGGATGTCATGGACAATGCGACGGCAAAGTACCGGTCGCTCGAACACAAAACCCTCCTGGTTGGAACAAGGGGCAGGGAAGCCCGGGTCGGATCCAGAGTGGGCACTCCGAGCAAGTCTGAGCTGTTCGATGAGCCATGATAAAAAGCCAATCTGTGCAATTGCTGGGAAGTGTTTGTCCTACATTGGCCGGGGTATGATTTCAATGTTCAGCGTTTGAGGCTTCCCCATTCTGCTTGCATATGATCTGGATAGAGGAGAGAGTCCATTCGTCAAAGCAATGATACAACTGGGCCAACACTCACCATTACAGCGTTTGGCGAACACTTGTGAGAACTTCCTGCAACAGTTGCTTACAGGTGGTAAATTCGCCGATGCCACAAGAACAAGCCGCCATATGAAGCCCCAGCTTGTGAGCCGCACCACTCGTGAGACTGGACATGAGCACGCCAGTGTCCCTGTGTCCCTGTGTCCCTGAGCCCCACTGGGCCAGCTGCCCCAAAGAAATGGGCTCGAACTTCTTGGCCATACCAACCCTGAGCGAGCGTTGGCCAGGGGCTCGTGAGGCCTGCTCAAGAGAGGCCCAACGATAGCGCATCAACCAAGCACGAAGGATAAAATGCATTGGCAACTGCTTATGACATGCGGGGCGTCCAAGTCCATGCCAAGAAAACCAGCCGCTTGTGATGGACAGGGCATGGAACGTACAGGTATGTTACACGACGCTTTGGCCTGCACCAATTTCAGGAGTCAAAGCATGTGTTGCTCATTCCATGGCAACACTCTGAAGAAATGTGTGTTGCAATTTCCTGCGTTCGCACTGTCCAAAGGTCATGCCTCACCAAAGAAGTCAAACGCTTGAACCCCTCCGGCTACCCGTTGCCTTCGACCGAGTCTCTGTCGCTTGCTGAAGCACGCTCTTCCGAGGATTGTTGTGGGCAGGGACTAGATTCAGCTGCATGCCTTCTTAGTTTACAGCACATCTGCCAGCGCAGTCTGCGCAATCTACTAGAATTCACTAGAAAGGCTGAACTCAGGAATCCAAAAGTGAGGGACCTTCATCATGGGTAAGCCTGTTCTACCTCCAAAGCTCGCTATCATGGAGACACGTCTGCATGCTGTCGCCAGTGCAACGACTTTGCATCCGAGCAGCTGCTCAGCAAAGCGGATCACGTCTGACACTGGGTCTGTCCCAGGCGACAGGATGAAGATCAAGGGTGTGGTGTTGACCTGAGCGGAAAGGGTTCAGACAGCATGAAATGGGCGTATGTTCAGCAGCTTACATGATTTTGCGCGTTTTAGGTTTGTCCACAAATTCATCGGTGCATCCGAGCTCAGAACGGAATCTGCATAGGACTTGGCAATGTCGAAGGTTGGCGGATCAACGAACTTGCCGCCAATTTCCTCTCGGCAGGTGCATCGTACTCTGACGCATGTTCCAAAGTGACTTTGCCTATCAATCACAACCGTAGTTGCATGTATCTTAATATCTTACGTGATCTTACGTGCTTTCTTAAACAAAAACCCTGCTTCAAACTTGGGTCAGGTGACTGGAAGGAACCTCAGCCTGAGCGATGGATCGACGATGTGCCATGCAGCCGCTTCTCCTGAGTGATGAATGTGATGATGGCCGACTTCAAGCAGTCCACTCTGAAGCTTCGAACGAAGCCTGGCAATCTGGACGTGCAGTACCCTGGGAGACCATACCGGGCACCGTATTTTGCACCTAATGGTGTGTGTTACCCCAACAGTGCTTCCGCCCAGCCTTTTCTGTAGTCTTCTGCAAAAAAGGCAAAACTCATGTACACCCACACAAAAAAAACAATGATTTACCTCGGAGTCTGAAGCGACCTGTTTTTGAAAGTCCGAGCAGCCTAACATACTGTGGATGGACGAAATCCTGCACCACCTAAGAAACCCTGGAATGATGAATCCCCTGTAAATACCAATAAACAATGGTTTCCCATGGATTCTAAGTGGTGCAGGATTTCGTTCATCCACAGTATATCGTTCTGCAACAGAGCATCCTCCAGGACCCGCCAGTCAGCACATGTTGCATGTTGCTGATCTATTTCAAGCCTCTTCATTTTATTATTCGACAACCTTTCAGTTTGGCTCACAGTGATGGCTTGTCTTTGCGGGGAGGAAGCCCCAAAACCACTGGATTCCGCTGAGGTATCAACACAACCCCCAGGCAGGACAACAGCTGTAGTAGGATGCCAAAGTACCAGGGTGATGCGTGTGCCCCAGCTCGAGCTGGAGGGAGGATGGATCTCGGCAGCTCAGATTGGGGGATCTCCCGACCCCAAAAAGGGGGGACCCTTTGAGATAGATACCTGCGAGAATCATCGCGCCTTTCAACAGAAAAAGAACCGGAACATTTGCCGCAGAGAGGCATGAGCATGCAGTTCCATCGTGTAATATCTGCCCCACGGCCCCATGCAGTCATGAGGCAAAGTTGTCGTGGCCAGGTTTTAACGTAAGGTTGAATTACATAGCTGCTATTTCTGTGAGCACCTGAAGTTCAGCTCTTTCATGAAGCCCGCGCGAGAATTCGCCGCGGCCAGGGCAATCGGTGCGCAGCGTGCGCGGATGGCACCCTACAGCACCCGGCGCATCTCAGAGGTTAGCTCCGGAGGTGTGAATCCGGGTCCTGCCAGTCTCCATCGGCACGGGCAATGCGCTCAATTCGTTGCGCCTTTGTTTTCAGTACCCAGAAAAACAAAAAAACAACGCGCTGTGAGAGTTTAGTTCAGATACAGCAGTCTCAGTGAAATCAACCATACTCATCATGCTTCCATTGTCTATTACTCCTTCCCCTGGCTAGCCTGAACGAACGATTGACCAACTCTCACTCTCGCACTTCACTCGTGAGCTTTGGTGTGATCAGTGTTCAAAATTGGCGCCAGAATTAGATAGGTCAAGGAAGAGCTCCTAACTTTCTGGAATCCGACCCTTTGTGATGTCGCTCTGGGCGAGGCATACTGCATTTGTTGGAAGCCTCATGAGGCCAGGCCTATTGTATAATTGCCTTTGATTCATGCACTTGCAATCACCAATCTTCCATGTCCCAAATCTCCTGTCCGACAAAATCTGGCCGTCGTCTTAATAGAAGCAGGCTGTTGACTCATGTCAAATGTGGCGGAAGAAGCAACGCACAACGCACACACGCACGCGCACATCGGGGAATCAAAACTGATGTGCATATTTATAAATACATATTATCATATCCCACTTGGCGGGCGCTTGGTCTTGGTAAAAAGAAGAAAAACAAACTTGACTTGCGTTTTTAAACACATGATTGGATAAGCTACCATGCACCAAAAGCCTGGGCGGTGTCCTGCTGGCGCCCCTTGCACCCGCTGCTTCTGCGGCCAGTGCTTTGTGGTGATCCCACGTGCGACAGCCTGTCACAGCGTTCAAAGGAACACGTCAAACATGATTTTGGAAGTCCGCTTGATTGCGAAACACGTCAAACATGGTTTTGGAGTTCCCTTGATTGCTGAAACCAAGCATCCGACCATAGCCTGCTCCCAACACTGATCCTGTAGATTTGCTGATGAACGTGATGTTCGAAACACAGGATTTTGATCAAGCGACGAGTCATTTGGCAACTCCTTCTGGGAGTCGTTCAAGGCGCCTTTGAACTAACATCAGGAAGCAGTGCAATTAAGCAAGATGCACTGGATTGAGGGTTGCTTAATTTGACCCAGCAAAACAGCAGGCATATTTGCGAATTCTCTCTCCAAACATGAGCTCATCCTGGTTTGCCTTTAACCTCCCCCTGCCAAACACGTCGCCTCCCCAAGGTCCAGTGATGAGAAAATGGGCGCTGACACTTAGGGGCAAATCTGCGGGTCCTGCCTCTGCACGCCAGGCGGCAAGCTGTTCCTGCGTCTGGGAACAGAGTGCGCCAGTCACCAAACCCTAGTGGTCCACCCAGGACTAGGATGACACAAGTCAGCAGAAAAGCAATCCACAAGGCTCAAGCAGCCACGTGGCAAGCTCTGGGTGCGCTGTACGTATCATTCCATGTATTTCTTGCACTGCTCCGCCATACTAAAACCCGCTGAGGTTTGGCCAATGATTGACCGCAACGAAGCGGTGCTTTGCAGGCCTCGTCGTCTGCAAAGTCACGTGGTACCATGCAAACCTCAGGAGGCCAAAAGCACCCCGTGGCCACTCCCGAGCAAGACGCAAATCCAAAGCCCCAAGGTTTCACTGCTCGGCTTGGCGTTGGAAAGTCTAGACCCTGCCCACCCCAAAATGCAAAAGTAATGAAGATGGCATGGGCGAATGAAGGCATCAGGGCTTCTGCAGACCATGACCATCGTCCAGCTCCAGAGAAGGAAGCAACCTTGACTAGGAAATAGATGTTGACAGCATGTTTATTCATGCGGGCGTGACAGCACAATGTCCACCCCACACACACACACGCACGCACCACACACACACACAAATACACAAAGAAGGGGGCAGCAATGAGCCGACAATGCTTGGACCCAATACTGCTAGTCGGCTAGTCGCAACCTCTATACGGGGGGCCAACATCGGAGATGTATAAGGACATTGCTGGTGGTACTATCATTTGATGCATGAATCTGAATTCCCAGGACGTCTATGTTCAGAATTCAGGTTCCTGAACGTAGGAAGTACCTTGATATAATATTGTCAGCCCAAGGACCCACATCTTAGAAATTGACACGCATCGTATGTGTGTGTATCACAGACATGCAGCTTTGACATCCTACGCCGAATACATACTCAATGCTCTCATTCCGCTCTGCAAAGCCCTTGAAACCTACAGGGGTCAACTCCCGCAAACCAGGTTGGTCAATTCAGCGCTCCCAGGAAATGTTACTCTTCTTAATGCCTCTCAACTTCCCACTACGCAGCATTGCACCCCATCCGCTTGTCTGCCAGTCGCCGGCACGGCCATTCGAAGAAGCTCCGGTTGGCCGGCCTCTTCTAGCACTTCGCCTAGCAAGCAGCCAGTGGCGACTGAGGTCGAAATGCCAGCGCATACCAGAATCAAATTTTGATCCTGCTTTCCAACATTCTGCCCCTAGGAATTAGCGTACGCCGATTTCTGATACGAAGTTACTCTCTTATATCAGTCCAAAAGATTGGCTACTCAACAGGATTAAATTCGACAAGGCAAACATGGTCAGCCTGTTGTTTTGGGGCTACTTGTCGACTCTCTGCAAACCTACATAAGACTGCCCATGTAATCATGTAGAGGGCCCTCCCTTTTGACACCTTCCCAATTTCCACGAGTTATGATCTCGGGGAAATCCAGGCTGAATTTTCCGTGGGGCCCCGGGTCGGCATCGAAGTGCGACATCCGGCCTTCAACTCCGGGCCCAGGCTCGCTGCCGTGGATCAGCCGCCCATCCCATCTAGGCGCAACAGGTGCCCACGAAAAACCCCACTGAAACATGAGAGGTCAAGACCGCTGGAGTGGTCTTCATCATCGTTCACATGCCACGTAACCAGGCGTTTCGATGGAAAAGATGCTTCCTTACCTCCATCGTACAGGCGTTTCGAAGGCTCATAAAATGCTTCCTGAAGTCCATCGCAAAGCTTTCGCATCGGCACATACGTGAGATGCAGTTGCCGCCGCTTTCACAAGTTAGTACAAGGGGCGACCTGTAGATTAAGATCCATAGTGTTGCAGCTAGTGGCAGGTAAACCAAATGAACACCAGGGTACATGGCAAGGTCGAAACAAAATTGGCGCTTGGCCAGGCTTGTTGAGTCTACAGCATCGCATCACCAAAGTTTTGGATTCATGGGAAGCAACCTCTGAATGGTACCAGTGAACTGTTGCCCGGCAGGGAACACAATGGAACCTAAAGCCCTGAAAGACTCATCCAGCAAGTAGTCCAGCAAGTAAAACGTTACAGGAACAGACTCTCGGCCCAGCCGCAGCAGCATGTCGCCAGCTTCATGGGCTACTCCCACAGGCTGACAGTTCAAATCATCCTCAGGCATGGCCAGAAAGTCACCTCGCCCAACGGATTTGCTTCCACACCCCGATTTGAAACAAACAGCACAGCCGACATTCACGAAACGAACTGCATTCCCACCGGCGAAACAGAACAGAGCTTGCGGTGCATGGCTCCGGAGTCAGGTGCTTGACCGCTGGTGCACTTTTGAAGCTACTGCTGGTCAATTAGAGGGGACAACTTGGAGCCACAAGCACAACAAGGTGTATCCATGCATGATATGTAATTATATGGCGGCTGTCTGACCAGATACCCATCTTCGCGGAAACTTTAGCTGATGTTCACAACCTTGAATACAAAATAAAGACGCGAAGTGCGCTTCCGCAGGCTCAAAAGTCGCAGCTTTGCAGTTCCATCTAGTATGCATGGGGGTTACTTTGCAGCCACGGATTCTTTTCACGGACAGCAATAAGAACATTTGCGACCTCAATTGCGAAGCAAAGCGGAGGGCAACACTTAGACCAAAAACTATGCCTTTCATACTGTCAGGGATAAAGCAATTGCATTGGCTTGGCCATGATCGAAAAGCTTAAGATGCAAAGCTGCAGTTGTTCGTGTATGTCATGCCCCACGCCGCAAGATACAACCGACACGGCTCATCTTGTCACTTCTGCCTTGGTTCAGATTGGCAAATTGCATGTATTCTTAAGATCAGCTCATTTGTGCGGCCCGCCAAGCACGTGCAAAAAGTCCAGAACAAACGCCACCAAACACAAGGCAATGATGGCTCTGGCACATCTAATGTAATGGGTCATCACCACCATCATCATCACCATCATCACCATCATCACCACCACCATCATCATCACCACCACCATCATCATCACCACCACCATCATCATCACCACCACCATCATCACCATCATTTCAGCTTGTGAGTTCGGGGGATGCATGGTCTAGCGCAATCTCCCTGCCAACCAACCCCGCGCCTCGCTTGCGCAGGCGTGGAGCGCCTCCCAGCTTCTCGCAAATGAGCTGCTGCATCTCCGGCTTGTGACTGCCTCAGTGAAATTTAATGGGGACCCACCTCAAAGTGGCTGGTGGACATGAATCCTTGCCTACATGATATCCACCAAAGGTCCCTTAGTAAAACTCCCATCCATCTTTATGCAACCAATGTCGACTAACTTTGTCCTTGATGTAGGCCCTGCCAGCACTGACACCGTGTGCAAAGGGGGACTGGCTAACTCTCATGCGGCAATCGGACGCTTGTGGTGAACCAAAGCGAGCATGTGGTATCAAATGCATGTGGTATCACATGTAGGGAATCAAATGCAGGGATCAACAAGCACAACCCCCCCTGCCCCACTTTGAAGAACTGCACGAAACTGAAGGTCCATTTCCTCGACCCCGGGCCTGGCAAACACACAAAGCCCCCGGACTTCTCGTCAGCTGGGCAGAGGCTCACAATGCCCTGGCGCATCGAATCTTTGGCCCCGATGCAAACTGGATGGCCAGACTCAAGAAGTGGCCATTCCTGTTTCGAATGTCCGAAACGCCACACGCCCAGGCGCGCGCAGACACGACACACCGCGTGGAAAGCTCCGGGCCCTGTAAGGAGTAAAGTTCCCCAGACAATCCATGGGTGTGTCATGTTTGCCAAAACACAAACACAAACACACAAACACAAAACAAAGACAAAACAGACACACAAACACAAAAACAAAGACACATACACACACACATAAAGAAACACACACACACACACAGAGACAAACAAACACAGGCACGGACACGCAAACACAAAACGCTAATTTGCTCGAACATACCAACAGAGAATGCCACCGAAGCACAAAACACCGTGTTTAAGGGTGTCTGCTTTGAACATGATGGAGGCCGGGGTCGTGTGTGCAGCCAGAGGGGTTGGAAGTCATAGGGTGCTTCGCCCGCCTGAACGGCTTGCAGCGCCGGACGCTTGGAAACCTTGGACCGTTCCGGGGACCCGCGCAATGCACGAGGCGGTTTTTGTCGGGCTGACAAGTTGTTCAGTGCAAATCATGGCACGCGTTGAGAAGGACGGCCGGCACTTTGGCCGGCAACCAGTTGATGGAAAGGCTAAGCTTGCCACAAGTGCATCTGAAGTTTGTCAACACCTCGTGCAGATCTGTAGATTGGGATAATTTCAAGCTCCAACAGACCTCATCTGAACGCAATGGGCAAGACAAACAGTTGGTGTGGTGTCGCGTTGCTTTTGGGGTTGCTCCTTTTTGGGTTGTATTAAATGCAAGTCAAAAGGACTCCAATCATACTTTCGGGAAACCTGTTCTATGAGACGCTGATTTGATGTTGGAAGCAGCAACAACATCCTAGTAGCTTGACAAAGATCATGAAGGGAAAGCAATCAGCTGCGCGACATATCCCTTACCACTCTTCAAACAGACTAAGCCCTGCCAGCCCACCACTTGACAGGTATATAGAAGCAATAGGGGAAGCCAATATTGCGCAGTGCAAGTCTGAAGCCCAGCGCCTTGGAAGTGCACAAAAGAGTTTGCCTGTGAGCAAAGAACGGAAGATGTAGTTGGGGCCCTACAAGAGGCCGAAGAGCTATGCAAGCAAACAATCATGCTTTGGCATGGACCATGCTATGAATCTCTACACTTCCGTGTCATCACATCTGTTTGCTCGCTGTCAATCCCCAACCAAGCCTTACGGGAAAAAGGTTGAGTCCTTGACTCCAATCAGTGCGCTCCTAAGCAACATGGACAAAAGGGCTTTGCCTTTTCTCCGACTACGGTTCCACTCTGTTCCCTGCTCAAGGAAAAAAGTGGCGTTTGTTCCGGGAGAATTACAAACACAAGGGCTGCTGCTTCTATTCCTATATAAGACAATGTTTATGATATGCTCCTTCAGCGGTTGGATGGCAAAATGGCATAGACAAAATACAACGCTTGGCTTCATTTCTGGTTGGGCATCATTGCATTCAATCATCCCTCTGTTTCCCCCAACATGCGACCCTGACATTGATTTATTCGGATGTGAGTTTGAGGAAACCGGGGGAGCGTGAAGGGGGAGTTAGGGGAGGGGGTTGCAATCATCAACTACTTTCCGTCACGAATGCTGGAGAACAGAAAACCCCGAAACAGGAGAATTGAAGGAGCAATTAATTAACCAATCCTACCAACTCAGCCGGGCGGCGTTCTGATCAACGTGGAGCCAGTTGCCCCGCGTCTTCCAGCTCTCGCGGATCTGCGGGGGCTTCAGCCGCCAAGGCCGCCACAAGATCAGCCCGTCCTGGGGGGGGGAAACAAACAAAAGCAAAAGCCCCCGCTGGGTGCCTCCGAACAAACGTTTGGTCAAGTTCCTACAATTCTCACACAGCAAATAGGAGACCTTCCAAGGGACCTGCATCCTTGGGTGAGCCCACTTCACCCCCCCCCTAAAATCAGGGACCTCAAACAAAGCCGCAGTGGTTTCCGGTTTGGGGTACCTCAAACAAGTCATCCAATCGGGTCCTCAAGTTTGGGCTATCGGTCGAAACGCGCAAACAGGTTCCAAAGAATGAGTCCACCGTGTGACAGTGGTTATTGCTATTGCTGAAGTCGTCAATTTGCGGTAAAACTCGAACACAACTTTGACAAAAAACAGCAGAGCGAGGCTCCCACGGCAACCATGAGAAGGGTGCTGCAAGCTCTCACGCATCAACAATGATCTTTTCAGGCTCCCTACTAGAAATCGACAGACCACTGTCAAGAGCGTTTCTCATTTGATCGATGGGTCCATCTTGGGCTTTGAACATCGGCAAGCATTCAACACAGAGCGCCCCTTTCAGGATAGCCCTTTTGGCACCTTGCTTGAAAAACCCCTTGGAATACCTCCAAGAGGAACCGGGATCACTTCTCAGGGCCCGTTTTTTCTCCATTGTCCCCGCTGAGGTCTCAAAAGCCTTGCTCTCGCCACTTAGGACCCCAGCGTCCGCTCCCCACACGCCGGACTCGAGTGATCCGACTGCAGCCCGGTCTCCATGGAGGTCAGCAGCTGCGCAGCTTCCACCCCCTTAGACCCCGCCCAATTCACCCAGATCTCCCCGGCAGAAAATAGGCACCCGCCTTTGGGTGCAATGTTGGAGCAACAAAACCTAAGGGGGAACAAATGCAAACACAAGTGAGCATATTTTGGGCTGGTGGATTCACTGAACGTGGAGGCCTGTGGTAGAAGGAACCCCTCATTTGTCACCAAAACCTGCCCCTCCCAATGCATGTTCAAAATCCAATCTCCTGTGCACTGTGGGGATTTCCTTGCTCCTTCCTTGTGGCAGTCATTCATGATTTGCCAGTCTTTGGACAACGTGTCAGCCCCAATCAGACATGCAGGCAAACGGAAGCGTACGGCCGTCACAGCAAAAACAAACAAAGGGAGTCAGCGCGCAACAATCCAAAAGTTGAAGGGATGCCGCATGAACAATAAGAACCTAAGCTGAGGGGTTTCAAGGCAGCTGAGCTCGCTTGCAGCCGAGTCACCCAAATCGTGGAGAAAATGGACTGCACCACCTGAGGCTACAAGCGACACTACAGGTAGCTCCAAAGCGGGGCAGGTCAACAATTCACGCATGGAACTGACATCTCCCTTCAAGATGGGGTACCCTTTACGAGCTTGTCAAATCTGCTGTGCCGTATTGCCATTATTATGCGTCTTCTTATCATTATAAACAAACTGCTTTCACAATTTGCTGTTCCCGACTAACCTTATTATTATTGTTATTACTACTATTGTGAAAGGAGTTAGAAATTGGCAAAAGTATTGGCAATAGCTTTGATAGTTGAACAAATAGTGTTTTGTATTTTTCTGGATTTTTGGGCCGGACAGGGGCGTCTTTACTCAGAGGGTTTCTGGGATGTGCCCCAAACACAGTAAGAGCGGGTTTTTGGTCGGGCGTTTTGAATTAGAGGGGGTTGACCAATCAAACTCTGTCATTCGGCAACATTTGATTCAACTCGGGTCTTTCCCCTAAGGAAAGCTATGGGGAGGTGGCTTTGGCAACTGCTTAATTAAGACAATTCTGTCCATTGCTTGAATCCCAGGTGCCAAGGCGCCGGATGTCCTCTCACTTTCCATGCGCCCAAGGCCTGTCCGGCACCCCTCACGCAGACAATGCCAGTGGAAGAGTTGTCCGTTGGCCTAGGTCCGCTATCCGACACCGCCCGCTGATTGCGGATATGGCAGTAATCACCTCTGCGCTGAACATGTCCAGTCACTGTCGTTTCCTTCAAAGGGTGCCGGGGTTTTATTGTTGGAGCTCTTGCGTTGCCTGACCACGGGGCTGTCAGATTGGACTATGTTGACACCTTGAGGAGACCGCACTGACTCCACAGACTCGTTTCCCTGTGGCACGGTAAACATATTGACATGTTGCATGCACCACAAACATCTTGCTGCGGTGCCATAAATACCCGCCGACCCATTCTTGCCGAAAAGGGGAGGGTGCACGGGAAGGGCGGCAGTCATTCATTGTTACACTTACCACTACATCGTAAGTCACTTGCATCAAACAAGTATTGTTTTACACTGATCATGAAATCATTGGTGGGAGCAAGCCTCGCTCAAAAAACCGGTGTAACCCAGCATCACCGATGCGTTAGCAAAGCAGGTGTGTTTCCGCTTGCTAAGTACAAACGGCAGGATCACTTGCGCAACAGGTGCCAATAAAGTGGTCGACGCACCCAGCATCACTAGTGCTTTAGTTCAAGGGGTGGCGAATGGTGGCGATGTGCAAGCCATCCCCGGCCAAGCTCGTGAAATGTGCAGCCGAAGTGGCCATCGACCATCGGCCATTGTCCAGGTGGTTGGGTCTTCTCGGGATACCCTACCTCAGCGCCGATGCAAAACGCTTCTAGCCTTTGAAGCAACCAAACAAACCCCAGCAGCGGTCTTTGCCAGATCTTGCTGCGCAACGTGCCTCAACCTTTCTCCACCTAAAGTACGAATTGGTGTTTCCCAAAGTGCAACCCACACTGACTAAGACCTGCACCTCCGCCGCCAAAGCCTGAAGGCTTCGAATTGGTTTCAGCTAGGGCCAAAAATAAGACTTTCTGCCAAGGCCACGCTCAGCGTCTATGGAGCTCGTAAGGAAAGGCCCTTCTTTGGAGGGACCACACTAGAGCTCCGATATCATGATACACCGAAAAACAAAAATCCGGCAGAGCCGGGGGGCGGAAGATTCAAAAGAAACAACAGCTATTGTCCTCTGTCTCCGTATATGCTGATTAGTTTCTCTCTTTTTCTCTTCTTTGTCATCGTGTTTCTTTTCTTCCTGTTTTTCTTTCTTTGTGCCCATCCTTAGGTCCTTCCTTCCTGCCTGTTTTTGCTCCTTCCGTCTGTAGTTTTTTCCTTATCCATTCTGTCTCTTCTCTCCTTTTTCTTTCATCGCTCTTCCTTCTCATCCCTTCCTGTATTCCTTTCTTTTGTTCTCTGTGTTCTTTCTGCGTTCTTTCTTTCTGTCTTTCTTTTCCTTCGTTCTTTATGTTGTTTGTGTCTTTTATGTATTTTATGTCTTTTATTTATTTCTTTCTTTCTTTCTTTCTTTCTTTCTTTCTTTCTTTCTTTCTTTCCTTCTTTCTTTCTTTCTTTCTCTCTTTCTTTCTCTCTTTTTCCTTTCTTTCTTTCTTTCCTTTTTCTTTCCTTCTTTCTTTCTTTCTTTTTTTTTGTTTGTTTCCTTCCCTGTCTGCCTACCTACCTCTCTATCAAAGTATCGATCTCTCTATCTGTTTCTGAATCTTTCTACCTATCGACGCTCTATCCAATCTACCTCATCTACCTAATGCAAAATACGTACCTACCTATTCAATATGTCTATCGGTCGTGTATCTATCAATCTACCTATCTTTGTTTCGATCTCTTTTTTCCTTTTTTCTCTATCTGCCTATGTACGCGCGCATCTATCTGTCAAATCTACCTGATCAATCTAATCTAGTCTAGCCTATCCATCTAGCTATCTACTTGTCTACCTGCCTACCTATCTATCTGTCTGTTTGCTCATCTATCCATCTACCTATCTATCTACTAAGTAGCTATCTAGCTACCTAGCTACCTAGCTACCTATCTACCTATCCACCTATCTACCTATCTGTCTATCTGTCTATCTATCTATCTATCTATCGTTTTATGTATGTTTGGAAAGCGACGCGCGTGATGTTGCGAAACTGCTGCACCTGCTGCGGTAATCTGCACCGAAAAGCACGCGCGTCTGTGTCAATGGGCCTGTCTCCAGGCCCCGCGCCCTCTCCGAGATCGCCTCCATCATGCGCCGTGACCGATGTAGTTTGCGCACATGCTCAAGAGCCGTACTCACGCACAGGGCCATGTTCTCGGCCCCGTCTATTGCTGGTGTTTTCCGAGCCTTTTCACGCGCATGGCACGTTTTCTTAGAGATCACGTACAGGCACACGCATTCTTGGAGAGAGCTAGCACATTGGTTCCAGTATGGAAGTTGTTGTTCAACTTCCTTTGATAAGTACATGAGACGTAGGCTGGTATCGCCTGAGCTATGTGGGTGCTCGGAAACCAAAAACAACCAACCATTGTGATGGATTCCGAGGACCCTGGCCAAGTATTTGGCTTAATGTATTCAACAAAAGCAAGCTCTTGCTGGCAATGGTTGTGTATCAAAAAGCCTCTCGACAGACAGTCAAAACTGACATGCACCCTTGCTAGTTACGCTTTCCCGGCGACTAACCAAATTCTTGACCGTAAATGCTTCCACTGCCCAAATAGGTGTCGGATAAAAACGCCGGAGAGAGAAACAAACGACTGACTTGCCAGATCCCGGGTCCGCTTGCCTTCAAGCCACTGCCACAACAAGTCTTTCAGCTCCTGGCAAGTGCGAGGTTGTAGCTATGTTGATTCACAAGCGTTCTTGTGCGATAATGGGAGGGACCAACCACGGTCCGCCAAGATCTTCCTGCAATAATTGGGCACACAAAAAGGGTGCTAGTCGATCCTGACTACACAACTACACCTCTGCCTAAATATTTGGCGACCCCCACAGAAGGGTACGCTGGTGGCTGTTCAAAGCATGCTTGCATCGCAGCAGAAACTGCGACGCTTTGAAGTTGGGAGGTGAGAACTTGTACATGAATAACACTATGCGCGTACAGACCGAACAGAAAGCCATATTACTCTTGCTAACAAATAATTCATCTCAATCTGTCACAACACCTCTGAGACTCGACACTGGCCAAGCAAGGGCCAGGCCTGCGCCTGATACAGAAATTGTCGCGCAGCAGCTCTGCCAAAGCAGGCAACATGCCCTGCCGGCCCTGATGAGTTTAGAGTTGTTGACAGCTAACAGTGGCCGAGTCAAATTGCGTACACAGCAAGCAAAAGATGCTTAATTCAATCGTAAGACGGTTGCTGTAGCGTCTGTCCACAATATATTCCCCTGTTTGTGCTCACTGGCTATGGCAAAGACTGTTTTTCCACCTTGTGATCACAGTTGCATCCTAAAAGGTACATAAAGGCCCTTGAGATTGTCAACCAGGGTTGCCGCTGCAAAGCACGTCGAGAGGAAACCACCATGACAAACCATTACCAAAGGGGTCGCCGCTCACTTTAGTTTACAATAAACGATGGATCGTACATGGATGATGCTATGCTTCCCTGATCGAACGGATCCGATTCGTCGTCTCAGTCAGTAACCAGTAACAAATATCATGGCTCGGCTTGGACAATTGCGGTGCCAGTGTTGCTACCACCATGCCATCTTACACTCTCAGCGCAAGAAGGCATGCGCATTTTCCCGGTTTACATTGGTTGTTTGACAACCAGGTTTTCTCCAAAGGGTCGCTCATGTCGACTTCCTTTTGAACACAACCACTAACAAGGGTCGCGTCGCTTACATGTCGTTCTCCCCCTTCCGGCGGTTGCGGTGCTGACCCCGCCGCCCTCCGAGGGCGGCCTGGATTTCCTTCGTTGACAGCACACCCCGTAGCACCAAGACGCCATGCTGCTCAAGGGCAGAGGGCCAGCCTTGCAAAGTGGATGACAAGCCAACATTTCTCGGCTCGCTGCAAATCTGTGTCCCCAAGCGTTTGTGTGCTACAGTACCAATACAATCAACTGAGCAACAAACCCCATTACTTGTTTCCAAAAATGACATGGGCAAAGTGGATAGTTCTACCCGCTGCTGTTTTTGTTGTAACGCGTAAGTGAGAGTGTTTGCCCCCCAACGATTCCTGCAAATCCACGGAAGGAAATGCTCTTGTCAGTTGCTGAAATGACGGCAAAGGTGCCTTAAAGACATGCATCCCCCTGGCCATGCGCACACTATGCCCGATGCCTGTGTCGGACAGGTGGAAGGTCGGCACTGCCTGAGCCACTCACCAGTGGTGCTGTTCTGGCAAACGCAAGGGTGCTTATTAGAATAGGACCCCAAAGAAGGGCTGCACTGCTGCCTTTTCGCTTGCTTTCAACCATCCAAAACGGGGTCTACCATATTGAGAAAACTATAACTAAGGTTGCTTGGGTGTACTGGGTACCTCTCCAAACCCTGTTTCTTCCAACCCCATATCCCCGACGCCGACGTGCCGGACACCTAAGAGAAGAGAGGATAACCCCCCCCCCTAACCCCCCCCCCGCCCGACGTCTATCACGTAGGTTTTTTTTTTTTTGGGGGGGGGAGGGGGGGCCCCCCACGTACCGCGCGGCAATTTCATGACGTTCCACTAAACGTAGTCTTCGGGGAGGCGGTGTTGCAAAACAGGGGTCCCAGGCTCGATTCCCCCTGCCGGCTTTTTTGCTGGCTTGGGCTTCCTGCATCCTTTTGCCGAAAATCTGGCAAAACTCTGTGTTTTTGGACATCCTCTTTGCGAAAACGCAGGAAAACCGTGTATTTTGCGGGAAATACTGGGGAGCAAAGGGGAAGTGCAAGGATACATACATACATACATGCATACAAACATACAGACAGACAGACAGACCTACATACATACATTACATACATACATGCATTACCGTACATTGCATTGCATTGCATTACATTACATTACATTACATTACATTACATTACATACATACATACATTACATTGCATTACTTTACATTACATTACATTACATTACATTACATTACAGACATACATACATATGTACATACATACATACATACATACAGACAGACGGACCTACATACATACATTACATACATACATACATGACATTACATTGCATTACATTACATTACCTTACCTTACATTACGTTACATTACATTGCATTACATACATACATACATACCATACATTACATATTACATACGCTACATACGTTACATACATACATACATACATACATACATACATACATACATACATACATACATTACATACATACATACATTACATTACATTACATACATTACATTACATTACATTACATTACATACATTACATTACATTACATTACATTACATACATACATACATACATTACATACATACATACATACATACATACATACATACATACATACATACATACACATACATACATACATACATAGCATACATACATACATACATACATACATACATACATACATACATACATACATACATACATACATACATACATACATACATACATACATACATACATACATACATACATACATACATACATACATACATACATACATACATACATACATACATACATACATACATACATACATACATACATACATACATTACATACATACATACATACATACATACATACATACATACATACATACATACATACATTACATTACATTACATTACATTACATTACATTACATTACATTACATTACATTACATTACATACATACATACATACATACATACATACATACATACATACATACATACATACATACATACATACATACATACATACATACATACATACATACATACATACATACATACATACATACATACATACATACATACATACATACATTACATACATACATATACATGCATACATACATACATACATTACATACATACATACATACATACATACATACATACATACATACATACATACATACATACATACATACATACATACATACATACATACATACATACATACATACATACATACATACATACATACATACATACATTACATACATACATACATACATTACACATACATACATACATTACATACATACATTACATTACATACATTACATTACATTACATTACATTACATTACATTACATTACATTACATTACATTACATTACATTACATTACATTACATTACATTACATTACATTACATTACATTACATTACATTACATTACATTACATTACATTACATTACATACATACATACATACATACATACATACATACATACATTACATACATACATACATACATACATACATACATACATACATACATACATACATACATTACATTACATTACATTACATTACATTACATTACATTACATTACATTACATTACATTACATTACATTACATTACATTACATTACATTACATTACATTACATTACATTACATTACATTACATTACATTACATTACATTACATTACATACATACATACATACATACATACATACATACATACATACATACATACATACATACATACATACATACATACATACATACATACATACATACATACATACATACATACACATACATACATACATACATACATACATACATACATACATACATACATACATACATACATACATACATACATACATACATACATACATACATACATACATACATACATACATACATACATTACATACATACATACATACATACATACATACATACATACATACATACATACATACATACATACATACATACATACATACATACATACATACATACATACATACATACATACATACATACATACATACATACATACATACATACATACATACATACATACATACACATACATACATACATACATACATACATACATACATACATACATACATACATACATACATACATACATACATACATACATACATTACATTACATTACATTACATTACATTACATTACATTACATTACATTACATTACATTACATTACATTACATTACATACCTACATACATACATACATACATGCATACATGCATACCTACCTACCTATCTTACATACATACATAAATACATACATACATACATGCATACATACTTACATACATACATACATTACATACGCACATATATACATGCATGCATACATACATACATACATACGAGAGAGGGAGATTGGGGAGAGAGTGGCTTGGGGGATGGGGAGGATGGGGAGCGGAGGGAGGGAGAGAGGACGACAGAACACACCAGGGAGACAAGGGAGAGAGGAAGAAGGAGAAAAGGGAGGGGACAATGTCGGCGGACTGAGCCGGAGGCTCTAAAGTTTGTCTGCAAGTCGGCTGTCCAAGTGCTTGACTGCAAAAGCAAGCAACAATCGGTTGAACTGTGCATCAGCCCAACAGTCGGAGAGGGACAACAAGGTCATATTTCATTTGACGAGGGGTCATCAGTTGTTCTGTCATTCCAACCCAAAACATGTCAACAATGTGCTCTCCAACTCCGCAATCCATGGTTCTCTTATCATCTCTTGGCGTGTGCACCATGAGTATTGGAGGTTCTGGGAAATTGGGAACTCCTTTTGGATCGTGTGAAGAAGTAAACCAACTCACCATTGATCATCACTCATCCATGGTAAATCCATGCAATTCTCAAAGCACCCCGTGCCTTCAGAGCCTGTCGACGATGGCACGCTGCAACGACGCAACCTGGCAGCGAATCCCTATTGTGGACGGACAGGAGTACTAATTTGCACGAGCCGATTTCAGTTGCGGTTACGTTTTGGTTGTTTCTAAAATCAAGATTTCGGAGTGTCGAGCCAGAAATGGTGGAAAAGCGGGCCCGTTTATGAAGGGGGATGCCTACACACCGCATAAAAACGCAAAACGACCAGGAATGCCCACACACCGCATAAAACATATTTAAAACACAGCAGGCAGGGAGGGACACATTCGGAGAAGTTAGTTGGGAAGAAGATATGCCGCTTTATGGCGCAAGATGCGTCCTTAGGTAGCCACCGAGCCTACATTTATTTGCCCTTCTTGAATTTCACTCATTTTTTCGCGCAAGCCAAACATGCCTGGCAAGTAGTGTGACATAAGCCTAGACACGGGTTTTTGCTTGGCACTTTGTTTTGTTTGGCATGAGCCGTTGGCTTTGCTTGAGCCGATTTTGGCGGGACCTGGCTGCAGTTTAAAAGATGTATTCAGGTTCTATTGTAAATTGTACTTGCTAGTTAATATGGCGGAGATTTCTTTGCCGTGACTCGGCGCACTCGTTGTTTGCGGTTGGGCACACACATTTAGGCCCAACACAGTCAGAGACTCAATAGTAACACCACGCGAAGACACTGAATCATCATCTCGTTACATGCCTCTTAGGGGCAAACTCAACCTTGCTACAAACATGCTGCCGGATTCGCAGTTGGTGATAGTTGTTTGGGGAGTAGGTTGCGTATTTCAAGCAAACATTTGGCATCTGGTGTCGCAGGGGCAGGTGGGGCACAAGTTATACGGAATGTCTAAAATGCAAAACACGCAAAGATTATGCAATAGACAGGTGTCAGGATTGGCAAGTAGTATGCGCGCGCGACCAGGGAAAGCAAGATAGATAACGTGATTTGCGTGCGCGTTGAACTTCGCGGGGGCTGATTTGCAAGTTGCTGCAAATATGGTTGAAGGCAAGCCTGCGGTCCAAGCCTGCAAATTGCAATATGCAATATTGGCGCAGTTGCATCAGTGGAATTGTAGCGCCGCCTTATCGAGTCTTTTCCGGTTGGTAAAGATAGCTAATTCAAGCCACGACTTGCGCCCTGCCATTAAGGACACATCCGCCAAGCCTAGATGACGTTTGCTTTGACAGAAACATGAGTCATTGTGCCTCTACCTTTTGGCCCCCTAAAGCAGTTTGTTCTCCTGCTTGCCTTGCTTACAGTCCAGATATGTGATCTACCAGCAAACAATCTGAAGCTATGATTGCTTTCTGCATACAATTTGGCGTGCTGCTTGACACCGCTGTTTAATTTAGCCTTTCTTATGAACTATATCTATTCGCGATTTGTTTCCCGCTGCTTGCCCACCTGGACTCAGGATGCCCAGGCTACCTCTGTTCCACAAGTGTGTAACCTCAGTGCTATCTGAGATACTGTTGCAGGCCCTTGCTGTTTGGGCACCTGTCTGCTACACGCGCTCCTACTCATGCGTCATCTTTGCGAGTTGCAACTGTGGAAAAGGACGCCTTCTGGCTTTGTGGCACTCTGGCTGCTAACATGTTTTCTGATAGCAGCGCTCTGGCGCTGAGTTTGTCCATGTCCTTGAAAAATTACAAAATTATGCACTTCATAGATTCTGTGTTGGGACTTGCAAAATTCCCAAAAACCTCTATGTTTTGGATTTCCTTACAATTCACCAAAAAAACATCAGTAAATGTAAGATTCCCAAAACACCTCGAGAATTCCCAAAATTCCAAAAAGTCCCAAGAAGTCTCAGCAACTATGTCTGGAATGGAAGTTCCCAAAATACCCGCAGTAAATGCAACATTCCCAAAACACCGAGTTGTTTTTGTTGAGTTTCCAAAAACCCCACAAAACCATCAGTACATGCACGATTCCCAAAAAACATCGAGAACTCTCAAAATTCACAAAGTCTTAGCAACTATGTCTGGGATGGAAGTTCCCAAACAACCCGCAGTAAATGCAACATTCCCGAAAAACCTCGAGTTTTTTTGGAATTTCCAAAAAAATCCCAAATACCAGATTCCCAAAAAAACTCGAGAATTCCCAAAATTCACAAAGTCTCAGCAACTATGTCTGCAATGGAAGTCCCCCCAAAAAACGCAGTAAATACAACATTCCTAAACGAAGTTTTTTTGGAATTTCCAAACAATCACAATACAACCCGCAGTAAATGCAAGATTCCCAAAAAACCTCGAGAATCCTCCAAATTTGAAAAATCCCAAAGTCTCAGCAACTATGTCTGGGATTGAAGTTTAAAAAAGAACGCAGTAAATACAGCATTCCCAAAAAACTCGAGTTTGTTTGTGAATTTCGCAAAAGTAACAAAACACCGCAGTAAATGCAAGATTCCCAAAAAACCTCGAGTTTGTTTGGGCTTTCCAAAAATTTCTAAACAAACATCAATAAATGCAAGATTGCAAAAAATCCCAAAATCTGAGCAACTATGTCGGGGATTGATTTTTCAAGAAACCGATTTTTAATTATCCCAGGTTCTTTGGGAATGTTGCAATTACTGCTGGTGTTTTTGGAACTTCCATCCCACACATAGTTGCTGAGACTTTGGGATGTTTGTGAATTTTTGGAATTCTCGAGTTTTTCTGGGAATCTTGCATTTACGTTTTTTTGGATGCTTTGGAAATTCCAGAAAAACTCGAGGTTTTTCGGGAATGTTGCATTTACTGCGGGTTGTTTGGGAACTTCCATCCCAGACATAGTTGCTAAGACTTTCTTGGAATTTTGTGAATTTTGGCAATTCTCGATTTTTTTGGAATCTTGCATTTACTGCAGGTGTTTTTGATTTTCTGGAAATTCACAACAAATCGAGGTTTTTTGGGAATGTTGTATTTACTGCGTGTTTTTTTTGAACTTTCATCCCAGACATAGTTGCTCAGACTTTAGGAATTTTTGAAATTTGGAGGATTCTCGAGGTTTTTTGGGAATCTTGCATTTACTGCGGATTTGTTGGGAACTTCCATCCCAGACATAGTTGCTGAGACTTTGGGAATTTTGGGAATTCTCGAGGTTTTCTGGGAATCTTGCATTTGCTGAGGGTTTTTTGTAACTTTTCGAAATTCACAAAAAAACTCGAGGTTTTTTTGGAATGTTGCATGTGCTGCGTTTTTTTTGGGGAACTTCCATCCCTAACATAGTTGCTGAAATTTTGGGAGTTTTGTGAATTTTGGGAATTCACGAGTTTTTTTGGGAATCTTGCATTTACTGCGGGTTGTTTTTGTGATTTTTTGGAAATTCACAAAAAACTCGATTTTTTGGGAATGTTGTATTTACTGCTGGTTTTTTTGGAACTTCCATCCCAGACATAGTTGCTGAGACTTTCTGGGAATTTTGGGAATGTTGGGAATTCTCAAGGTCTTTTGGGAATATTTGCGCCCCCCAGATTAGCTCCATGGCTGCCCCAGTGCATATTTCTACAGGGCTAGTTTTTCTTATTTTTTGTGCCATCATGCGTTTATCATGATAAATGTCCTCCGCCCTGTGCACCTCAAGCACAGTAGACACGGAGACCAGGGCGTATCAACGACTCAAGGCAAGCATCAAACAAGTTGCAACTCTGCGCGAGCCTCAATCTCATTCTAAGGTATACGGCATACGTGAAAAACTGCACATTACTGATTTCGCGCGGCTTTCCATAACGTTTGCATAACTTCTGCATATCTTCTGCATAAAGTTTTTTCTTATGCAGCCTATATACATGGCCCAAAACCGACTTCTGCATATATGCAGAAGTTCCCTTACTAAAAATAGATCACTTCTGCATATTATGCAGAAGTTATGCAGCCTACGCAAGCCCCGCTTGAAGCTTATGCAGAAGTTATGCAGGAGTTATTGCAGAAGTTATGCAGAAGTTGCGCACTTTGCAAATTGCGCGGCGATGTGTCGCCAAATTCGCTCTATTGGGTTTGAGGCGTGCAAAATTGGCGGGGGGGGTGGCAAACTTCCAGATATGGTTTCCGTTTGGCGGCCAGCAGTCCATGAACAGGCTTCACGTTGTTTGCCGGCAGCCCACGGTCGTTTGAGTTGTCACAGCTCGCTTGTTGATGATGTTCATTTCTGAGTACCTCAGTTTTCATCTCATTTCCGTTTCGGCGCCAGTCTGGACTTAAGATTTCACGCGACCTTCCTTTCCGAATTCATGTCTTGTTTTTCCCACTTATATAGCCGTGGTCATTTTTTGGCACCTGCTATGAACATTACGTCCTCCCGTTTCTGCAGCCTGGTTTGTATTTTGCTTGCGGTCCTTGTCTTATTGATGTGCCTCTGGACCAAAGCCCTTGTACAATGCTTAGCATGGAAAGGTCCCTGTTCAATATGCCATGTTCTGCTGCATTAGACGCAAGAGGTGGGAAAGCAGAGCTTTATATTTCTTCTTTGAACCGCTCGCGGTTTGCAGAGCGTTGCGTGCGTACAAGGGTCGCAAGCTGCGTGCAAAAGCTCTATAATTTCGCAGTGTTGGGAATACATTGGGAAGAGCTTAGGCTAGAATGCAAACCTTGTAAACCAATGCTGTTTGCTTGTTTTTGTCCCTGGGAGTCGAGACGCAATCAAAACAATTCATTCTGAGTGTAGGCAAGCAAAACAGTTCACCTGCTGCGAACCTGTGCCTTGGTAGACTTAGCAAGTGCCCGTTGCAGAGCCAAGCTTTATTGAAGGCTTGTTTGCCTGAAAGCTCTGCATGTGTGTGTGTGTGTGTGCGTGCGCGCAAGTGTGTGCGTCTGTTTGTTTGGGCGGGCAACGTGCTAGATCCGTTTTCGTTACCGCGTAACCTTTCGGAGGTTGATCGACTAAAGCGCCCCAAAAAACACATGCTTGAAGGTTTCTCCTGCATCATGGGCTGGAGGCAGTACACGCGTCAATGTCATCAGACTGCGCCGTGCGTGTGGCGCTCGGGTGTTCCTTTGTATGTGTGAGGTGTAGCGCCAGTGGGTGTTGTACGTGCATTCGTTCGTGATTGTACGGTATGTGTCTTGTTGCGCTTTTGAAGGACCGGGTGTCCATGCAACTAACCGACGGTGGCTTTACAAATGCACAAGCTTCTATGCGTCTAAGTGCTTACGATCCCATGAGGCCGCATATGCAGATTACAATAGGCGCAAATCTCGCCCCATCACTTGCCCCTGAATGCGGTATATGTGTGTGTGTGTGCTGTAGGTATCGGCTGTATGTTGCAGACATTCTGAGTGTCTCTGTGTTTGCGCGCTTGCCATTTATTTGCGCGTGTGTGTGTGCATGATACGCCCGAAGTATGTACATTCTATGAACGCAGGCTATGTATTTGGACATGGGTATACTAGTTGTTATTCATTCGCACGCATCTTGCTTGCGTGTGTATTCGTATGGCAATCGCTTGCAAGTTGACATGCGCTTGAGAAAACACATGATTGTTTGCTTTGCCATTGCTTGTATATGTGCGCTTTATATTTTCTTAAATTTGCCTGTGGGTGTGCTTTGCGTTTGCTTGTGTGGCGGACGTGCGTGTCGTATGCAGTGCGCGCATGTTAGGCGGAAGTGTTAGTTGTGTGGGCTGTGTGTTTGGTTGTGTGCATGTTTGATGCATCTTTTAGTTCTCCGCGTGTATGGTGCATATGGTGCCTGTGTGCGAATGCGCTTTGCTGGTGCACGCACTCACGCTCGTATGTTTGTGTGTGTGTGTGCGTGTGTTATAAGAAACATGTGTATATATGCGGGCGAGTGCAACGCTCGTTGCAACGCGCAACGTTTTCATTTGCGCGTGTACTTTCTGCGGTTTACGCTAGTTTCACTGCGCCTCGTGTGTTACGCGCGCGCTGTTTGTGATTACGCCGTGCGTTTTTTGTGTTTGCGGATGTTGTGTGTGTAGTTGTTTCAAGCCCATGTGCACACGCGTAGCGCATTCTGTGCGCATGTGTTCCTAAGAAACAAAATACAGATCTACACAGTCATATGCATGTGTGTACATGTAGAAACAGGTGTGTGAGTGCGTGTGTGTGTGTGTGTGGTGTGTGGTGTGTGTGTGTGTGTGTGTTTGTGTGCTACGTGTGTGGTTGCGTGCCTGCGTGCAAAGTTGCGGGTCTGCTTGCGGCCTACTTGTTTGGAAATCAGCCATGTGGTCAGGCTGGGCCACGCGAGCGCGCTCAACGTGTGTTCGTTGCGCCAGGCTATCGCTAAGCACTGTTGGAGCTGGCTCAGCGTAAGGATCTGCCTAAACAAGGCTCAGTCTTGGGAAGTCCTGGTTGATAGATAGTTCGTGGCAAGGTAGGTTTAGCCGCGTTCGGTTCTTTTTAGAAGCTGCGTTCGCAGAGAGGTGCAAGGAAAGCGCGTTGAAGCAACGCATAAGCAATAAGCTTCAGCGGGCTTGTGAAAAAGGAGTGCATTCAAACACGCAATCCAATCAGTTTGGCGTATTGCGGCGCAAAGAATGAGGCGCAAGTAGCCGATGTGATTATGTGTCACTCTCCCTGCTAGCCGACGTAGAGAGACGTGTGCCATCTACTTGAGCTCAAGGATGGCAAATGGGACTGTAGCACACGCCATACGTGGCGGGGTAAGTTGCCATCTCAGCATCTAGCCGTTTGCGAGCGCGGGTGAGCGTAATTTAACGCGAAGGCTTTCGCGGCCACTGGCCATTCACTTGTTTGCCCGTGGCACTCGTTGGCTAGCTGGCTGCTCTGAAGTTTGCTGATAGCGCCATATTTGTCGCGAGCCCTATCAAACATCGCTTTGGCCTAAACCGGAAAATCCGCTCTCGCAGTTCTCCAACCAGATATGCGGACTATGGCGTAGCGAGCGCCCAGCTGAAGCACAAAGAAAGTTGCAGGATAGAACACCTGGAGTGCCCTGCTGCAAATCTTTGCGACGCGCAACAGTCCCAAAATCATCATACCAACTTGTTTCTGAGCGCGTTGCTGCCCTTGAGCCCGCTAATTTGAGGGAGCGCCGCCATCTATTGCGTTCGCATTTTGCGTCCTCCATGTTCAGAGCGGATATTCGAATGTGATTGGCATCACGGTGGACACGCAAGCATGCCTTCCGAATGTTGCGTAAGCTGCCTGGAGCGAGGTCACTAAGAGGGCCAACATGTTGCAACTTGCAGCAGCAGCCGCGACCCCATCACAGGCCGCGGCGCATCATGGAACATTTGGTAGAGTCGCATGAGGCGTGCAACTTACAGGCCGCGAGAACCATTCAACATTCTGCAAACTCTGTCTAGCGCAAACCGAGCGCTACCTTATTCTGTCCTTAGAACTCCCTTTCCCAGGCGCTCGACAAATTTGGAACGCGCAGCGCTCATTATCTTCATGCCTAGTTCAGCCAGCAGGTAATTTGGCGCATCCAGTATGTGTGTGTTCTTATATGTCGGGCTAGCGTTGGGCTGGTTAATCAAGCCTTTTAGAAGGTCGGGGTGCCTGCGAGTACACTTCCAAACGATCCCCCCCAAATCGGCTCCTTGCAGACAAGCGCGCGCAGCAGGGCGAATATGCCAAGGGGCTGGGAAATCGGCGTTCTTGCGATTCCAAAGTTTATGCGGTGTTCCGGGTGTTCCTGGCCATTTGCGTGCTGACTTTTGTTCTACGGCTGGTTTGTCACCCTGGAATACTAACTTTAGAAATAATCGAAGCGTAGTCGTAACCGGAGAGGTCAAGCCAGGGTTCGTAGCTGCAAAAAAGAGTGGCCAATGTTTTGACTCACCTTCACTGAGGTAACTGCGAAAAACACTTTAAAAAAAAGCTCCCGCGCAAGTTGCTGCAAAATTGCAAGCTGCCTGACTGCCTATGGGCACCTCTTGCGCCATAAAATGGCACACCCCCTTCCCAAATGACCTCGCGCAAATTAGTAGACAGGAGCATCGCGCCCTGTAAAACACACAAACACCATGCCAGGAATCTTAAGCAGCTTTGACAGCTTGCATGCATAGACTTGCAAAGTGCTAGCACATCATTACGACTCTAAATGTGCTGTAGAAAGGCAGTCGAATTTGCGGCACATCAAGTCTCATGGCAACATTGTGTTGCAAGAGTAATGCACTTGAATGCGTCTTGAAGGATTGAAATGACATTTGCACAGGAATGCGTAATGCATGTTAGTCCCAAAGGATCTAGGCCTATCTCTTTCATTGAAGACATCTGCGCGACATGTCGCTGATGTTTATCATACCTGGCAAATATGGTATTTCAGCGATTGGACTGCTCGGCGACAACAATCAAACCACCAAAGATATGCAAGTTCGATTTTGGAAAGCTTCGAGTCAAAACAACATCAGCACATACTGCCAGTCCACTTTGCAGCTGCTTGGCTTCGCCTTGCCATTGCGTCTACCAGAAGTTCTGCATAAAGTCGAACAACTGAAGAGAAACCTACCAGCACGTACACAATGAGTCCTGCACTTGATACATGCCTGCACTTGATGTGACACGTGCGTAATCCAAACACGTGCCAAGTCATCGCGCCCATCCACACTGCCTCTTGATCAAATCGCAATAGCATTCACATGTCCCTTTTGTCCGCCTCAATTCCCAAACGCAAACGTTCAATCTGTCAGTTGCACATTTCTCAGACATCTGACATCATCTCTCCCTCTTGTTTGTCAGACCCTTTTGAGAGCGGCACACAAATTACCACACCCTGTTCCCTATGGTCACGCCTAAGCCGCAAGCCCAAGGGGAGGAGGAACTTCGCCTCCCGGGCCTCCAGACTTGCCCGGAGAGGTTGGGGCAGCTCCAACTTGAAACAAGTGCTGAGAGGAGCAAAGAGGCCTGGAAAAAGATCTCTTGACTGCAGGCCGTGCAATCAATAGCACACTACCTGCCGCTTCGAAGCCCCAACCAAAACCGGGGTCATTCCCTGTTTCAAACTTCCCACCACTGCAGATCCTGGGAAAATCACGCCAAAGCGGGTAAACAGCGAAGGCACACCGTGCATGGCCTCAAAAATATGGCCCTGTCTTCCATGCCGAATGGCCTGGGTGCATTTTTTGTTCCCTGCTCGTTCGAGAAAAATTGATCACTGCCCTGCCTCAGCCTCGGCCAAGGCCGCTGTCGCGGCCTTGGGATCTGTGGGAACCGAATCCGCGAGATCTGGGTCTCCCAGGGACAGATCTGCATGCCATAAGCGCCGACAGACCTGGCCTTTGGCTGCGCTGGGCAGGGAACCTTTCAGCAAGTGGCAAGACTCATGGAAACATATATGGAAACATATATGGAAACATGGCATGACGGACGGAAGCTCAGAACACTGCGGACGGACGGCCGGTTCAAGGGACTTGCCAGGTAATCATGCGTGTGAATCGGATGGATATCCAAACAAATGATGGGCAAACGGATATCCACACCGTTAATGCAACGGCTAAACTGCCTGTTCTGGAGTGCCCATTACCAACCTAGGCAAAACGGTATTGAATCATGGCTCACATTCAATTTGGCTGCAAAGCTTAGCCAAAGCTGCGGCCGATGCAAAGCACATGGACTCACTGCGCTCACTTGCCTTGGGCCCTCACAGAATGCAACCCAAAATGCTTCGACCGACGGATTCGTCAGGGCGGCATGCAATCAAACGTGCATCCCCATAAAATGTGGCCAAGGCAGTCATCAAATAGTAGGGCCGTGCCGCGCCTAGAGAACACAAATCAATGCAAAACTGTCGGGGAGTTTGCATGAGCAACAAGCTCCTGCATTTTCTCATTTGAGAACCTGCATGGCACATCATCCCTCAAGAATTACTCGTCCAGGATCGACTATTCAGCACCCCTTCAACTCCAATGCAAGACTGTCCCAGTCAAATCTCTCAGACCAAAAGTCCGGAAGCGCTTTGAGGAGAAGTGTCTTGCTCCAAACAGAGGATAGAGCAATTGAGCAGTTGCTGGTAGGAATGTTCTTCTGAAACATATGTGGTGCCTCTCAACAAGCTGCCAAATACCATCTCACAGTCAAGCTTGTTCAGACTTGCAACCGACAAATGTAAATTCAATGCACAAGTCATATCTCACAACGGTTTGATGGTTTGGATTTGCCGTCGAATCCTGGCAGCTCAAGCAGGGATTCAACCTCAGAGTTCAACCAAGTCAGCAGGAATCCGACTGAAAACACGCGAGCAGTGCAAAGGCGCTGCATTGGAGTCAACCTCGGAGCAGCTCATCAACAACAACCAGTTCTCCAAAACTGCAAATGGACAAATGCAAGAACTTGGTGAACCGTCTCGTGTTGATTGCTTCCTTGTCGTTTGTTAAGCCAATCATTCTGCTCCACTGAACATGGCCTTCAATCATTGCTTGCTGGGAGGTGGCAGTGCAGTTGCACTGCGTGAGCACACTGCAACCTGCCAGGAAATACAAGATCAAGCTCCATCGAGGAGCAACATTGAAAAGCTGTCATCTTTAGTGTCTGGCCAAGCGTACAACACGGCAGTGCTCCAGCTGTTGCACACAAAAACAGCTCTAGCCGTACAAGGAAGTACGGCGCAGCTGCATTTGCTTATCTCTTGTCTGCCAAGGTTGACCGCTAATTATTTAACCTGTATCTTCCGCTGGCCTCCTCCTTTCAAACAGCAATTGTCCAGCTGATGCAAATTCCGTTACATGACTAGCTTGGCTCCGCCTCGAATGGACCTTTCCACGTGATTGGAAGCGCAATTAGTTAGCCCGTACAGTCCTCTTGGGATGAGTAAACCGCTCCACGTGAATCACAACTGGCGGGGGAATCCACCCGGCTGAAAGTGATCCACTGAGGGACTTGGGGTTAGCTCATTTTACCCCATGGCTCGCTTTCGGCACAGCCGTCACGGTGTGACTTCGGTTCTGAAGGCCGTGGCTTCTTCTCCCACGGCCCAGGCAGCAACTCCTGGCTGTTGAATGACCTCTCCTGTTTTGTTTCACAAAGGCCTGCGCTTCAATAATATCTATATAAATATACGTATTTGTATACACATATTTAAGAAAGAAACGGCAAACAAAGAACGTGTAGACGGCAGGGAGACCTTCCAAAGGGATCCCAGTAGCTGGGGACCTGCAAACGCTGGTCTCCAACACCCGAGCGAAGAGTCCAACATGGGCCACCTAATCAACCCCCGGCGCTTCGTCAGGCCGGGTGCTCCTTGATTTTTGTAAACACTCAAAGTCAGGAATGCATACAATATACACACGTCAAGCACCAGCTTCCCTAACTCTATGAACAAGTAATGTTTGTGGGCCGTCTCGTCGCTGTTGTGGCCCTTAGATTGGTGCCTGTTTCCAGCACTTTCTCCCAACATAACACAAACTCGGACCACACAAAGGTGACTGGCACGAAGACACTGCTCGTAATGGCCCTGCTACAAGCAATGTTTGGTATGAGTGGAATAATGTCAATCAGGAGTGCTCACAAACATGCAACTGTAGGCAAACTCTGGTTCAGGCAGCCAAGTGATTTGCTTTGGCGGAGGCAACCACGGAGTTCTCCATTGTGTTCCTGTGAAGCAATGGTTTTGAGCTGCAGAAAGAGGCAAGCAAGCGATGGACGAAACAGACGGAGCCAACTGTGAGTGCTTACTTGCCGCCTCAACCGCTTCTTTGCTTTCCAAGCGCTTGAGCTCCGGCCCGTCGCCTTCTCGGCTTCGACGGAGTCATAGATCTGCTTAAACTCCTGCGGCGCTCTCAGTTTGAACCCTAGAAACAGTCCACTGGTCAAGTCCCATGGACCATGTCTGACCTGTCCCAGGTCAATCTGCTTCAAGCTGTCCTCGAATGAACTGCGGTACGAGCTTTCAAAGCACTTCCATGATGGCTTTATAGGAAGGACATCCGTGCACAACGAGAGAGAGAGAGACAGAGAGCGAAAAAGAAAGGGACTTGCGGTAGTCACAACAGTGCACCGACTCAACCATCAGGATCTCTATTGACAACCATATCAAAGCGGTGAGAGCCCTCAAAGTGAGCAAACACACCAAGAATCACACAAAAAAACAAACAAATGCTACTCTCGTGACAACTCATCCAAACACTGCGCGGCATAATCAGTTGATTTCGTGCATACACACACACTGCACCTGGACCAAGCATGGACATCTGACAAAGCGGCAGCGTGCCATCCTTCCCACATATTCCCGTGATGACTTGGCTTGGAACTTCACTCGGACCTATCTTTGGTGCGCCTTCCACCCTGAAATTCGCATTTCTTCGTGCCATTTCTCCACGAAGTCGATCTTCCGCGAATTGCGCTCTCCGCCGCGCTCCTCCAGATTCGACGCCATGAAGTTCGCAAATCCTAGGAGCTTGCCGAGGCAGGCGGAATCGGACCATGTCCAAAGGGCTCACCGCGCGGTGGAACAAACGGTCCCTTTCCGAACCAACTTCCATGGACGTGACATCCGAACAATACACTGCCTTCCTCTAAGATTACTGCCTCGAACTGAAAGTAGCTGATAGGTGCGGCAGGCTACGCATGGTTGAGATTCACCATACAGTACCGTGTGACCATGCGTTTACTGAAAACACAATATACATGTCTGCATGTGCAAGGATCATGCATGATACACGCACGCCCACACACACACACACATTCAACACAAGTAGTATTTAGCTGGGGCAGTCTAAGCAACCCTTCGGCCACAGAACTAGTGTGCTGACTTCAACAGCAAGAACTGAAAAAAAACACAGTTTACACGCTGCCGAGGCGCCCTTGAATGCAGGCAGCTTTGATACGGTGAGAATCTCGTTCCATCTCTGCGGTCCCACCTTATGCCGACGCCGATGTCAGAGCTGTGCTCAGCAAGTAGCGACGTTTGCCAATGCCTTGAGCCACCTCTTCTCAAACTGATTGGCTCACATGTGATTGTTGTTCCGTGATTTGCGGCAACACCACCCTCATCGGGGTGCAAGCTGACTCTAGCAATCTACATCCACCTGTCAATGTCCAAATGAATCGGGCAAGAACATTAGGTGATCGTTCAAGTCGCGGTCATACCTGGCTTATGGGCTTCCTTGGAACGAGGACCACAACGGGGTCCCTTGTCTTCGCGCATACCGAATTCGCATCTAGCTTGGCTAAGAAAGCAGCATGCAGCTCAGACCCCAAACTAAGGCAACCACCCACTCGGCGGGCATCCTGCAGTTTCCGGCTAAACAAGATATGACGGATTAGAACAACATGAAAACAACAGTTTTGAGGTCCACGCCTGTCCGGGCCATTCCCGCTCAAAAGACATATGTAATCCCATCACCCCTCACCAAGGGCTTTGAATAAGCTAGCTGCAGAAACATAAACAATGAATAAGTAAACAATCAACAGAGAGCCAAACACAGAAACTCAGACAAACAGACAGAGAGACAAACAGACAGGCAGACAAACAGACAAACAGACAGACAAACAGACAGACAAATAGACAGACAAACAGACAAACACACAGAGAGACAAACAGACAGGCAGACAAACAGACAAACAGACAGACAAACAGACAGACAAATAGACAGACAAACAGACAAACAGACAGAGAGACAAACAGACAGGCAGACAAACAGACAAACAGACAGACAAACAGACAGACAAATAGACAGACAAACAGACAAACAGACAGAGAGACAAACAGACAGGCAGACAAACAGACAAACAGACAGACAAACAGACAGACAAATAGACAGACAAACAGACAAACAGACAGAGAGACAAACAGACAGGCAGACAAACAGACAAACAGACAGACAAACAGACAGACAAATAGACAGACAAACAGACAAACAGACAGAGAGACAAACAGACAGGCAGACAAACAGACAAACAGACAGACAAACAGACAGACAAATAGACAGACAAACAGACAAACAGACAGAGAGACAAACAGACAGGCAGACAAACAGACAAACAGACAGACAAACAGACAGACAAATAGACGGACAAACAGACAAACAGACAAACAGACAAAAAGACAAAAATACAAAGAGACAAAAAGACAAAAAGACAAAAAAACAGACACACAGACAGGCAGACAGACAGACAGACAAACAGACAGACAGACAGACAGACAGACAGACAAACAGACAAACAGACAAACAGACAGACAAACAAACAGACAAACAGACAGACAGACAAATAGACAGACAAACAGACAAACAGACAAACAGACAAACAGACAAACAGACAAACAGACAAACAGACAAACAGACAAACAGGCAGGCAGGCAGACAAACAAACAGACAGCCAGGCAGCCAGGCAGGCAAACAAAACGAGCACACAGACACACACACACACACGTGCAAAGGGATCTTAGAATCCAAAGTGAAGCCAGTGCGCGCTCATTTATGGATCATGTCCATTTACGCTGTTTCTCCCCAAGCAATGTTAGCCTGTCAACGGTATAGTTATTGGGCGGATGAATGCACCTCTGGTTGATTAATAGCGGTGTCCCCTTTTTAGTGAGGATTCTTCACGACTTGAGGGGAACACCCCCGATTGATAGGACGGGTTTATTCCTAGGTCAACCTTTCCTCGCTAGCTCTTCTACGTTGGCCAGGGGCAGAAACACTCTTAGCCGAGTTTCGCCGGGCCCTGCTCCAGCAAGTCGGCAGTGGGCCCCACCAGCAAGTACCGGAGCTCTGCATCGTCCACGCGCTTATCACCTGTCATGAGCACAGTACCCATGTGTACAGCTGTGAGTTTGTGTAAGAATCCTCTTTTATTGTCCTTTTAACGGAAAGCACGGGGAAACCATGGAACAGTGCCTATGGGCCACCTATGGGCATTGAGTGCGTTAAGACATTTTACTAAACAAGAAACGAGACGCTCGCTTGGCCGCCAAGAAAAATCAGAGTCTCGGATCTTGAAGTGACGGGTGCGATTGGGGGACAATTTTTGAATGGCACATCTCTGACAGGCAAGATTGAAGTGCAACGTGCTTTCGTCCTTTGCAATTTAGCTACAACCAGCACTGCTAACCTGCAAGGAGGGAAGCAAGCCGAACCCAAACTGCACCCGTTGCCCCATGCCACTTGCAAACCTCAATCTCAACCACAAGCCCACTGTACCGAATCACTACAAGATACAAGGGGGATTCCGATTTGGGCCCACTATGACAGAAGCACAAAGATTGGCCGCATCGAGACCCTCACATACCCTCACCCATGTCCCCCCAAGTAGCTGATATCAGACTGATATCAGACTGAAGTTGGACTGGGTTCAGACCTGACTTTGGGCTGCTCGAAGTGAGCAGCCCAAAGAGCAACAACAAGGGCGCCGCCTTTGGATCACGTTTGACTCCCTCTAAATCTACAAAACGAAGCCACGACCCCCACAACATTGACCTCCCAAAGTTTCACAAAACCTTTGACTTTTTCATTTCACCGTGGGGTTTAGCTTTCTTTTCTCCTGTCGCTTGCTTCGCCCACCGCGGCCACTGTGGCCGGAAAACAATGGCAATTTTTAGCCACTGAATCAGCAGCGCTGGCTTGGGAGAAAGCAGAATGATGGAACAACCCACAATCGTTATGCCCCGACAGGGGGCAAACCCAAGCCGCGCTTGGGATCGCCTGTCACTGGCGCCATGACTCCTCCTCGCGCCGGCGTCGCTCATCCCTCTCCAACAAGGTCTTGCCCTCCTCGAGGCCTGCCCAGTGGAAGTCGAAGGTCTCATCCTCATCAAGCGCTTCAAAGTGGGATGGCCTAACCATGCCTCTCTTCAGGCTGAACTTCAGCACGTCGTCCTGCGGGCTTGTGGGTTTCACTATCATCTTCTTCAAGTCCATGACCGTGGTTCCTTTTGGGACCCTGAATTGCTGGCTCCACTTCTCCTCGCGCCAGTTAAAGACAACGCAAACCGCCACCGTAGCCTCGGCGCTAGTCTCCAGGTCCTCAGGTGGCGGAGCTGGTTCCGCCACCGGCTCCGGTGGCGGCGCAATCTTTGCCAGGTACTCCTCCTCAGTGAGACTTGGCCTTCCCATCATCCTCTCATTCGTGTTGTGCTGATGCCACTTTGTGGCACAATGTTCTCGGTACGCCTCCCTGTCCGCACTCTCGTAGTCCGGACAGGCCATGCATTTGATTGGCCCTCTCCCAGCCATCGCGCAAGTCACCGGAGAAGTTCGTTGAGCGGCGAGGCCATGAACACTAAGAGTCTACGAGCTCCACTAGCAAAAAACTTGGACTCTTGAGCAACGCAAGGCAAAGCAATGATTGAAATGGGCAAACGCAAACAGCCTTGGACCTTGCTCGATGCAGCCTTCCTCAGCGCTCAGTCAGGTGCGGGCCTTTCATGATTCGGATGCACAGCGCAAAGGAGAAAAGGGTCTTGTCCTTCTCGAAGAGTCCTCGACCTTGGAGTCGTTAGCGCAAAAACGGCGTTTTTTCAGTGGCCACTTGAATTTCAGGCCTCACCGCTAAGGGTGTGCAGGTCAAATAGTTGGCCCTGTCCCTCTGGGCTGTCTTTGCCATTTGCCCGTTAACATAAGTAACAAATAGGCTGAGACCTTAGAGAGGGAACACCAAAAAAACGGCTGGTACATCAACCCCTACCTAAATTTGACGTCCACCCAAAAAGTCACCAAGCAAAACTCATAGCCCTTTCTCCGGACATCAACAGGCCACCGATACTGCCCCAAGTGGGACATACCTCTGGAAGCATTTGCAGGGCACTAGGCCCAAGGCAAACGTTTTGGTACAGCGACTCGGTGAAGAAGTCCTCAGCGTCACTTATATCGATGGATCACCTATGATTGGTTTCAGTTGCTCGGCCATCACGAGAACACGCGGAATCACTGGGATGGCGAATGGAATACACATCAAACTAGATTCAGGGATCTGACTAACTTGCACCAATTAGAATTAAACATGATCAGCAATACAGACTTCGCCCTTTCCAGCTTCACCCAAACCAGACCAAACATGACCAAACCAAACTTTCATAGACCCATACTGAACCTTGCCACAACAACCCTCGACACAAGCCAGCCAACCCAAACCAACCCAACACAGCCCAACCCCAACCCAAACCAAACTCGACTCGAGCTGTGGCCCAGGCCTGCAAGATCTCCAGTCGCTCCTATTGGGCCGGGATTGACTGAAGAAAACAGGATACCCTGGAGTTGTTGTCAAGGGAGAGCAATTGCAAGCCCATCTTGGAGGATCCCTTAGAATCTTGATTGGGGACCCTTTCGCAGAACCGGACCTAGAAGTTTGCACGTGCCCACCAACCATTGGTGAGGATGCTCCTCATCTAAGTGCACGGTCAACGTGTCAAACTAGCAAGGGATCCCACAAGTTTTTTTGCAATGAGCTCAATTCCACAACATGGAATTGGCGGCTTCGCTCCCTTGCAATCCATAATTTAATTTCATCTAAATGCAAACAACGGCTAATGACAACAACATTCGCGAAGTCCCCTGCCGTTGCTACAAACAAGTGCTTTGCTGTGCATGGTGTCCCGCACTACCAAGTTCGATAGGGACTGCAAAACCTCAACCCACAAATCCTCGCACGAAATGTCCACAATCACGGAACTTCGCCAAGGCCGGCGCTTAGAATCTGAACAGGTGTGAAAGTCATTTTGTGGTTTGGTTCGTGCCCAAGTGGTGGTTGAAGATTTGTGTGCACCTCATTCATCGATGAAGCAGGACTGGCCTAGTTGCTCAATTGCCAGCGACAAACGGGGCTCCCGTTGCTTATCATTCAAATCAAGGAAGCAATTGAACATCTAGGGCTCAGGCACTACTTTGCAGCTACAATTTGGTAGTCAAGAATGAATGTCAGGACTGCCCTTTGCAGGTGCACCAGGGTGACCTTGCCGCCTCAAGGTTAAACCACGGATGACAGTGTAAATACTGAGCCAAAGCCCTGAAAATGAGTTCAACTTTGCTTTTGCCTTGAGTTTAGTCTTCCCAGCCATCAAACAATCACCTTGTTGCCCGAGCCACTCCAGGCAAAGGCTACTACCTTGAAACCTGGTGCCTCATTGCTTCCTTGCTCGCATGCGTCCTCCAGCACATCAGCTTTTGGCGACTGATCCACCGCCAATTGGAAGAGCTGCTGAAACCTGCACAATCCCATGAACAGTAGATTTCATAACAGGCCCCTGTACATTTTGAGAAACTCCAAGGACAAAAAATTAGCCAACCACCCCACTAGTGACACCACTGTGCCCGAAGTCTCACTGGCCTTTTTGCACGCCGAAACACATCACAGACCGCGACACCACCACGGGATACCACGGGACATGACAGGAACACCACTCAAACACCACCGCGTTACCAGAACTCCACAGGGACCGGTCAGGACGCCACCGGAACATTGCCGAGACCACCGAGACAATTGGGATGGGGACAGCGGCGAAACACCACGAACAAAGCCGGGACATCACCAAACCACCACAGGGAGTCCGAAAACGGAAAAGAGCCTGCAAGGCAAATAGCTCTGCAAGAGCGACAGTGCAAAGTTAACCATGAGAAATGTGCAAGCTTCCAGCCCAAATTCAGGTGTAGGGGGGCGGTTCATTTTTCAAGCCAAACAATAGAAAAGGCAAGGGACGACAGGGACAACACCGGGACGCCAAAACACAGGCACAGCGGGACACCGCTCCCATCTCTCGGACGCGGGGACCCTTTCAAGGTATTGGAAGCCATAGCTGGACTCCATGGGAGCGTCAAGGATGACCAAAGAAACCAGCGGCATGGCCACATCCCTCTGACCTATAGCCACCCGTTTCCTGCTTCCTTCTGTCCGCATGTGCCAGTGACTGCCCGATATGGCTCTTGCTGCAAATCGATGTGGGAATGGACGCCAAGAAGCCACTGTAAGCTGTACTGGTACATGGGGTCAATGTTTGCCAGCTCCACCTAGGGCGGACATTGCTGATACCCCGTGTGTTGAGCACACTTCTCCGACTTGCATATTATGCGCAAGCCAGTGACACACAAGTCTCCTCACAAAGGCAACCCTGCAACATGTCGGGCTCTGAAAAGGCAGCGTGAAAACGACCCGGGCATGCTGCAAAAGACTAGTTCCTGGCTGCCAAGCCACGATGCCGAAGAACAGCACAGCAGTCCTGTATGCCACCGGGCGGTATGACCTGGGCAAAAGACACAAGGCCCACACAGACCTCGCTGCTCCTTTTCTTCTGCAGCAACATGATGGAGGAAGCACACACATATGTCTAACGCAAAATCATATTCATGGCAGTCACATGATGATACGCTTCGGAGAACTGCACTCATTGTTGCGATCGCCGGTTTGTTTCGAGGGAGACAACTGCGGCTACGAGTGGCAGGATACAAGCCACACATCTGCCACTCAAAGCCTCAAACACATTCTAACGACGGCGATCTTGCAGAACCCTGACCGCTGGGCTGACCTGTTTGCAACAAACCACGAAACAAACATGAAACCTTCCTCCCAGTGCACTCACTCAATGGTGCAAGTCACTCTTCTATACCATTGGCAGCAAACCCCTAAGGTCATACAGAAAAAATCCTGTGCGCAATGTAGCGCCCCCGAAGTGGGGGCTTGGTTTGACATGTCCGTTGACTGGGAGGCGAGCTCGCGGGCATTGTCAATGTCAACCTCCGTGACTTTGGCCACCTGCTCGATCTTCTCTACGCGGGCAAAGCAACATGGACTTGACTCCTTGATTGGGTCGACCTTCTCGTGTACAGGGGGATTCATGACAACCATGTTGGAGGGTCATCAATCATAGCAGTTGCGTCTTGAGGCTGGGCACCCTCTTTGGGGTTGGTTGAAAATTTCAGAACAATTTTCACTCGAGCAATCTAGATATGTCTGAGCCTTGAAAGCTCACATATACAATCTGCGGCGGATAGTAGTCAGAGCAAAGCTTCTCTAGAAGTTGCAATGCTAGAACAAATATTGAGAAATCAGCCAGGCGCACGACCGATGTCAGCAACGAACCGTCCTTTTGCAAACGCGGGAATATGTTGGCGCGGGTAAACCAAGGAAGCTAAGTGTGAAAGACAGGCATATACGCTAGGGATTGAAGTACCACAGGACTGAGAGTCAGAGAGACTTTTGCAAGGGCATTGCCTAGGTAACATTCCTGTGCGCCAGCTGACAGCCAGGCTCTCATTGGGGTGGGAGCATAGCAACCCCTAGCTGCATGAGCCTGCTAGGTGGGGTTTGATCTAATTGAGGGGGGGACCTGACATGGTTGGTTGGTTTCCCTTTGGTGTCTCTTTCATTCAGTAGATTATATGAAAAGCAGCTCCCAAACAACACGCGACCTCGCCTCTTGCTTTTCGCTGATCTCCAGAGAAACTGACTTGGAAGCTGTCACTTTGTCCACCTTGGCATGGTACTTGGACCACCTGTGGATGCATGCAATGCATGCAACCTGGCAATAGCTCGCCTGACGTGCACAAAAGGTGAGAGACAAAGGGTAAGGTGGCAATGTCTCGTGCCCGCAACTTGTCAAACATAAAGAACAGCTTGATACCATCATGTGTCAAATGTGGACAATGGCAGGTCCATTGTGGTAGAGTACTTCCTTTCCGATTGCCGAAGCCCTGGCATTGAGGATCCCTTCTGAATCCCTGGATCTCAGTGTCTGGGCCAAAGTATCATCCTCCAGCACATCTCCCTCACTCGCAGAGAGCAAGTGAAGAATTTCGTCCTGGTGAGAGCAAAACCATATCCAAAAGGGGACAAAGTCAGCCAGCCACAAGCCAGCCGTCCTCAATTTCCTTCAGCTGAAAGTTCATTTTGGCATTGTCTTTCACCTGAGCTCTGCATACGAGTTGCATGGAGAACTAACCAACCACTCCATGTGCAGCGTGTCTATGGGCCAGCTAGGGTGCTAGAAGGTCATTCAGCTCAAGCCCACAGGCAAATCTAAGCATGAGATGCTGATGTAAGTCGTGCACCAGCTGGCTCTTTTGCTCCTCCAAATCAGGTCGCTCCTTTGCCACTACGATGCCCAGCATCTGGTCCTGACATCTCGCTCTGGGAACATCTGGACAATCCAAAGAGGATGCTGCACAACTGAAATTGACATGCACCACTGCAAATTGGGTGCAACAAGCCAGTGCCCACATCGAGTTTTGCCAAAACGGTTTTACACGATTGCTTGCCCACTGCTTTCGAGGTGTGCCACCTCCAAGCCAGTTGGAGTGATGGCAAAGTTCAGGAGAGTCACCTGGCAGTGCATGCACTATCATGAGCCAAAAAATTGAGTGGGTAAATCAGGAAGAGTGAACTCCCATTGGTGCTTTTTGACTAGCATGTGTGTTTGTGTTTGTGTGTGCACCCTTCCAAGGCCAACGATCGCTTCTCAAAGGATAAACCCGGATCTGACCTGCCTCCATCTACTCAGCCGCAAACCGCACGCATCCGCAACCGCACCCAGTCGTGAGGCGCCGTGCCTTCACGGAAGTCTCTGGCGAGTAGTGTGGATTTGGCCTCGGCATGGCGCCACTCACACGCAACCTCGGCCCCAAAACAAGAAAGCGGCCACAGGCCCCCCAATCCTCTTCAACCAGATCAAACTCATAGCCTTTTACTGGCACAGCACACAGCACACCATGACCTTTTCAAACAGCACAATGTCAGGTCGACACTGCTCATAAAGTCCACCTCAACTTGGGCCCTTGCAGAGTTGTTGTCAGAAAGAACTTGAATGTGTCGGCGTAGTTGATAGACCTAGCCGCCACACGATGATCAATTTGCTCGTGTGCTTGCGGTCACTATCTATAGATCGTAAAGTCGAATGGTTCTCGGCTTCAAAACAAATCCTGGCTGGCAAGCGCGTGTCAAATACTGATATGAAATGACACACGGAAAAGTGGACTCCAAAGGATCCCCGCTTGTCACCAAGCTTGATGGTGTAGCCAGACCCATCTCTGACCTGCAGCAAGCAATCGAAACCAACGCCTAATACATGTTGCACCTAGTATACCCTGCCCCCCCCCCACAACAGCACAAAACATGCATTTCATCTCAAAGTGTTGGTGTGGCAAAAGGCCTGCATGGTGTGTTCTGCTGTACTTCAAAATGACTCGATCCCTTGCAATGTGTCAATGTCGGCAAAAATAAACAAGCAATTCTACAATCAGCCCCCATGCAAAATGTCCACTTGCCACTTGCCACTGATCAAGCTATGTTAAAGAGCCATCCTGAGAAATATCCAATTCGAATGGTCATTTGAACCAATGGTCACCGGAATATGACAGCGACCGTCACTACAGCCCGACTTCCCACCTTCTGCTGCTGGAGAATGGGTTCAAGAGCAGGGTCAAGACTCAAGCCAATGTTCTCCAGCCTAGGTCACCAGCAGATTGACTGCTAAACACTTTGACTGGGTACATAACCTAAAAAAAGCCTGGCGTGTGTGATTCGACTTACTAGGACTTCTGGTCAGACTTCCTCTCTTAGAGGAAAAGCCACCCATGTTTCTATTTGTTCTAAGGCAAGTGTCTTGACTCATTGGAGAAAGGAACAAGGACTGGCCCTACGCAGCTGTCTTGCGACTGCAAGCTACAATCTCACGGCAGCCAAACAATCGGTCCAGCGATCAGTTCAAAAGCAACAATAAAGAAACGCTCGCAAGCTCTCAGCTGAATCAGGTCTTTACGGTTCCGCAGCATACTCAAAGTCGAAAGAGTCAACTGGCTATTGCCGTGTCAAGTCAAAATTAACATTGCCGCAATTGGCGGAGTGGGGCACAAAGGAGAAGTGGGTCTGTGACCCTCTGACCTTCACGCCTCCTCTCTTCGCGCAAACTGAAAGGTTTGAGGCATGAAGACTGAGGCGGCGCTTGTCCTTGCATGTGGTTGGTTGCCCAGAAAATGCTCAGAAACCCTGCGTTCATACCAGGGGATCACGCCGGGGGTTACCGAGATCCAACCTTACGCGTACCGCACTCGAGGGCCGCGCAAGATCCACTTGCCGAACTGGATCCCGAGCTCCAAGACCCGCAAGAAGTTGGTCTCACTCATCTTGCAGACCTGGGCCCAACCAACTGGTAGATTGAGGTCCTTGGTACAAGCAAAACCGGCTTGACACATTCAACATCCGCCAAATCTACCAGTCTCCTTCCATAGGGCGGGCGCCTGGACAAAGACACGCGGTGGGAACTGAAAAAGGAGACCCCTGTCAAAACCCAAGGAAAGACTTAAGGATTGCCGTACAGCCCCGACCTCGCGTCAGCGCAGTGGGCATGGATTGGTTTGGTCTCGTCTGCATCTTGGCTCGGGGCATCAAAACCAGTCTCGATGTCTTTGCCCATGTTCTTGATGTACTTGTTAGCCTGCAACAAGCGTTGTCCGCTGCGCCCAAATCTATTTTGGTCAGTAGGCAGTGGGCGGATCTACCTCTAGTGGGGATTGCAGTGAAGCCTTGTGCAATTATTGATGCTGTGATTGACCCGTATGCTTGCAGGCCTCTACTTGCTATGAAGACAAAGTTCCAACCTGTACAACCATAACAGAGGCCTTAAACAGGCTTTACCGAGAGCTGACACGGTTCTCGCCTGCCGCTGCGGATCAATCATCAGTGGCCATCTGCGGGATCTGTCAATGATGATTGCATTCCTTGGAATGCAGCAATGTACGAGCAAGGCAGACTTCTTGCCAGTTGCGCCTGCACCTTATCTAAGAACCGCACTCGATCGACAGGGCATCGTTGGGAAGCGAATAAACAACCCACCTGGCTGATTCCGTGCGATCTGGAGTGCAACAAAATGTCTAAACAAGCAGTCCGTAAAGCTGCTTCTTTTGCTTGCCAGCTAACGTGTCCTAGCTCGCCAATTCGTTTGCCCCGTTCAATCTCTGTAAGTATGGTCCGTGGCATGCCACTCGATGATGGCCCATCAAGGCAAACTCATCAAACCAATGACTCCCGGCAACACACGGCGGCTCAAAGCATCATGAAGCATCCGAACCCATCCAAAGAAAGCGGTCGGTTACATCATCTCCGTGCCGGGTGTGTTCGGTGGCTCCCCCTCAAAGCCAAAGCTGATGTGACCTCTGACCGGAATTCAGCTGGGCGACTGCTGGATCTTCACCGGCTCTCCGAGGACACTGCGCATATTGCACTCCTGCCATGTCACCCATCCGGTGCCCAAAAAGTGGTCACACCCCTCCAAGTAAGCTAGTCTCCTCAAAGGGGGCCAGCTAGCTTTGAAAATCAATGGGCTCTTCGATGAACTAACATGGCATGCCGCCTGCCCGAAGCTCGGGAGCTGAGTCAAGGAACACCAACCCGTTCGCGAAGGTCGAATTAGGATGCCTTGACAAAGTTTGGCCAACAGGTTGAGTGTTCCAAAATGGACTCCTGGCTCAAATCTCAAATTGCCAAAAACGAACATGTGGGTGGAAGCGGAAGCTCATGTCTAGTGTGCAGATCCTCGCACTGCAAACAACAAACTACCGGCCTGTCTTCTGAAGCAAACAAACAGGAAAGCTTGGAGAAGCAGGTGAACACGTCCTGTACTGCTTGTTTTCTGCAATTTCGGCAGCTTTGCTTGTTTCTGAGAAGATAAACGACGTGTTTTCACAGAAATGGACCACTTTTGGCCACGAGTGAAACTGTGCCCTGCAAAGACCCTTCGCATGAGAAACGGATTACATCTTGGTTTGTCCCGATTGATGCTTTGGGGGAAAGCACCTGAGGTCTGAGACAACTAGGCACGACATTTGGCCTCCTCTACGCTTTTCAAGAAGCTGCACGATTGGATGCAACACGCGAGACATACGCGCACAGGCGCACACAGAGACACCCCTGCACGGACGCGCGAAAGCAAGCCCGCACAGACAAACGCCGGCAAGCACGAACAGTTCCAGCCCGACATAGTCCGACTCCCAATCTTGAGTCAAGTTGCCTCCAAGCGCACCAATTCTCCCTTTCCCCTTTTTTGTTAACAGTCCCCTCCCAAGAAAAAGAAACTGGGGGTCTCATGTTTTGGATCTCTTGCAAACAAAGCTCTTCCTCCTGACTGAGGGCGACAGGTCCCCCAATACGACTGGAGGGAGAGGTCGGTGGGAGAAGTCAGTAGCTTAGTATTGGTTTAGAATGGGACTATTATACTGTAGTACTTTTGGTTCTGGTAATGCTTACTGTCTATATTAGGGGGACCAGAATTATTACGGAAGTGAAAAGAAACTGTCCGTAAAAACAACACAACACACCAATTCCAACATGCTATGCGCAGGTGGCGTGTTCGATCTAGATCCCCTGTCAGGCAGCAACCCATGAATCGAACCTTGTCTCAGATGCGACTGCGTTGCTTGTCCCAAGTCCTCATTGTGTGCAATGAACTCTTTGTCCAGTTCCTTGAGCCACTCGTGCTCAAAATTGGCGCGGTACTCTGACCTCAGCTCGGTAATAGCTACGTAGGGCAAGCCGAAACAGTGCCTGCAAGCAAAAACAGCAAAGGCAATGACTGAGGCCGTCTGATTCGGGATATCGTGGATGAGACTATTTATGAATAGCCCTAATTTGAGTATTGGCACAACTCACCCACACCTGATTAATAATCTATATGCATAGCTGCGTGTATCTGCTCTGTCTATATACAAAACATATTCCGCCAACCATTCAACCCTTGCTCCATTTTGGGTTCTCGCTAAAGGTGAATAGGTTGCGCCGCAAGTATCCTAACATGTCATGAACAATTGGACACTGGAATGCCAGCGGCATCGGAACTCATGATCCCTCAGGGTCCTTCCACAACCCGCGCCCATCAGGTTTTATGGAAGCCAAGCGCCTGCTCTGCTATCAATATGTTTGCTTTGCAATGGGAAACATGAAAAGGTTTCGGCAGAGTATTGCGCATCGCATGAGACAGAACTAAAATGACAACTCTGAGAGGCTGGCGTAAAGGGCCCAGCATAAGAGACCATGCCAGCAGCGATGATGCAGTCACCAGGCCTTCCCAATACTGCACATTCATTTGTGTTGTCACTAAGTACCATTTAACCTCTGCAAATTCTCTGGCAAGCAAGTCCGACTTGACAATTTGTGGCTGTGGAGGTCCTCACATTGCGCTTAGGGCACATAGGCGCTCTCCAAGTGAATCATGCCAGAGGCACAAAAGCTGAAGTTGCTCCGTGAGCTTGACAACGTTGTCGCCCCAGCGAGCCTTCAAATGCATCAGCAGCGCTTGCTCAAAACAGCAACACCAAACAAGAGCAGGTCAAAGAACAAGCCAGGTCAATGAAGTTCAATGATGACGTTCAAGGTAACACATACGAGTGAAGTTAATCAAACTGCCCAACGAGTCGAAACAAGCTAAATGCATCTTGATCAATTAGCAGCGCGGGAAAACCGAACCGTACGTTGCCAAACTTGTAAGCCAGCGTGCATAATCCGTTGCACTGCGTTGTACTGGTTGGTACAGAACATGTGGTCACTCGAAACTAAGTGCCCATCTCAAATCATCTCAACTTCCTTTCGGATCACACTACGTTCCAGTGCGTTTCCCACCCTTCAAACACGGTTCACTCGGTCTTCAAGCAAAGACTCCAACCGGATCACGGATCTCCGGGCCTTTTCACCCCCCAGGCCACCAATCAGCTTGTGCCTCGGCTGGCCACAAAGCAAGCAGCTGCCCTGCAGAAAAGGCCCAAAGCTACTGGCGCGGAATGCATTGCCAAGGCAATCGTTGGTGGTTGTCAAAGTGACTCTCGTTTTCTTCAGAACAGCCAAGGATCCGGCAACATACTTTGACAGATTGCCACGGGCTTTCATTTTGCCGTCTTTTCTTGCTTGGGCGTTGCCCTTAGGCCGGAAATCCACGCAAGTCATGATGTCACATGTGGAAAGCATGCAAAAGCAATCCAGTGGTTAAAGCCGATAGCCGCTAGCCGGCGATGGCCTTGATCGACACCATCTCAAAATGCTTGAGATGCTCTCGTTCTAGGTTTTGTCTTCATTCATGGTTCATTCTTTGTTTCATTGGTCGTGCCACTGTTGCCTCCTCCACCGGGTTCTTCTATTCTCCGAGCCGGGAAAGACTTCTTGACACGGAACATAAACAGGGCTTCCTAATATGACCCCTTGAAAGTGACGCCACCAACAAAAGACTCACATCAAACTGGAACGAAGTTAAAGTTGGCGGAACCCCCAACATCCCGCTGGGTAAGGCTTGCGTGGCCCGGAGTGGCCGACACCCGTCCCTTCAATGCCTGATCAGCCCACCCGGACATGGCGTGTGCTGAGGGGCCAGCGCTCTTTCAAGCTTGATCTCGCAAACTGCCATGTCGTGTTGCAAAGACTCCTGCTTGGCCTGAGCATCCACATATGGGTGTGCTTTCTGAGGGTACCCTGGTCGCGTTGCCATATTATGACTTCAAAAGGTAGACTCGCGGGTTGTCCTCCTTGCAAATCATTTTTTCCGTCTTTCCAATTTGCCCGCGTTGCAGCAACCTTGTGTTTGGCTGCCAACACAGACACACACACACACACACACACACAGACACACACACACACACACACACACACACACACACACACACACACACACACACACACACACACACACACACACACACACACACACACACACACACACACACACACACACACACACGCACACGCACACGCACACGCACACGCACACGCACACTGCACACGCACACGCACACGCACACGCACACTGCACACGCACACGCACACGCACACGCACACGCACACGCACACGCACACGCACACGCACACGCACACGCACACGCACACGCACACGCACACGCACACGCACACGCACACGCACACGCACACGCACACGCACACGCACACGCACACGCACACGCACACGCACACGCACACGCACACGCACACGCACACGCACACGCACACGCACACGCACACGCGCACACGCACACGCACACGCACACGCACACGCACACGCACACGCACGCGCACACGCACACGCACACGCGCACACGCGCACGCGCACGCGCACGCGCACGCGCACGCGCACGCGCACGCGCACGCGCACGCGCACGCGCACGCGCACGCGCACGCTCGCACACGCACACGCGCACACGCACACGCACACGCACACGCGCACGCGCACGCGCACGCGCACGCGCACGCACACGCACACGCGCACGCGCACGCGCACGCGCACGCGCACGCGCACGCGCACGCACACGCACACGCACACGCACACGCACACGCACACGCACACGCACACGCACACGCACACGCACACGCACACGCACACGCACACGCACACGCACACGCACACGCACACGCACACGCACACGCACGCACGCACACACGCACACGCACGCTCACGCGCACGCGCACGCGCACGCGCACGCGCACGCGCACGCGCACGCGCACGCGCACACGCACACGCACACGCACACGCACACGCACACGCACACGCACACGCACACGCACACGCACACACCAACAAGAGCACACTTAGCGCTATTAAACACTGGCAACAATATTCAAACGACAGAACCTGGAAGTACCTTCTATCTCAGCCTCGTCCTCCGGAACTGGTCTCTGAGTCCCTGGCAATGCCCGCATGATAGTCCTTGGGTACAAAAGGCAAATCCTGGAGATCCACGTGTCCCGACGCATGGCTAGCCTTTGGAAATTGATTATCGGACATGTCGAGGGAAACCTCACGCAAAGGATCCAAGTCCAAAAGCTCATCCCGCGTTGCTGTCAAAGCCAAAGAATCCCTGGCAGCCAAGGTTCTGCTTCCAGCTTCTTGATCTTGTCGTGCACTTCCCGCAAGGCTTCTTGCGCTGCCTCAATGCATCTCAATGCTTTGCTTTTGCAGCAGCCGAGAAATTGGGGGTCAAGTCAAAAGGTGCAGCGAGTCGAGCGAGCTTTCGGCTTCCCTGCCTCGAGCTTGGCCATGCATTCTGCAAGGTCAGCTTCTGCCTAAGGCAGGCACTGCATAGATCACAATACTCTTTACTGCTGACATGGGATTGAGATGACCAAATAGTTGCTCGGGGAAACAAGCCTGAAGAGCACATCAATGGAAATCACGAGGGCCCTTCCTGGTTATGGTTTCTCCCGTTTTCCCACCAAGAGAAACCATGGGAATTGCATCAAAAGGATCAAGCAGCGGCCCCCGCCATGAATGTGGAATCCCCTTGCCATATTAAAAACTAGGGCCTGAAAAATTGGGGACCCAAAATAGGAAAGTCAGCGCCCATGTCCCAAGCCACGTATCAACCTTGGCCCCCCGCCTCACGGAGGAGCTGCCGCTTTGGCTCCACTGCCTGGCGCAGGAACTTAGGAACTGTTCGCCTTGGCACATCACCTGACGCCGTCCTTTGCCCTGCCAGGCTGTTGCGGTGAAACGAAACGGGCACAGCATGTCCGCATTGCACCCTCTCCTTCAGGCGTTTTGCCAAGTTGTGCCACCTTGGGAATCCCCTCTATGCGGGAAAGCCTCTTTGGCAATCCAGGGGAAACCATCCATTTTGGGGCTGAGACAAACCATTTGCAAAACGGCATGGCAACACAGGCGGTTTTGCAAGCATTTCAGCTGATTTGCACAGAGGAAACTGATTGGATGTGTTTGCAATCTGACCTCTGCTCCAATAACAACGCTGCCGAATTGGATCTTGATTCCAGCTTCTTTTGCCTGGCTTTGCCCAAGGACTCACCACGTCCTCTCCCCAGAAATATCCGAATCAAGACATACCTCGATGCAGCGTTCGGCCGGCTGTCCCAATCTTTCCGGGCCTAGCTTCCCTGAGAAAGTAAAGTACTTGTTGAGAAGAACAGGGCCCCTCGAGCCTTGTGTAAGGACTGTCCAACTCCCAGACCCTCCACGGTTGACCTCCGCCACCCCGTTTGCACAGGGCGCGCCTTCTGCCTTTTTGTGGCACAACAGCTCAATTGGACCCTAAGACCTTTGGATTCATTTGGAAGAGGAGGTTTATGGCCGAGAGTTGGATGCTATGAGCACACCCACCTTGGCCACGAAGTGGTACTTGTACATGGCGCCCACCCACAGGCACAGCGCTTCACAGGCCACCGAGGCCTGAAATGTTTGGCTGGGGATGCTGACCAATTTGAGCCCGTCCATTGGAGTTGAGGCCCTGAGGCTGGGGACAGAAAGTTCATTCCTCGCTCCAAGCCCATGGGATGTTTTTTGGACACCGGTAATGCTTGGGAACGGGAAAAGGCAGGCTCTGTGGGGCGGGGGGCTGTTAGATGGTCTTTGAAGCGAAACAATGATAAACAGCCATTGGGCTGTTGGCAATCGGTCACTTGGGCTGAAGACCGCTTGCCAGGAATGAGCTCGCTATGCGAGTGTAAGGTGCACACGAAAAACGACTCACAGCGACACTGTATCTGCTATCCAACAACAGCATAGAGGTGCAGGTGAGCGCATGTACAGCTATCTGCGAAAACGACTGTTTGCTTTGTTCACACCCATGTCACGAAAAACACTCTGTACAACACTCTGTACATTTGCAGAAGCCATGACAAGCTTTGCAAGCATCGGCACACTACACAAAGGGACCCAAGCGTTCGTCTTCCACACATTTATATATACATATATATATATATATGTATATATATATATATGCACGCCCGTGCCGCAAAACGCTCTGTACATTGGCAGAAGCCATGATAAGCTTTGCAAGCATCGGCACACTACACAAAGGGACCCAAGCGTTCGTCTTCCACGCATTCATATTTGTCTTTCCACGCCCATGTTCAGGAAACACGCTCTGTACACTCGCAAAAGCCATGACAAGCTGACAAGCTTTGCAAGCATCGGCACACTACACAAAGTGACGCAAGCGTTCATCATCCACACATACACATAACTATATATATATATATACATACTATGTATTTGCTTTTCCACGCCCTTGTCCCGAACAAACGCCTCTGTACACTCGCAGAAGCCATGACAAGCTTTGCAAGCATCGGCACACTGAAAGGGGCCCAAGCGTTCATCTTCCACACATTCATCAATCTGTGCTTGCGGTCAATCTTCCAAATAATCGGTGGAAACTGCATGTTTGATCCTCGGAGCCTTGGACCTCCACATCCGCTTCCCATTCTCTTCACTAGCTTTGGCAGCGAACCGCCTTCGTCTTTGCAGTTTCACATAGCGGTGATGTGCAAGTTCATCCTTTGTGCTTTGGTCGAATCGGTTGAGCACCGCCTGTTCTAGATCCAAATGACCTTTGCCCAAATGAACACCAGCCAATAGCCTGCCGCAGTGCTTCAGGGATTCCTGGAGGAATTTCCGGTTCTCAGGCTGCCTCAGAAAAGCATTTGCCACCGGTGAAAGGTGAGACATGGACTTCACACACCTCTGCACCAACATTTTCTGCATCTCAGGAGATGGTCGTCCATACAAATTCTGACAAACGTCATAGGACTCCACGGCGCGGTCCAGAGCGTAGTGGTGGGACTTCGGATCTTGGTCCAAAAAAGCAGCTACAACTTCGTGATGTCCTGCATACATCGCACAGCCCAGAGCGGTTCGACCTATGCAGTCCCGGTCCCAAACTGCTGTAAACTGAGGATGCCGCAGCAACAGCACACAAACATCCTTAACTCCTATGTCACATGCGATGTGCAAGGCCGTACCCTTATAACATCTGTTGGTGCTTGCACAACTGGCGTTGGCTCCCTGGAATCCCGGATGATCGAGGATAAGTTTGCAAAGATTTGCATCCCGCAGGAGTGCTGCATAGTGCAAAACTGTGCAATTTCGGTGAACTTCAAAGCCCGCCCAAACATCAGCTTCTTCGTTTGGCCATTCCTCATCCATCTCATTCACAAGACGGGCATCAACATCCGTGGCAATGATGTATTCCAGGATTGGCAAGTCGCAGCATGCAACAGCGCTGTGCACTGCAAAACGGTCATGATACTTATACCAGTCGCGACGGTGCCATTCTCTGACAATGCTCAGCAACTCGGCGGGCTTTTTGCGAAGCACCTGCATCTGCAGGTCTGCATCTCCAAAGTCATCGAGTCTCTGAATATCCGTCGCCACAATGTCTTCACACATCACAGCCAGAAACCTCACAGGCACCTGCGCATGTTCGGAAATGTTTGTCTTCAACTCCCGAATGGTACTCTTCGAAGATAAGCTGAGGTTGCAAATGACGGAACGGCCGAACGCCCAAACGACCTCCACCTCCGTGTTGGTTGTCCCCATAGATCCGGTCAAAGATGATGACCGGGAAAGGCTCAAAAAATCTAACTTGAGCCGAAGGACTTAAACCGCTGGTGTTTCAGGATTTGAAGGGAAACCCAAGAAACTCTTGGCATTTGAGAAGGTTCAAGTCATTCGGATTTTTCCAGCCAAATGGAGATACTGTGGTAGATGTATGAGAGACGATCAATATTTCTCGTATGCCCCAATGACTTTGGCGAAGAAGCTCAATTTCGCAGTGGCACTTTGGGAAATGTCCCCATTATTTTTCTCCTGACAGTGGATAATAGTAAATATTGAACATTGCTCTCGAAGAAGTCATAAACCGATTTGGAAAGGCATATTGCTTGACGGCAACGTCTCACCAGGCAGGCAGGCCGGCTGGCCGGCAGGCAGGCAGGCAGGCAGCGCAGGCAGGCAGGCAGGCAGGCAGGCAGGCAGCTCTGCTGACCAAACCTGTGATGTGCTGTATTGGCGCCCAGGTCAATTCTCATGTGTAATCTTTGGCAGTGCGGACCTTCATGGGAGTATGCCAACCAACTGAACTTTCATTTTGCTGCTCCGTCGAAAACAAACGCGGAAATGGACCATCCGCGCCATCTGTAGCTGCGTTGACCACGCGCTCGGCTGGTGCCTTCTTGATCGCTGCCGGGTCGAAGTCTTCGCGCTCCATGTACGGCGTGATGGTCTGCGACGTTCTCCGCTGGAATACGGTGGACACAACGCTTACAAACCAGGAACATGATGGAAGATGTATAATCCTTGGAGGGTTTGGCTGACAAGACCCGTCCCAAGCTCAGTTTGTCAAGGACACTTACGACTTACCCCTTTTACCAACCGCTCAAGAAAACAGCAAAACCAAGAGCTGCCGCAGTATTCCGGGTAGGCGGAATAAGTAGAGTATAGTGCATGGTGCCTATCAAGAAGAAACATCCAAACCTACCTGAAACAGGAAACAAATGTCGACCTGTTCGCTTCACCGGTTACACATGATTGTACACATTGCTTTTGGGAATCCGAGCAAGAGATCCTCCCACTCTGCTTAAACCACCAAACCAAAGCCAAGCTGATAACAGCGCCAGCAAACCGGGGTTCGACATGAAGAGCACACTCTTTGTACCCACTTGCTGGCTTGCCAAAACCAAGGACGCACGAACAGGGTGGTCACTTTCAGAAAGGCCACCAAGCAATACAGTATGTTCCAGTCACGGGCATTTCACATCCCCCTTGGGGCAACCACCCAAACCCACCACCTCACCAACACAAACACATTCTTGGGAAAGGCCAGCCTGGATAGCAGGGCAATCCTCCCCCCTGCAAACAAGCTAGTTTCCCTTTCATTTTCCCTTCAACCCCAAAAAAAGGTTCCCCCGAAACAAGACCAAAAACAAACAAACACAGACATGTTGTGCCATGTCCTCTGGAAAAGCCCGGCCTGGATGACTTTGTCCGGGATATTGTCCTTGTCGAAGTTGAAGAGTCTGTCCAGCAGCGCTTTGGCATCCTGCAGGATCTCCTGCGCTCCGGGGAAGCCAACGAGCCACAGGTTTCCCGTGCGGGTCTTGTCAGCCTCTCTCTAACCAGAGGTTTGGATTGGCGGTTTGGGGGTTTCGCAATGTTTCCCAATTGCCCTCTACAAACAATCCGGAAGTTCAAATCTCCAAACCACCAATCCAAACCACCAACTAAGGGTTTCCTGATCTTGGGACGTTTCAGGGTTGCCACTCCCAAGAAAAACCAACAAACATATTACTTGACAAATCTACAAGCCAACACAACTTGTCTGCCAAAATTCACAAGCCCTATCAAGTTCTATCAGACTGTCGTAAGGCCCGCCTTTTGGCTGGTCTCCCAAAAGTCGTCAATCTTTTTGCCAGGCGTATTCGGGTCATTCTTTTTCACCTCAGACAACCGCGCCAACTCTCTCACGGCTGTTTTTCGCCAGCCCGTTGGCTCGCACAGGTTCGCTCCTGCCCAGCAGCATATCAATGTCCGCATGGGCACAGCGCTCAAAACACGTCAATGTAATGTCTTGTTTTGTGAACATTGTCAGCGATATGTCTGTTTGCCCGTCTAACCATCTCAATCAAGTCAGCAGTAGGATCCTTCAAAAACTTCACCGCCAAAAACAACACTCAGGCTTTGCACGCTAATCACATGCGGCCTCTGGCAAATACATGCACATAAGCACGGCGCCGGCTTCAGCTGGAACCTCGGAACGTCTGCAAGTATTCAGAAGCTGTGACAATGAGGATCTCCACTGATAAGTCATAACAAAATGTCCAATTACCGAAAAAAAGAGGCATAACCAACCCCTCCTGCATCATAATATCGGTGCTTGGTATCGCTCTCTCTCTCTCTCTAATGGGGATGACTAAGCGAATGGATACGTGCACAATGCGGAGCACACTGGTGTTTGTTTCATCCACTCCTCAAAGCAACCCCAAGCCTGAAAAGACATACCCCGGGTCTGACATCAGAAATGTTGTGATCCAGGAATCGATGCAACTGCTCACCTCTATGGTGGCTGTTCTCCTTTGTGCCACTTGGAAGCGCGACCGGTGCAACCCTACTCAAGGTGAATGGGCGCCTGTCAACAATAGCCGCCCGCGATGGGACCCCTCGTCAAAAACGGGTTAATGAACCTAGGGTCTGAATCCAAACCTTATTTACACTGTACGCATATCTTTCTCATTGGCTGGGTGACAACATTGCTTATTGAAAGGCTATAAATGAAAACTATGCGATGAGTTCAATGAACACGTTGGTTCGCAAATCATTATTATAACATGAGGTAAACCAAACAGCAACCAAATTAGGGCTGGGCAAGCAAACGGTGCCGAACACAACAACGGCAAACCATGCAAGTCAAATTTCCAATCAATGCATCAATCAAACGAGAATCAAACGGGTAGTCGTAAGGGTAAGGCTTCGTTTCCAGCACCAACTTCTTCCTTCAGTTGAGGCTGCGGCATGACACACACCGCCTCACATGCAAGGCGCACACCCGCCGGAGGATTCGGAAGCACCTTGACCTGGCCAAGCGGTCTTAGACTGAAGGCTCTCCAACTAGTGTTCTTCAACCAAGCAAACTGCCAAATGACCTGCAGCCGAAGTGGGAGCGGCGCTTGCAAATGCAAAACAAATATCGAGGATGGAGTATGACCGAAAAGGATCAACCGTACACACCAGAAGAGCTTGCACGATCCTGCTCCGTTGAGTATCCTACGAAAAGCAGGGCCCCCCTCATCAGCCAAACCTGGATACTCGCTTCCAGTGAGGCATGCTGGCATCTCCATCCCCAATCCAGGATTTTTTGCGTTTTCCTGCTCATTGGCTTCTCCAGACTTCTCCAAATTGTTGCAGTCACTTGGCATGGTACTCGTATTGGCAGTTGCATTCTGGGTACTCTGCACATGCAAGGTGGTTGCGAAGGCGCCAACACAAGCTGCCCGTTCCCAAGAGATCGCTGAGGCCTCGCGGATGTGATCCGCTTTCAGCTTCTTCAGGCAGGCGACCTCATGCCGGGTATTTGGAACGGTGGCTCTGCTGGGACTGCGTACTTCGCTGGATCAGAAAAGAATACATTCACATCAGAATGGTGCCCAATCAAAGATAGTCCCTCTGCGATTTCTTGGGATTTGACATGTGGATTTCATATCAAGGTAAGCTTCCAGATGCGGCTCGATTGACCCTTGTTGCTTAGTTTCATTGGCTACAACTAGAAAGGCTGGTGATCAGTCTTCAAGCCGAAGCCACGCTTTCGAGGGGGCGCAACATGACATCACGCCCCATTTAGTCAAACCACATGTTTGCGTTTGTCAAACCTCAAACGATGAAGCCCTGAGTTATCAGTCAAGGTTGGGCCACCCCCTTTAACCCCTTGTTCCAGCATGTTTAAACTAGTGGCTTAAGCAACCTCTTTGGGCTTCGTTTCATCCGGGAGCATTGGTTAGCGTTGGTTTGGCAAATTTATCCAACCTAGTCGATCCGTTGCTTTGTGTTTCAGGTCCTCACGGCGGTGTCCAAGGCGGGCAGTGCTTCGTCCAAGTCCTTCTGGGCGTCATCCTCCGAAACCCCATGCACCACATGTCAACAAGCCACCCGATTCCGACATATATACATATCATAGTACTTAGCATGTACAGCTAATGTCATATCATTTTGTGAGCGATCAGAAATCCGCCTGTACAAACGTTCGAAGATGGTACGATGCATGCGTGATGTAATTGTGCAATGTGCTGTTGAAAGTATTACTCATCTGAATGAGATAGGCAGGCGTTGAATGCAGGCGTCTCATGCTTCTCACCACGCGGAATATCTTGCATGCTTGCCGGGTTTGGGACAGCAGGATTATACAGAATTCCGAACACTGATATATCACAAACACCAATAGCGAACACACAAAAGGCCAGTCCAGAACACCAGTTGTACTGTATCCTTCAGTTCAGGGCCGTTGATTCAATGTGCATTGCCCAGCAGAAACGTAGCAAACATGCCAGTGGAATGTCGAAACAAATAGCGACATCACACGCCAAACGGAACATGATGCTTCCATACTTTGCAAAATGTTTTCTTCACGCAAACTGATCAAACACAGTCTCAAAGTTGCAACAGCTTGCCGGCCTTGATGGCTTGAGTGGCTTGCGCCTTAGCTTTGGCCTGGAGCACCGGCGCATTAAACAAAAAGAGTTGCAAAACGGTGCACAAAGCTTCACAGTGCCTCAGCTTCTTCTTTGGCAACCTTGGTAGATACTTCCTGTGCTGCAGCTTTGTCAACTTCAATCACCTCGCAGCAAAGGAGCCAACGTAGAAGCACTGCTTTTACTGACCCAAGCGGCAGCCACATGCAAGGACTCACTCATGTATGCTGGTGCGGTATCAACACCCAGGCCTTCATCATCTCTTCCACTTCCTTCTGCGTCTTCTCCAAGACAGGTTTTTTCCTTGGTGCTTTGGATGTCTGGACACGCACACAGTGTGATATTTGAGTGCTGTACTCCACCAGGGTCTGTTGCAGGCCACTCACCTCCGTCCGACAAGCGCCTCTTGGTGGCCAAAGCATCCTCCGAGGGCTGGAGGGTGGATCCCTTCTTCAAAGAACCGACAAGGCTGGCCCGGCTGGCGCATTACAAACCCTGCGGCTAACCGTACATGCGGCTTCTTTTTGAAATGTTCCTTCCGGCGTGTGCCGGGGCACAGCACAGAGTTCCTACTTCGGACAGCTGCGCGCAAATATTGGTACACATTTGTCACATATTCATGGGCAACCCTTTTTGGAGACATCATTTACATGATCATGAATGTCCACCAACAATGTTCATTTACCAAGAAGGCTTTTGACAAACACACGCAACTATTTGTTGCGGAATCCACGACTCACAGACCCCCGGTCAACTCCATCCATGGCCTGCGCTTCCGCGTCACCAATCTTCTCCAGGCCCACCTGCAAAGGCACACAACCAGAACCGGTTGCACACATCGGGCTTGCACATATGGGTGTGCAAAAATAGGTGTACTCCCATATCGGATTCCTGCTGGTCTCCTTGAAACCAATCAAACAATGTACGCTCAAGAAACCACACCCATATACTATGAACACAACAAACGGCACATGTTTTCTCTGGAAGAGTGATCGTCATACACTCAAATTCTGAAGTCGAACTGCTGCTGGGACGAGTCACAAGGGCAGTGGTCAGTGCTGACGACCAGCCTTGTAGCGCTTCTGCTGCGTGCCCACCTGCAGCCCCGTTTTTGCTTTTTTTCTCCATGCAGCGTGAAGCGCAAGCCGCACGTCGATGGGTCAAACTCGAGGGCGGCTTCGAAAAGACAAACACAACCCCTGGGTTCTCGAGTTGCGCGCCTGCTTTCGCTTCGTCGAAAGTACATTGATGAAGCTGTTGAGGAGCTCCAAATATGAGGTAGGGGTGATGTAGACATGTCGCCTGGGCGTCTGCCACAATTTACAAAGGGCACTCGCAAAAGGTGAACCCTGCGTTTGACAGGCTTGGCGTGAAACAAGGGCGCGCATTCTGAAGGCTCACAAACCTCAAGAACGCCGCAATAAGCCTTTAACAAAAGGGTAGGATGACATTCAAAGTCACCAATGAAGAAGAAAGACAAAACCAGTCATGGTACGCCAGCCTTGCAGGCAGGCAATAAAGTAAAACGAGCAAGCTGCATTTGGACAATCGCAAAGCGAGCAGGCCCTGATTAATGTGTCTAAATTGATGCATCATGTCCCTGACTCCATGTATTGTGAGGTGGTGAGGCGACACATGAGCTGGAAAAAAAACAACGTATTAAAACTATTTTCCCAAGTTGCTTTCATTGCAAATCCAAGCGGCGGTCTTCCTACGCATGAGGTCCATGCCCATGTGTATACACCGCTGCAAATTGTCTGCTAACAAATTCACTCGGCAAAATTGCCGGGATCTGCAAAAACAAATGCAAAATACAGAAATGGGCTACTCCTGCTCCGAGCAGTTTGGGGGCATCTTCTGGCTGCGCGCGACTTGCGCGAGACTTGTGCGAAAACTTGTTAATCTTTGGGCCATGGTGATGAACCATCACTGCATCACTTGCGCTTCACTTGCGCTTTACTTGCGCAGCCCCATGTTTGACTTGCGCGGCCGCTCCTGCAACACACTCCTGCCCTTCAAATTAAAAGCGGCGGTGCAGCTGATTTGATACGCCCAAAACAACTGGGACCATGCCTTGCATCGACACATACAACGGGTTTTCTTTTTCGGCTCACATGGCCCTGAAAATTTGATCTGCCGGGAACCCTGCTTATTGCGGTCCAGGAATTGTTTGGAGGCCGTCTCCACACTCATGTGCATCACCTCGGCTGGCGACCAACCTGCCCTAAAGAGACCGACTAAGCTCTTCCCCGAGTAATACGTGCACTCTATCAGTACTTCTTGTTTCTTCCAAGACCCCAAATCTTGCAATATTGAACGAGACTTAGACAATACTAAACCAAATTAAAACCAGCAAAACAATCCCGCTCACCCCGACTCCGCGCTTATTTGGGGACATGTTGGAACCTAGTACTAGACCAATGCCAAAGCTCCAATTCAAAACCAGCAAATTCAACTTATAAGCTGTTTAAAATCCTTCCGGCCTAGAAAGGGGGGACCCTGTTTAGACGCCAACCGTCGCGAAACCTGTGGGGTACCCTATATAGTAGCAAATTTAATATCGTTCGGCCACCAGGACAATGTATTATTGGAGGGGGAGGGCCCGTGTTCATTCCTAGTGGGAAGAGATTAATCTACCATGCAACCAAGCAACAAGTCTCATGTTTCAGTTGTCAACGGGCCTGGAAAGAACAAGGTTCAACCACAAAGCTAGATTCGGGTTGACGTGTTGGTTCACGGTGGGGTAGGTACGGTAAAGTGTTTTAGTATGGGACTCTGACAAACGGGAACGAGAACCTGAATTTGGCCAACCATGTGACCATGCGTTGGGCTGCGACGAACTGTGGATCAAGAAGTTGCCTTGACAAACGAAAGGATACTCCAAAGAGAGGTGACTCGGGCGGGAACAAGCCAGCGCAGGCCTGCGAGAGATGCCCGAACAATTGAAATCACACCCAGCGATGTAGGCCTTTGCTCCTCTGGGTTTGTCAAGTATGCGCCCACAATTTGGGCGGCTTCCTGTTGCAGCTTCCCTTACACCAGCCCAACAATTAGCAAGGGTGCCAAAAAAAACAACCTATTTCATTTAAACCATCAACCCAGAACCATCGGCCTGTTGGGACGCCCGGATGGGTCGCCCAGCCTGGAACAGCTTCACTGAGCCTTCGAAGTTGGGCAGCTGGACCTCAGCTTTTAGAGCAGCACATCGCTTGTGCTTCTCACACTCCTTGTCTGTGTTTCGGGGCCATCGTTTCTTTTTTTCAGGGAAACTTCCAGCGGCAAGAAGCAACTCTATACGTATGGCTCCAACAAAGGCCGGGTGCAAGAACACAGGGATCGCTTTTCGGACCCCCCCTACCATTTTTCGCAACCCGACAAAAATAGTGAGGTCAAGGTAGGTGCATGGGGCTTTCAGCCCCAGGCTTGGTTCACGGAGAGCTGCTGCTTGGCCACGGAATACAGCGCTTCTGCTGGCCACTCGCGGAACCAGTTGATGGTGCAGCCTGAGTTGACCCAACTCTATGCGCCTAAGGGTCTTCAGGAAGGGCCTAGCTTAGAAACCTGCAAAGAACCCTTCAGCAGGAACTGAATGCCAGCTATCATGGTTGTAAATGTTCCTAGGTGTATAGTCGCCGGGGTGTACAGATTCACCCTAAATTCCACTGGGCAAACTTGAAAAAAGACAGGCGAGTCAGTGCTCAAGAGTCCCAAACGCTGAGTCTAGGGAACGGTTACCCACAGTTGGTTCTGTTGTGCGAAAAATATGTCAGCAACTGTTGTTCAGTCTTGCATGCATGCAATGTTTAAGATGTGTGAGGATCCATTCCGAACCGCAAACACACCTCACAATGACATGGCGACGCCCCTTTTTCCGAAGTTGTCAACGCCTCTTCTCCCAGAAGCGATGCAGTCATTCCTGCTTCCAACAGACCGTGGGTCTATGGGCAAATTGATGTTGGCTGGCAAGTCAACACGCGCGTCCTACGAGACTCGGTGAAACCAGAAAGAAAGCGCAAGCCGATGTCCATCAGTCACCGGGCAAACCTGATGAAGGTTCTCAGGGCCCGAGTCAAACAGGAGAAGCCGACCAGCCCGGGGTTCGACGATTCTGTCCGCGTCTTCGTCGTTGAATGCAAACTCACCTCCGTTAAAATGCTCTTGAAAGGTCGACAAGTAGAGGATTGCACTGATGTCATAGTCCTTCACGTTGGCCTGCAGCATGGGTGAGATCCCATTAACAGCCGGCTTGACATAGGCAACATCAGGCAATGCTCAGCACTTGGTGCCCAAAATATCAAGCTTTGACTAGCTACTTTACATGCAGGCACCCAACATCGTCTCCTCTGCTAGTGGAACACTACGCTGCCGGCTAGTGTGGTATTTCACCCCATGTCGGATGCCCCAAACAAGCTGCAGCGCCTGCGGCGCGTGCTTGGACGACCCGTCCCACAAAACGCGGCCATTAAAAACGTTCAAAAATTGGGTAGTGCAGTTCCGTGCGCCATGTGTTTCCATGGTCCAAACTTTGTTAAATGACAACACACACACACACACGTGTTTGTTCCGACAAAACAACATCCAACGCGGACTCCGGGCCACTGCTCCGGATTCTACAAGGGATCACCAACCCCATTCGATGCAACTCAAGTCAAAAGTGGCTCAAAGTGTTAAACCCACCACACGTGCCGGTGTACTTTACCGTCAAGAAACAAGTTGTCACACCAGCCACCAACCGCTGACCACGCTAGACAGCCAGCCAGCCAACCAACCAAGCAAGCAAACAACCAGCCAAACCAAGCAGCCTGATCCACGTGCGGCGCCCAGTAGCCGTAGCCACGTTGAGCGCCCAGCGGGTTCTGCGCCAAATCTGCGGCAGGCGGGCGCTGGAGGCGCGCCAAGAGCCCCTGCTCCAGCCGAAGCTCTGCACTGAAGATGCGCCGGGCGTGCTGCCTCGGGGAAATGCGTGTATATACTGAGTATTATATATATATATATATATATGTACCATATATATATATATATCATAGTGGTGAAGTCGACTCATATTATTGCATTTACATATGAGGTATGAACACGCAAACAAATACAAATATTGGGTACTGTTCTCGAAAAGCATTGCCATTAGATGAGCACCTGTGGATGGTGCGGGCAAGTAGGGGTGCTTTGCACACATTCATTTTTCCGGGTTGCTTCTACAAGAAAGCCAAGAACAAACTAGTCTATATGTCCAGAGTCCTATGCCAAACATGCCTGTTACGGAGACAATAAACACTGTGTCATCATGGGCCTGTAAGGATTCCTTGTGACACAAGTCCGAGCTGAGCTGTCAGTAAGGGCAACTTTACGTACTTCTTGATACTTCCCCTTTCATCCCATGAGCCTTGCGATGGCCAGCATGTTTCCCTTGCCAGGAATAGTTAGCCAACTACAGCAATCTGGGAGATGCGTTTGCAAGGCCTGATTTCAGAAGAACAGAATTGCGTGACTATCAATGGAAGCCGATCCTTCACGCTTGTGGGCTGGGAAGCTACGTCGGCGTCAGTAGTCAATCAAAGCTGACTTGTCCAGTTTCCATCGACTGCAACAATTGAATCGCATCAGGGGAGGAATGTGACATAGACCCCTCTTTCAGGGGGCACCCTAAAACACACAGTGTCAAGAGAAAACACATAGACGCAAACAGGAAGTGTGGGTGAGGAACAGCCAAAAACACAAATCTGTGGGAACATCCCCAAGGAAAGTGGGGATCCCCACCCAATTTTCCTCCGATTTCCCCCGCCGGAGCTGTGGTTCTGGGCTCTGAGCCATGGCACCGGCACCGCTCCGCCAGGCGCTCAGCCAAGCGCAGACCTGCATCCCCCAGCGCCTCCGAGCCCAGCTGGTCCAACGCAAGCGAGGCATCGCCTGCGATGGTCAGAAGCGCCTCCCCGAAACCTGCCCAGGAATGCCCCCAACCCGCGCCTCCCCGCGAAACCTGCGGTTTCAGAATGCTTCAAACTCTAGGAATACGCACACCTGCTCATCTTGCAAGATGAGCAGTTCACATGCCGGATGATTCGTCAACATGATACTCATGGGAAGCTCAAGGTTTCCCTCATTGACATATCCTCACGATGCGAGCGATCAGGATGATACGTTAAACACCAAGCCAAGGTGATACTTATATTTGGGGTACAGTAGCTACAAGTCACAGGCATTGACAAATCACTATGATGCATGTACAGTCAACATGACTAGTCGAGTACCGGATGTTTTGTCAACATTATAACTTCTATGGGGTAGTTCATGGATCACTTGCATTGAGCACTTTCTACGATGCACAAGCCAAGAATGAGCCGTCAAGGACCAGCAACGAAACTCTCCCAAAGGGACAGGTTTGGTGGCTTCCTTTTCCTAGCCCTCAGGCAGTCATAGTGCAGTGTCACTACAAGGTCTTCATGGTCGCTCGCGATGGCCAAAGTTGTTGCATGGAATCTATGTGTTTAAGTTTTGCCAGCCAAAAGTATGCATCGCCACAAACAAACAAACAAACAAACAAACAAACAAACAAACAAACAAACACACAAACCAACAAGCAGGCCATCCGGATTCCGGCGGGGCACGCCGACTGTTGGAGAGTCTGTCTACAGCACAAGCACGCACTGGCGGGTAGACAGCAGTGCACAAAATGGCAAGGGCATCTGGCCGCTAGAACGTTTCCATATGGCTGGAAGGCTGCGCACAAGGTGAACATGTACTTTCATTTAAAGAACTGATCAAATGGGACGAAAGCAGAAAGAAACGACTTAGCAAAGTGATCTTACCTGATATCGCGGTTATCGTGTGTTTTCCTCCTTTATTGGTGTGTAGAGTTTTCAGATGTTCTACGTCTAGCTAACTTCTCGATACTTTCCTGTAGTTTTTCTATTGTTGCCGTAGTCTGTTGTAAGACTCCAGCAGTCTTCGCGTTCCATAGGCCTGTCTTCCCCCAAATTAGAACAGGCCAATTCTGAAGCAATACTTGGCTGGCTGACTCCCTGCCAAACCAGATCCTAGTTTTATTGGGGGGGCGCCATAGAGCTGTTCCCTTTCAAAGTGTGTACTGCAACCTTGTGCAAGGGATGAGTACGTTTGCTTCTGGGGCAGCCCATCTCACCCCTTGTTGATAAATAGCAAATACTTGCCAATACGAGGGCGAACTCATTATTAGGGCAGCGATTGCAGTCGTCCAGTAGTATTCCAGAATCTTTCCCTGCCTTTTCTGCTGAATTGTAGTAAGACTTGTCTCTGCTTGCTGGCAAGGTGGTTGTGGGTTGCTATGATTTCAACAAACGTGACCCTGATCAAGTCAAAGGTTACCGTTCTTGATTTATTCCTTCTTGTTGCACTACCATGGCATTGTACAGTTCTTGAACATAAAGGGCAGGCCTTGTTGAAACGAAGCATCAAACTGGCATTTGTTCTTCGATGTATTCATTACACAAACATGTAAACTTCCTCATGTGCCATTCCCAAAATTGTTTTGCAACTGTCTGAGGTCCACTTCTTGCGACCTTGCGCTGGCTTTGGACCCTTGCATTACAATTGAATGCAAACACTGGCACTTTCCATCAGGAAAAGTGCCACAAACGGTAACTGACTGCTGTCCTGAGACCCTGTACATGCCAGTCATGCCCGCATGGGCCACATATATTGTCTATTGGCCCCGCAAAGGGCAGGTGAAAGGCGCTACGGCCCTGCAAATTTCTTGCATGTGCTGCCTTCAGCAGGCACAAAATACATCGAGCAATAAGACTGAGCTATCGCTAATTAGGGCAGTTGTTGCCCGGTGCATGGGGTCCCATCTTTATTAGTAGTTGAGCCTTGCTCACTCGCTGGCAAGCACACGCAGTTCTCTGATCTCGGATCGAAGCTTGTCGAAGTTGGGGGCAGGTCCGGCCCTGTCACTGGCCAGGGCGACTCCGTGGAACAAGTCGCCCAGGATCTTCCCGAGGCATTTCTTGGCCTGGGCCGGGGCTTGCCACTGCTGCCGAAAAGCCGGGGACATCACCTGGTCGAAGAAGCCGTCCTGCAAGGCGTCCTTCAGCAGGGCAGGCGTCAGCTGCTCGCTCCGGTAAGCTGCAGGCCGGAAATCGGATCGCTGGAAGAAGGGCCGGAAGCCCTCGGGAAGCTGCTCCCAAGGGTTCTGCTCCGAGTCGACCCGGAACGCCTCCGAAGAGAGCGCCCACAGCAGCTCCCAGCCGAACCAGCGGAACAGCTGCTGTTCAGAGTCCTCTTGACCTTGCTTGTCATCAGCCGCACAGGTCCTCACGATACCGTAGTCAATGAGCTTGACCTCCACGTCCCGGCTACCGCCATCGGTGCGGACCATGATGTTGTCCGGCTTCAAGTCCAAGTGGAAGTGCAGCTGACCCTCGCCATCCGGCTTCGTCATGCCAATCATCACGGTCAGCAGCTGGTCCAGGACTTCTAACGCCTGAGTTACGTGGGTGATGCCATCTGGGGCGTGGAAGCGGTGCGCCGCTGAGTTCAGGGTGATGCCCTCCGCGCGCTCGAAGACCGCGAAGGGCTGGCCGTCCTTGGCATCCGTGCCAACGCCCAGGCAGTCCACGAAGTGCTGCGGGTACCGCGCCTTCATCGTCTGTGCAAAGCGGGACTCCCGCATCACATCGTCCCAGTCCGAGTGGCTGAACATCTTCACCACCTGATGCGGGCTGCCTTGGACCGGATAGACCCCACCATAGGCGCCAGTGCCAAGCTTCAGGTTGAAGTCTGGCATGAACTTCTCCCAGGCCACCCTCTGAAGCTCATCGAACTTTCGGGCACGAGCAGCTCCCTCACGAGCTCGGCCCAGCAGTCGGGGCAGCTCGTCCTGGTCGACCTGCCGCGGCATCTCCTTGACGGCTCCGATCACTCCAAGAATGCTGGCACTCATCTTGCTAGCACTTCAATGTGAGATGTCTTGAGCTATGGGACAGCTGCCACATGAATCATGATATGGTGCTGAATCACCGTATATATATATATATATATGTGTATATATATATATATATGTTATATATACATATATGTACACGCCTTGCACCAGCAATCTGGAATCCTGTTTCTGACCATGCATGACACAACTAATAAGACATGCAGCTGGCCGGCTAGGCGGTAAGCATCCAGTCAAAGAAACTGGGCTTTCGACTGGAAGATTCTTCTAGTCATGCTTGTGGGCGAAACTCGACTTGTAATGAACAAGTGCCGTAGGCGCAATCTTTGTGCGAATCCGTCAAATCACAGTGTCAGCCAGCCTGTCAAGCTGCCAACGCCAGCAACATAACGCACAAAGCCACGCGGCCTTCACGAAATGCGGATCCTGCTGCCCATCAAGCATCGATGAAAATGTCATATCTGGAATCTGGTATACTCAAAAAAGACACCACCCTTCTTCGGATGGTGAGGTGATCCACAAGAACAAGAGGGCCGATTTGAGGACCCACCTATGTGTCTCCACTCGCTTTCGGCGGGGTCCGGCCTCTTTCTGCCGGCACCAAGCCAGAGGAGAAGGTGTGCTCTGAAAGGCCCCGCAGCAACGCCACCTCGGGCACCGCTCCATTCGGGTGTAGCGTGATGGGCTGCCTTGGGGCTATGGGCTCACACTCTTCGTTCGAGGATGCCTACAAGATCGCCGGTTGTCCGGGAAACGTCCATCAAAGTGCTCTTGTACGCAGCAGCATGTAGATATAAGGTGCTTCCCAATTGTAGCGAACACATTTAAGAATTGGGCAGGGACCAAATAGTCGGCCAGGGCGCCATTAGTCACCTTCCAGCTTCGGTTTCCGCTTCACGCCCCGCCTCAGGGCCCTTCGCCACGTCCTCCAGCGCCCAGCGGTTTCTCCCGAGATCCGCCCTTGTCGCTTTCGCCGGGAGCAGCGGCTCCCGGACCCGTGGCCGCCTGAGACGAGGGGCGGGGAATGCCAGCTGAGTGCCCGAAAACGAGGCCCAATCTTTCAAGCTCCGCAAAAGGTAGCCACACACAAGATGCCCTCAATACTGAAGGCCTGCTGCTTCTGGCCGCATGGATGGCTTTGTGGACCCAAAAGGGCCCCGCATTTCTTCTGAAAAGCTGTGGAGCCCCAAACGGTTCCTTCCCCCAAAAAAAGAAGAAAAACAAAACAAACCAAAAGAACCAAATCGTGTGCCGACTGGGCTAGTTGTTGAAAAGTGGTTCAGCACTTTGGCATAATCTGCCACGCACAATCCAAGCAGCGCAACGAGCGCAAAGAATGCCTTAATCCAATCGCCCAATGAAGCGGTGTGTAAAAGGAGGGGGTTACTTGGACCAAAGCATCTGAACATGATGCCTCCAGGAGGAGATCAAAGGAACAGCTGCAGTGGTTGGACTCATGAATGGTGTGTTGATGATCTTGTATTCAAACATGGGAGGTACGTGAACGCAGCTTGCTGATCAGCCGGCAAGCAGTCCTGATCGAGGTTGCAACAAAGATGCGGTTTCAAGCCTGACATCAAGCAGCTAACTTTAGCAGCACATATTTGGTGGTCTAGAAACTATTGGAGAACATGCTTCCCTGCAGGTGCCTGCCTGGACGCCTATTCGGGCAAATGTCTTTTCAGCACAGGCGCAATATTCGAAGTACACTTTGGTAGCTCCAGCTCAACAAATCGAAACTAGCTGTTTTCAGTGTAGTCCTAGCAGAACGCTTTGGCAGCTCCAGCTCGAAGATTGCAACTTTGCGATTCAAGGTCATATTTATAGAAACCTCACACGCAAGGATCTGACCGGCAGAAATGGCCGTCAGTAGGTGTTGATTGTGTTGAACAGCCCTCAAAGCCTACAAAAGGCCGACCCACAGCCTAATCACTCAAGGCATATGCGAACATTGCAGCATAAAACACAGTCAACGAGACCAGCGTCATGAATCCAAACCTAGAAGAAAGCGAAAGAAGCTTGGCAAACAGCAGTGAACCCTAAACACTTATGCGGCTTATGCGAGAAGCCTTCGCGCGCCAGCCTACAACCCCAATTAGGATGGCCTCCGCAAACTGCACACAGTTGCACTCCGCTTTTGTATATAGGCCTTTTCATTTGTTCGAAACTGGCGAATAATATGATGTCATGGTAGTCTTCCGGAATTGTTTTCCCTGTTCTTAATTATTGCAGCTTTTTTTTGTGTTGCTTGTCCGTGCTGCTGCGTTACACTGGGCTTCCCAACACCAGCTGCACAATGCCCCGAGATTCCATCTGCGTGGCTGGAGCAAACCAATGCGAAAAGGGAGCGTTCCATAGCCAGTCCCACTGGTCAGTTTCCTGCTGGTCCCGTTTTCCCTCTGCCCCAATTTTTGGTACACCGGTGAAACACCTCGGAAAGCTGGAGCGAGGCCAGACCGAACTTGCTGAAGAGGCGCTGGAAACGCTGCTTGATAAGAGCCTGCTGGACCCTCATCTGTCCATGTGGAAGCAAACCATGCTTAGCAAAGCAACGCCGCAGGAGACACAACCGCCGCCGTGCTACGCACAGATCTACGAACCTACCAGCTTCCGAAAACAGCGGTGCAACGGTGTCATGGTGCCGTGGTGTCGAGTTGAATCTGCGGATTCCGTGTCCGATGTGTTCCATGGGAAGCTCCAAAGCCATGCGCTTGCTTCAGGGTCGTTTCCCATCTGCAAATGCAGTCAGGCTGGGCTGATTGACCCATCAGGCCAAGCTTCAAACAATAAGATTTGCCGCAGGTCGCCCTGGCAACCTCTGCATTCGTTCAGGCTTGAAGTTTAGACACCTTCCCCATCTGCTTTGGATGGGCAGTACCGTTGATCCCTAATCCTCTTTTGGGGCTCCCTGGAATCAAACAAAGAAGCAAAGCCCAAAGCGGAAAACAGGGAATCAGACCAACCTGACTGATTGACTTGGCGATGGGTTCAGGGGTCAAGATCAACACGCTGTGAGATCATCCGCTTCAATACTCGCGCAAAAGGCATCCGCTGCCTGGCACGCCAAAATCTGGACATGTCAGCTTCGCCCGGAGGGACCATTGCGCCAAAATTTGCTGATTTTCATTACCCCTGATCGCTCCTACGATCCCTGGATTAGTTCGATCTTTCAACTAAGAAGAACATGCCTGGGGTTACTCTTGAGGTGTGTTGTACCAGCAACACGTAGCGCGCTAAGTCGACACAGGACATCCATATCAAACAACGTCAAACAACACATCAGACTCCACGACAGTTATCTTTGTAGCTTCCAAGCTTGCCCACTCAAAAACTCAGACCCCACTCGGGAGCAAAACTGTGACTAACACACGAAGCGCTCCACAACATAGCTTTATTCAACAAATGTTTCGGCCTCCAGAATTGGGCGGTCATTGAGGATGCTGACCCAGTGGCACTGGTCCTCAGGGCGCACTGATCTTGCCTTCAAGAAATCTGCGCTCAATGGTGATGTGCTTTCGGCTGGGATCGCTATTTCAGCTCCACTCGCCTCCTCCGTGAAGGCTGACGACGAAGCATCCTGCTGGCGATGGGGACGCTTTGCATGGAAAACACATTTATGCACTGCATGTGACATGAATTATACAGAACTGCGACAAATGGAAAGGTGCCCAGAATACGGAGCGTCTTTTGGAGTCGCGTGACGCGGCTTGGACTGGGCCAGAACTCGATCAAGCAAATCTGGAAAAGTCCTATGGCTCAAGGATCCACATGCAAATGACCACGCTGACCCAACCCGCAGTCTGGGAGCCGGTATTTTTGGGCAGCCTTTGCCAGGTCGATGCCAACACTCCGAAGTTCCTGCGGAGCAAGTGACAAGGAACCCACGTCTGGGCTTTCCTATTGGGGTGGGGGGCTCTGTACTTTGGTACCCTTTTTTTCGGATAGGTTGGGCATCCCAAGAGCAATCTACCACTTTTATGCTAAACAGTCAAAGATACCTCTTCGTCTCCGCGGCCTTGATGAACGATTGGGAACCTGGTGGGTTCAATGCTTTGCTTCGAAACCATCCACACAAGGGGTCCATTGTTCAAAGCCTAGCAGCAGGGTAGCCCAAATCCTAGCGAGCAACCCTCTCAAACATGCTCTTGGGGAGGGAGCAACTAGGACTGCCCGTGTACTAGTGAGGAAAACATGAAACGGGAAAGAAGGGGAACAGGTTTGCCACTATGTTCACCCCAAACATGTACGAACAGAATTAACCTTCAAAACACGAACATGCCAGCTAGCATACATGTGACATGTATCGCAATGAAATAATTCTACATGTGGCACATGAAGACGCATGTACGTGTATAAGCTGTGCGAAATGATGTTGTCATCATATATATCCACTGCGTGTTGCAATGTACGAAGTCAAAGCTCAGCCATGCAGCCCTGGCTGCCCAAGAAGTGGCCGCCGCGCCTGCAAAAGACCGGCAGTTCTGCCGACGTACTCAGCCAGGCACGCAGCATCTGGAGCAAGGATGACCTACCAAGGGCTAGGATACTGCAGACATGATTGTCTTTTGGTGTAAGCTGAAACCTGTTTGTGCCAACCCGTGTTTACGGCCATGCCAATCTGAGGAATCCTCCTCGATCAAATGACTGACCTCTGGACTAATCTGCCAGTGACATTGCCTGTCTTCCCGTCATCTTTGACTTGCTAAACCTTCACGAAAAGGCCCAGCAATTAATCAACACAACCCGATGTTTGGTAGACAGCGTGACGTGCATGTGAACTATATGAAATTCCCCGTGGTTCATGGTTGAGGATGGCCCGAACGGCAAAAGCTGAAGCTCGAATTCGGAGGGCCACGCGTTTTTCACATCTTAGCAGCTGTGCAATTTCACCAATGCATCCGGACCAAGCAAGTCGGAAAAACCATGAGTGGCATTCAACAAGCCTGGCAAAGCAAACACCAAACACACGGGTTGGTCAAAGAACCTGGTGTTGAGAATCTAATAGCCCAAGGGTTCGCTGGAGGGTGTGGAAGAAAGCAAAATGACCCGTCCTCTATGTTGGTTTCCTGTTGGGGAGCGGGAAACTAAGAGTGAAAACCGTGGAAAGACCCTTGGAGTGACCCTTGGCTACGCGACAAGTACAGTATGGCCTGCGTCGCATGCTCCAAACCTCCAGGAGAATCAGGACTTCCCCGACAGGCGTCCAGGGTGATCAAGTGATGCTTAAGCCTCAGCGCATCGATTGAGACTCGTAGTCCTACATGAGCATCATGTTGAAATGAGGACTTGGTGGACATGATTTATATGGGGGATTCTGCTCATTATTCAACAGATTCTGGAGGATGTTCCCCATCGGAGTTCATACCGACATATCTGTGAACGGCACAACGCAAATGCCATAGTATCAGTATGCGTGCCCAGACCAAGAGAGGCACCAACTCGCATCAGGCCGAAGCAGTTTCTCTTTTGCCTGTCCAGCTTTCGAGGGCCTATGTTTTACACTCATTGGGTCCCTGGCTGCTTGGGAAAATAATTCTAGGAGCAAAACTGCATTTCACAGACATTTCACAGGAGCTAGCGAAACCTCAAACACGAGCCCAGGGATTTGACGCTAAGCTCCTGGCAAGACCAAGTCGCCTGTCAAACTGCTCGCTAGGAGCAGTGTGCGCATGCTGAGATGTGCCGACGGCTCCTGCAGGAACGGCTTTTTTGGAAGCCCCCTTCTGCCTGGTTTCTCAGGGACACCACAAGGAAAGCACCGTCCGGATGGGTCCCGAATTTTGAGTCAAACCCGCTCATCCCTCAGCATTTGGCGTCGCATCCCACAGAATAACTACCCACCCGTCTGTCAAGACGGTTTGTGGCATTTCGTGGCACGCAACAATTAGCATGAGAACTAGAACCTTTCAACAAGTACTTCCCCTTGCAACAAGAATCCTCTGCCTGACTCCAGGCAGTTGCTTCGTAGTGCCGAGCATTGTGATGTCTCAACTCAATGGGCCGCAAAGGCCAGAGACACCTGGGAAGCAACTCATCGGCTTCCGACGGAAGGTCCTCTGCGAAATAATGGATGTGCGAACTCAAAGCCAGGCACCTGAGGGCCACGGGTGGCCCCAAAGAGACACATGCCACGAAGCTGCCAACGGGTGAGGCGAGGTGAGAGCAGTGCTACAGGTAGGCCGCTACCCGTATTATGATTGAGGATCTGCTCAGGGTTGCAGCAAGTGAACAATGGACGGCAAAACTCTGCTCCCTTGCCCATTCCAGGACAAAAAGAAAGCACGGCAAATAGAGCCCATGCTCATAGACAACAGCCGCCTCGTCCAGTAAGAAAACTCTCCGACCATTGACGGCAACGGTGTTTTTTTTCTTCATACTAGGGCTGGTTTTTTCTTCGGTTTTGCGCAGGGCCGGCAACATCCCCAGCATCACCAGCATCACTTGGACCTGGGGTTGCCTATTTTCATGAGGGCTGGTCTTGGGGGTTTGGGGTTGACTTAGGAGAAGTGAAGGGCTGACATCCAGGCTGCTGTTGGGCGGGTTTGGGGTTGACTTTGAGTGGGTTGGGTTGGCTTTCAGATTTGTGTTAGGTGTGCTGCTGGTTTGGCAGCGGCTTTAAGCGTTCAAGGGTCAAGTGATGCTGGTGATGCCGGGGATGCGGGCAGCCAACCAACCAACTAACCAACTAACCAACTAACCAACCGACCAACCAACCAGCCAACCAACCAACCAGCCAGAAAACCAGCCCTAGAAAACAAACAACTGCCCTAGGACAAGGAAAAAAACACCGGATCGGACCATTGACTTCTGCACAAAACGGGGGTTTCTATGATCGCTTCCCTCAAATCGCCATTGATGACAACATATTGCCAGAGGGAAATAACACATATGACAAGACGGCCCCCGGGCTCCTCATCCAATAGAATGGGCTCTACCCTTTCCCAAACACAACAACAAACAAAACCGCGATGTATGACCCAACAAAATTGGATAGTACTTCAAGGAACGTGTAGGCGCACATCGAGTGAACGGGGCAATTTGATTTGTAGAATGATTGCATTTGAAAATTGAATACAAACAAAATTGATTATATTAGATTAAGCTGGCTTTGGAGAGCTCCTATGAGTCGGTGTCCGGGAGTGGACATTCCAAAAGTGGGCGGAACGACAAACAAAATCGCCTTTAACACATGGAACAACTTTTGTTGGCCTCTGGAGGCCCTATTCAAGAGAAACCATTGGAGACTGCACCAGAGGGTGGAAGGGTCTGGGAATGACATGTATCAGAATCCCCCACGAAGAAGGCATTGCAGGGGTGTCAAATCTCAGACCTGCGATTTCAACTGCAAAGTCATCCTTGTGTGTCAATGAATGCATCCTTCCATCCCACACCTCCTCTTCTCCATCTCTTCCCGCCTCCCTCCATCCTTCAATTCCGACCGTCCAGCCAGCACACCAGCCCTGCATTCCGAATGACCTATTAAACCTTGTCGTTTCATCTGCCGTCCCAGGCGCAGCAGGCTGGTAATCTCCATGGACGCACCAGGCAACCTGCGTGGATCCATGTGGAGCCAGAGACATCTGCAGGGTTCAACGGCTTGAAGTTTGGGTTTCGGGAGGATAAACTTCCAGTAGTTCCGCCATCAGTCCAAGCATACCCCAGCAAGTCAATCAAATGTGTTGAGTGGCATCAGCAAGCTCTTGCCTGGCAAAAAGAGTTTGTTTTTTGGAAAGAACAAGACCAAGTGTCGCATTGAATCTGGGCTAAATCCACCCCGTGTCACACAAATCCCCCAGCCTCACCACGTGCTGCGGCTTGAAGGCCAATCGACGCAGTAAGCTCCAGAAGCCTTAGGAAAGGGGTGTACCCAACATCCGTGCTAAAACAAAACAGCTTGCACTCGAGTTGAATACCGTTTTTTGGCCCTGGCACATTGTGTGCCGTATGCTCCCTACCTGGTACTTGTAGCTTCTTCGCAAGGGAGATCCTGTGCCATTTGTTGAAACGTCCACAGGCCCATGCCTGTAAGGCCTCAGCCCGTGGCACAGTGATGCATCAGCCCTCCTCTTTTTCCAGGAGGTGGTTGTTACCGAGCTGACGACCTTCGCCTGGGTGCTTGGCGCAGATGCCATGAGCCGGCACGTCAGCCAAACAAAAACAGCGGCCACCAGCATGAGGTGTGTATTGACTGGCCCCGGCCCTGTCCACCAAGCAGTCCGAAGTAACATGGTCAAAAGACCTGGCTCTGGTTACTAGGGATGGTCATGGTCCATGGTTCAGTCACCCCAACGACTTAGATCGAGGGCTCTCTTGCTTCAGAAGATGTAACTCCTGGTTTCAGGTTGCTAAAGGGCTCACCAACAAACGAGGCCATGGTCTCTGACCAAAAAAGCGCAAACCATGGCCATCTGTCACGGAATCACCTGTGCGCAGTAAGTCCTGTTGTCTCAGAACTGTATGATGTGAAGCTCAGGCAGAAGGGAGCTGACACTTTTGCACCACTGTGAAACTAGGGTTTAAGCCCTGCAGCAAAGCGTCACACTGCCGTAGACCAAAGAGCTTGGCCGCGTCGCCCACGGGCACTGACGGGACCACCTGCTTCGCTGACCCGCATGCACCAGCTTCATCTCGCATACTTCTTTCTGATTTTGCGACGCATTGGAAGTGAATCTGCAACACTCCGGAAAAGTGTGAGGCATGCCTTGCCGTTTGGCAAATCCAGACAAACAACCATCCCACACACAGCTTCCGTTTTTGACCCCATCTGGCCACTCAAAGGCATGCGAGCCACCAACGTCTGACAGCCTATGGTGTGGATTTACTCCGAGACTCAGCACAGCCCAGCCCATCTAATTCTTTCCAAATCCGATTGGCTGGAAAAGGCTAGGAGTCAGTTTCGGAGCCCAGCCCAGCTTCCATTCCAGTAGGCTAGGCCAAGGAGTCAGTTTCGGTCCGGCCTCCGAAACCATGCCACCTGCCTGGCCGTCCAAGAGCCACTGCCTGGGGTCCGTGGCCCACTTGGCAGGTGGCCTGCTCCAGGAAGGACTCCGAGAGCATAGGGACAACAACGCCAGCAGCTCGTGGCAGGAGATCCAGTCGTGAAGTCTCCTCGGAGTCTACCAATCGCTGTGCTAAGCTTAGGGCCGTTGCTCAAACATTGAATGTCATAGGGCTGTGGGTCAATAATAGGTATCCAAAATTGAACCCTGTAAGTGGTAACATGGACTAAAACCTGCGGTCCCCTGGTGGTTTAATTTTGACCCATATGCATAACTCGACTATATTTTTCTTTGCAAGCAGACTCATGCGAGGCAACATGGCCAACAAAAAAGAGCAGCTAAGCCGATATGATTCTCCAGGAAATTCATGAAGGCCAAATGTGGGGCAACTCTTCAGAAGCGGGCAGGTGAGCAAATGAGACTTCATCCTTGTGGGGCATTGCAGGCAAATGCTGCTAACCCGCCAATCGAAAGAAACACATGACTCGACTAAATTCTGGACTGAATGATAGACAGAAAAACCCCCGTCGCCGCCTGTGCAATCCTTTCCAAAGGCTCCAAGAGATAAAGGGCAGCCAGGATTCCTTGTGGATACCCGCAAATCCGCACTCTCCAACCCCGCCGGAAATCTCCTTTGAGGTCACCTCCGTTTTCCCGCTCCTGCCAAAGTCGTCCGTCAGAATGTCCAGCAGGTCCATGTCCATGGCTCAAGCTATAAGCCATATGGGACTGAAGTGCCCGGGAAAGTTGAGCGAGTCACAAACTTGGAAGCACAAATGCCCCAGTGCTGTGTTCCTTGCCGATCACGCAGTTCCACTCAAACTGACCGTATCTTTGCTGATATCTGTTGCAACCGATCACTATGATGTGTCTGATTGCGGCGCCTTGAGATGCAGCCAGCGAACTGGCCCACGAGCTTAGGAATAGCTGACAGTGTAGTCAGCGTGTACAATCTGAGAACCCCAGGCCTGGCTCCCGTTGGGTTTCCAGTGAATTCCCTTCCCTCCGAGTCATACCTCAGGCTCCTGCAATTCACCAAGGATGGGAACATCCGCAGACCTGCCCCGGGCTCGCTCGTTGAGCCAGTGAAATGGAGGGTAAGGAGAGCGCCATTCACCCCTCATGGAGAACCAGCCCCTAGTTAGCGGCAAGAAAACAAGGAAACGTTCTTTGGGAGGCTCCTTTGCGGTGGATAGGCAACTTTTCCCAACCAGCTGGAGCAGTTCTTGGACTAGGCCATAGATCAATGAAGTCAATAGGATCAAGACTTTGCTTTATGTAGATCTGTTTGCGCATCAACCCATTTGCTTGGTTGGCGTCCCAGTGGACTCACTCATGCCGGGAACTGAGATCTGGGCGACTGCGGAAGCTGTCGCCCACAGGCGAAAAGGCGAGAACGACGTGGACGTTTTTCTTCACCTGCATGTTTGCACCAGCGCGAAGTGCAAAATATCCAACATGGCCAAAGGTACGAATTCAGGTGTGCTGTTGTGATATCATATCTACACTTTGTGCACTGCCATCCTACCAACACCAGCTCTTAGTCTTCGTCTCCATGGCTGGGAGAGAAGAGATGGGATGAAGATGAATAATCAAATGACATGTCTTTCCTCCTCCAAAGAAAGGCAAACAATCTAAAGGGAGAAGGATGAGGAAAGGAATGGAATAACAATACAACAATGATATGATGCCATGTCAAAATACGCCACTTGAATACATGTGACTAAAGGTGTGGGAGAGGTGATAAGTAAGAACATTTACACAACTTGAAATGGTTGTGAAGCATTATATTTAGTGTCCTTGGTCTTCTCTTTTTGGGTTCTTCGTCAGAGGCCAAAACATTGCATCCTGGTCGCCAAAATACGGGCCCCAAAAACTTCAGGATCCACGGCCATCCCTGGTAACCCCCCAAGGTTGTCCGCTGCGGGTCTGGACCCAAGCAGCCCCGGTGAGCGCACCCTAGAGAGGTATGCGCTGAAGAGGTTGGCTTTGTTGGGCTGCATGCCCATGTTCTGACCTGGGGCGTGCTCTTCAAGTACTAGATGCGCACTCTGCAAGTTGTCTCCATCTGAAGCAAAAAGGGGCTGCATCGTTTCCCAGTCAGCAGAATGCTGAAGAAACTCTGATCCGCACATCCATACAGTGCAGAAAAAACTAGTTGTCTCGAAGCATGACCCAATGAAAGCCCCTCTTTTTTCACCTTCGACCTGAGTCCACATTGGACAACTGGGTGCGTGGCACAGCTGCCGACACGCCCCTGAGATGGACTCCATGTCCTGCGCGGCAGAACGTCGGTCCAAAGTCGCAACGTGCGGCATGCGGCCTCGTTGGCGTAGAGGTTCGGAACGTCACCACCTGGGTGGCCGCCCCGATTCGTGACAAAGCCCGATGCATGTGACTTCGGAAGCACGCAATGGAGGCACTCCAAGGTTAAAAAAGGTCCCGAGTTGTGGACACCAAGCGAGCCGGTGTGTCACTAAGCCAGGATGACTCCAAAAAGGGCTTGAGCTTCCCTTTGAACTCCCTCTCAAACTCATACGGTCGCCTCAAAGAAACGCTTAAAGCAGGAACCCCCCAAATGCTTCGTTCTTGTTTGGTTTCCCCTTTCGCATCAACACCAAAGTTCCAAAACAAATGCAATATACCAACTCACCGAAACGCGCTGACAAGTAAAACGTGCATCAACACACCACACATTGAGGTCTTTTAGAACCCCTCCTTCTTTACAGGTTTGTTTGGCACCGCTCGCAGCCCAAACCCCACGTCTCAGCTGAGTGGCTGTTGAGCACGTTGTTGATGGCCTCCACAAAGTCCTCCTTCACGATTTGGGTGTCACCTGGGCCGCTGCGGAGAACCAGCCGGCTGCCTGTTCCATCCTCCGAAAAGCAGTCCGAAAAGCAGTCCTTGCGGAGGCTGCTTTAGGGTCCTATGTGCTATGTTCCGTAGCTGTTGAAATTGGGGGTTAGTGGCTAGTGGGGAGGGGTCAGTGGCAACTCTAGGAATTGATTCTGGGCTCTGAGGTTCTCTCAAAACCCTTAACAATGAACAGTCTTGTTTTGTTGTTTTTTTCAGCAGTTCCAAAGAAAGCTCACACTCAAATCTTATGTGCACCAAATGCAATGAACAGAGTTGATCCCCGCTAAACAGAAAAAGGTGAGCTGGCCAGCTCGACACCATAATTAGATGCTGACCAAGCCCTAGTTGCATTGGGGCGAAGCTAACCAGAACTGCTTCCCATGAAAGATCCCCCTACCTGCAAACACTGTAAAAGCTGTGTTTTGCATATCTCTGTGGCTTGGCGGCGGCTGTTTTGCTCATCTTGCATCCCCTTCCCCAAGTCAGTCCAGTTGGGCATCAGTCGGGTTGCCCGAATATATCCTTGGGATCCCACCAAGCCGGTGTTCTGTTCTTTGGTAGTTCCAACATTAAAAAAAAAAATGCTCTGAAATGTCCGCATGCGTGGGCGTTCTTTGCGCTCAGATTCAGTTGGCGATTCCGCGGGTGGCTCTGGCCATTGTAAGACCAGCGGCAGAAAAGGAAGACTTGCACCTTGTCCTCCACTCCGCACTTCATCAAGCATTTCTTCACGTCCTTATGACAAACTCATTGACCAAAGGCCCATGTTGCGACGCATGACCAAACGCGCTGCAAAAAATAAGGAAGCAACATCTACTCACTGCAGCCGCGCTGCGTCCCGGAACTCCGTCATTCCATACCCTGCGCGGCGAGACGATGCAGTGAGCGCGAAAAAATCGGGGCAGATTGTTGGGTTCACATCTTGGAAAGGGAGGAATGTCGTCTCATAGGTCAAACGCTCCGGGCCTTTGGCCACTTCGATCTGGAAACACTCACAGTCCTCGGCTCTCCATTTGCACACCCAGAGTTCACTCCATTCCGGGAAGCCAACATGACCCATCATGCAACGGCTGAAATGGGTTTCATGTTGTCCAGGGAGATGTCTTCATGGAAGAAGTTGTATCTTTGGAACCCCGGTATGTTTGACTGTCTCAGGTCACAAGAGGGATTACTCTTGAACATGTCACAGCTCACTCACTCTCCTCACTCACTCTCTCACTCTCTCACTCTCTCACTCACTCACTCACTCACTCACTCACTCACTCACTCACTCACTCACTCACTCACTCACTCACTCACTCACTCACTCACTCACTCACTCAGTCTCTCAGTCTCTCAGTCTCTCAGTCTCTCAGTCTCTCAGTCTCAGTCTCTCACTCAGTCTCTCTCACTCTCAGTCTCAGTCAGTCAGTCTCACTCACTCACTCACTCACTCACTCACTCACTCACTCACTCACTCACTCACTCACTCACTCACTCACTCACTCACTCACTCACTCACTCACTCACTCACTCACTCACTCACTCACTCACTCACTCACTCACTCACTCACTCACTCACTCACTCACTCACTCACTCACTCAGTCTCTCAGTCTCTCAGTCTCTCAGTCTCTCGGTCTCTCAGTCTCTCAGTCTCTCAGTCTCTCAATCACTCTGTCACTCAGTCACTCCACTCCACTCCACTCACTCAGTCACTCCACTCACTCCACTCACTCCACTCACTCACTCACTCACTCACTCACTCACTCACTCACTCACTCACTCACTCACTCTCACTCACTCACTCACTCACTCACTCACTCACTCACTCACTCACTCACTCTCCACTCACTCACTCACTCACTCACTCACTCACTCACTCACTCACTCACTCACTCACTCAATCACTCACTCACTCACTCACTCACTCACTCACTCACTCAGTCTCTGAGTCTCTCAGTCACTCAGTCACTCACTCACTCACTCAGTCACTCACTCACTCACTCACTCACTTACCCAGTCAGTCACTCACTCACTCACTCACTCACTCACACACTCACTCATTCACTCAGTCACTCAGTCACTCAGTCACTCAGTCACTCAGTCACTCAGTCACTCCGTCACTCCGTCACTCAGTCACTCAGTCACTCAGTTAGTCAGTCACTCAGTCAGTCAGTCACTCAGTCACTCAGTCACTCAGGCACTCACTCAGCCACTCAGCCACTCAGCCACTCAGCCACTCAGGCACTCAGTCACTCAGTCACGCAGTCACTCAGTCACTCAGTCACTCCACTGACTCCACTGACTCCACTGACTCCACTTACTCCACTTACCTCACTCAGTCACTCAGTCACTCAGTGACTCAGTGACTCCCTCCCTCCCTCCCTCAATCACTCACTCCCCTCCCCTCCCTGCCCTCCCCTCCTTTCCCCTCCGCCCCCCTTCCCTCCCCTCCGTTCCCTCCCGCCTCTCACCTTCTCTCGCCATCTCACCACCTCTCACCACCTCTCACCACCTCTCACCACCTCTCACCACCTCTCACCACCTCACCTCACCTCACCTCCCCTCCCCTCACCTCACCTCACCTCACCTCACCTCACCGCACCTCACCTCACACACCCACACACACTTGCCTTTTGCGTGGTGCGGTGGCAAACATCCTACTCAAACACACAAGTGAAAAGCGCTCTGCCGCTCTGCAACTGCCTTTCTTTGAACAACACGCACTTTACATTCCCAGTCCACACCCTTCATGCTGCCGTGAGGCGTTCATGTATGTTGACAGCCGCGTCAAGCTTTGGCGTCCGCTGCCTCCGACCTTGGCCGTGGAGGTCAGGGGGGGGTCAAATATATAAATATACACAACACATCACAACACACACACACACACACTTTGCATACAAATAATTTCGTAAGACTCTGACGTTTTGAAGGCACTAGCTTGCCCACTTTCCAAAAAACATGCACATGGACAAAAGGACTACGGGACAACTTGGCTGGAACTAGGACCAGCAAAAAAACAAATGCCTGGTTAGTGGAAAACAAAGGGGACCTCAAAAAGCAAAAAACAAAAACAAAAGGGGAACTAATTCTGGGGAAGACAAATGCTGTGTAAATGCAAACAAATGAGCATTCATGGACCAAACATCATTGAAAGTGAGTCGATGAGAGAAGTAGCACAAAGGCTCAACAGCCTCACCGCACAGTGCCCCTGACCAACTAGGCGGTCGATGGTTCGATTGGCCTTAATCTCTGGGCTGCAGGCCCCAAGGAGCAAGACGTTGCCGCTGGGATGGCTCAACACACGGCCTTGCGCGGCGCTTGGGGACTAGGGATGTGGCTGTGTCAACTTCATCTTATTTTACTTTATGAGAAGTAGAAGCTTCTCGAAGTTCTTGAGGACATCTCTCTGAGAATATGATGGACACCACTTTTTTGAAAGGTCCCTGGTTTTGATGCGTCTGCATGTGTGTGGCCTGCAAATCAAACGCGGAGAGCGTAAGGGAATTGATGGAAATTGTTTGCTCGTAACACGTCACCAGCCCACGTTCAATTTGTTTCTTATTCCCTCATTGTGCCACATTTACTCTGAACACTTGAATGATCAAGACATATTATACGAACAAAGCTGGGAAGCTCAACCTGTCCTGCAATCATGTCAATTCCACACACACACACACAAATTGCATACCCAAAACCAAAAATGAGGCTGCTGCAAATTCGTGCGCAGTGCTCGCAAGCATCCAGGAACATGACCAGGGGCATTTGCAAGGTGCTGACCTGAGCAATGCCAACCAATGAAACTGAATCCCTTGATGTGAAGATTTGGAAGGGGTCGCAAAATAATCATTTGGCGGTACGTTCCCTTCAAAGCACAATTTTAGAGGAAAACTTGGAGCATGTCTCCTGAAAGCCAGTCGAAACCCTTGACAAGCCCTGCACACTGTTGTACTCTTCCAGGTACTCCTCGATGCACTCTTTCATCGCCTGCCGGTGTTGGTAACAAAATACTCCCCTATGAATTCCGCGATGCGCGAAGTGCCGATTTCATCTCGCACAAGCCCTGCACAAGTCGTAGACCGGCGTGTTGCTTCAGGCCTGGACATCCCGCACCTCTTCGTAGTAGCGCTGGTCAGCCTTCCGCAATTCAGGCGTGGCGTGCAATCGCTCGCATCCCGCTGTGCGGCCGAAGCCCAAGCAGAAAGCTGAGGGCCCCGCATCTTGGTTGAGGAAGGAGGCGAAAATCAGCCGCTCGGTGACAAAGATCGACCTCGCGGTTGGCATGCCAAATCGAGCCAGCCACCTTCAGGAAAATGAGTGCAATGTGTCTAAATGGTGAAACCAACTTGTACTCAAACAGCCTCCTTTTGGTCAAGGACTCAGATTGTACCATATATATGCCTCCCTGAATTCCCACAAATCTTGGCGTCCCCTGCCCGGCATCGATGTGAAAGCTCGTCTCCAGCTGTCCTCAGTGATCCCCTGACCTGCCTGGGCACCTTGCGGGGAAAAAACCGAGCCATGGGCAACTGTTTGTTGCCCTGATGCGCTTTGGAAAAATCGCGTGCCCCCCGGTTGTTGTCGGAAAGTTAGAAAGTCCCCCACGTCCTTCCCAAATTGCCCATAGGCTAATTACGATCGAGCCTCGTATGCCCTTCGACTCCCATGCTCTCTGGCAGGTGGCACCGCATTTTCCCTTTTTCAGCATCCCTATCCCACAGCCGAGGTTCCTTTGATCTGATCCGTCATCCACTTGGCATCGTGGGCGTCCGTCAGCCGGTCCCCAAACACCTGGCACAATGCCTTGTTTTAAGCCGTTCATTTGGATGCAGCTCCATATTTGCTGACCCTCAAATCCACTTACAATGGCCTGACTCAAAAATAGCGAGCTGGCGCACCCGTCTCAAAACCATCCCCAAACAAACATCTTTCTCAACTTTTGCCTCTCAGCTGCCCGCGTCCTACTCCGGGGCCCGTGCCCTTTGGATCTCGTGGCACCAGCAGCGGATGACGACCTCGCTCCAGGGGGATCCTTTTGCCCGTTTGCAGACAAGTTCGGCTCAAGAGGAGGCCGCCTTGGGACAAGTTCAGATTTCAGCCTACTTTGGCACAAGTTCGGGCCTTTTGAGGGCGAACATTTTGCATGTGACTAGGGCCCTGCCTCGCGCTGGTTGGCCTTCTTGGAGCTCAAGGTGCACAGCCCGAGGAAGACCTCAGCGCTCGTGCCGGGAAAATGCGCCAGGGAGGTGGGGCAAGCCCGAATCGCCTTCCGAAGGCTTGTTGCTGGGGGAAATGCGTGGCGGGCGCTTCCAAATGCCTGGCGGTTTGGGGATACTTTGAGGCCTGGCAGCCTGAGCTGGAGAATGAATTAGGAGAAAACTGGTGCGCGCTGGCAGAAGCCCATTCTACTTCGCTGCTTGAGGCAGCTGGGAGCACTACACGCCAAATGTCGCGGAGGTTAAAGAGGTAGTGAGATTTGGAAGGTGTCGGCAGCAAGTCCTGGCAAGCACATGTTCTGCCCTTTGAGCTGAGGCAATATACCCACAAACATGTTGATCCCGTCCTGAGACGGTAACAAAGGCGGAACAATGCAACGAGTTTTTGTGCAAAGCAACACAGAATGGCTGGCCAGCTTCAGTCCTGAAGCGCATGCTTGAAGACGTTCACCGTGCTTTCGATCCTTGCCAGCGGCCACATTTGCCCAACTGATAAAACCTCCCAACTTTGAGAGAGCACTTTTGGCTTGAGCCTTTCGGCTGCCAAGGTGAGTCAAAATCAAAGCCTGGTAACATGATCTACCCAAGCCCCTGCAACAAAATCACACGTGGCGGCCGCAACTATTTCTGGCTAGGATTGTCCCTTACTAACCTTCACCTACCAGGTTCTGATTGTGGCTGAGGTGATTCTGGGCGCAAGGGTTTTCAGGGTGCCGTTCCGCAAGAAAAGGGCGCACGTGCACGTGCACGTGCACACGCACACCCACACAAAAGCACAAAAACGCCGATTGCTGAGCAGCAATATCGATCAATCCAAGCATGCGCTCACGCAAACATTAGTATTGGTTTCCCGAGGATTAAGCTAGCTGCGCTGTGTCCTCAACACTTGCCCTGCCTGTACTTGAAGCATTTGAAGGTTCACAACAGACTGCACTTCTCTGTTCCGATCCAATCCTCCAGGTGAGATGGCCTTTCTACAAACAGTGCTGGGCCGCTAGCCATGTAATAGTCAAAGTGCAGCAGGACGCAAGGCAATAGCAAGAGTTTACTGAGCACTCGGGAACGGCTGCATGTTCTTTTTCAATGCTGCGGACATTGTCAGGACAATCGTTCTGATGGGGCACAGCATTTAAAGACATACATGTGTGGAAATGGTGTCTCATCTCGAGACACGGCAAGTATAAAACTCAAGGATTCCAAAGAAAGCCGCTGTACCTCTTTTGACGGAACCGTGGCAAACCAACGCAAAGCGGTTTGGCCCACCGCAAACACGACACGAGGGCCGTGCAAAAATGACATGGTCTGACAGGTCAAAGACGCTGAGCTCCGCGCATGGTGGGAATCGTGGCCTGGATGGAATCCTCGAACCTGGGAATTTCTGCGAGTGACTTTGGATTGGCATGTCTTTCAAAAGGCAACTCGGAAACCTATATGCAATTGTTGAAATGTCAAAGGTCCGTCAACATGGGCTTCCCAAGTCGCATCAGGAACCATCAGGAATCTGAGGTGACGATCCTGTGATTCATCTCGGATGTTGATCATCAACCACAAGAATGGTCGCTCTCCTCCAGCTGCCAATTTTGTATACGTGCAGAGAGGCCAAATCTCGCAGACTCTGAAGGGCAAACATCAAGCACACACATCATAGACATAGACACACAATATATACTAGTATGTATAAAAATCAATCATTTCAGCAGGGGCCAAACTAGTGCTAAACTAATCTTCAGGAACCCTCAATATGCCCTTAGCTTATCACTGTATCGGGTATGGCAAACGAAAAACATCGTTCTTGGCGCAGCGCCCGGATAAGAAGTAGGCGGTCATCGTCTGGAAGATTTGGGCAATGGACTCGTCCTGGCGGTTGCTCGTGGCCAGCGTTTTGTTGGAAGGTACCTTTTCAGGCTGCCACCCCACCCCCCCAATTTTCATACTCACACGGGATTGCATCGGAACATAGCCATTTTTTCTGTCCCAAACCATGGTTTACTCTCACTGCATGACTTAGGATGATTCAAGCAACACGATGCATGCACGCCGACAGTTCAATACAATTCTAGCATGTAAAGTGACAAAATTCCAGCTTGCACGCAAACTACACCAACCTAGCACCTTTCTAGTACATATGTAGTCAACGAAGCAAGCTTGGGCAACTCTCCATGATAAATGGGAAGTGTTCAAACACAAACAAGCGTTGTAATTATACAAAGTACACGTTGCCAGCTCGAACATTTCTGCCAAAACCAGGTGATTGTCCTGCTTCAAAAAAATAATAATATCAGAAACAAGCCTGTTGGGCGCAAGCCTCCCCATAGTGTTTGGGGAATCTACAATCCCACCAAGCAACTACCCAAAGGAAGCCAACCACAAAATCAAAGGAACCTAGGGCACTCTACCAGCTCAAACTCGCAACATTTTAGGGAGTCCAAAGCTTTCTCAGTGGATACTACCGACCACTATAGAAGGCAACCAGAGATCATCCTGTGTCCCTCAAGTTCTTAAATATACTCTGAGTTCCCAGGATCACTTAGTCGGGAGCCATTGCAAGCCATTCAAGTGCCATGTGCGGGCTCATGAAAGAAATTGTTTAGACCCCTGGCAGTGGTAAACCTCATTCGTGAAAGCAACAATGTGACCCTAGGTAAAACAAAACAGCAACCGGCATTACTTAATTTATCAATATTGTTTACTGTGTGCAAAAAGTCAGGAAGCCGCTCAATTGACTGACTTCATGTCGATGGCTCCTAAAATGCCTGGTTTGACCCATCCAATCCCACGCGGTCCTGCAGCTCAGAATAGGCCAGCACCTTGATGAAACAGGCCGGGGGGAACCCTGGAGACTCTGGAGAGGGTGAGCAATAGAACCTATATCCAAATGTGTCTCCTTGGGATTCCTTAGATATGCCCATGGCACCAAGCAATGAATCAAGCAACTCTTCAAACTCTAGGCACTCCTGAATATCTTGACCGAATCATGGGTTGTTTCTTCAGGCAGTCTCACTCTTCAGATTTCTGCGTTTAGGAAGCGAATTCCAGGGATGGCAGGAACTTTATCTAGAAACGCATCGCATCAGCCAGGCAGGAACAATAGCTGGTCCAACCTGCTTGCTTTTCTTGGGACAAACCGACAGAATCCTTCTACATAGTCGAAGTAAGCGTCAGTCAGGGCCAAGCGAGTTCCAGTCCTCCAATCTGAGAGATGGGCAAAAACGATTGTCTAGTTGGCTGCACGAACAATATCAACAACGATGCCTACACTCGTACTGCCTCAAAACGCAATGAGGTTCACCAAGTAGTGACAACATCCAGAACATCACGAAGCCCTTCCTTCGTCAGGGCGAAGTGATCAAGGCTGTCAACTGATAGTCTTGGGCGCGGGCGTTGTAGTGACGTTTCAAGCCTCGGAAAGGCTAACAACGCCAAGAGGAAACCTTCGACCCTTCAGCTGCAGGAAAGGAGAGATTGACAGTGGTTTATCACGACTGGCTCCATGACAATAACCTGAGCACCCGTAGCCAGAAATTGTCTTGCGAAGGGACACGCAATCATGACTATAGTACTTAGATGAAACGAGGCTTTAAAAGACCAAACGGACCAAACAAGTCTCTCAAGCTAGTTCTACCTGGGAGAATATCACCCTTCCTTAACTCCGCCACATAATTAGGGAGATAGCCAACACTTAGCCTCCCTGATTTCAGGTAAGCATAATCAAAACCTGGTATTAAAATAGTCTACCCAGAACTCAAGGAAGTAGAAAGGCGGCTGAACCCATTGTGGCTCCGCGATACACCAAAAAACGAAAACCACGGGAGCTCGGGAAGTTGGAGCCATCCGTCCACGAGGCCTAAGTCTCTGGCGCTCCGTGATGAAGGTGCGGCCACCTCCGGGCGGGCCCATGGCGGAGGCCATCACCTACGGCAAGCGAAGGGGAGCACAGACCACAAAAAGGCCGTTCGGGAAGCAAGTTTGGATGCCAAGGAACATACCTTGCATGCAACTCAAGGTTTGATTAAGGTTTCAGCATGATCTTTCCAAGTCGGTGCTCTCTTCCAATGGTTGGCGTTGAGTGAGCAGCCCGTGCTGAGACAGTTTCGGCCTCTGACTTTCCCAAATTGCCACATGGCGTATATTCCATGCAAACATGGGTTGCGCACATTGATGTGTACCTGCACTTTGGGTTTGGTGCCCGTGTTGCCAACAGCAATGGCCACTCGTCGGGGCCCTGGAACGCTCAGTGGAAGTGGCTGCCACTTGGAACGCACCAGAAATGGAATGATATCAATGAGTTGTGTGCAAACTTGACTCAGAAAAGTCCCGGCCCTGTTTGCGAGGGTATATTGCTGTTCCCAACCGAGCTTTGGCGATGGAGTGCCGGAGGGGCTGCCCTTCATCTCTGCACAGCTTGACCATGAACATCAACATGCAATACAAAGGACAGGTAAACACGGGCCAGTCAGTTGCCAGCGGCAGATATTCTGAGATGTCGGCCATGTCTGTGATATCAAACTTCTTCAGCTCTTTCCTGCAACACTGGCGAGAAATCGGACAGCAACAAACAACAGCCGTTCCTCACAGTCAGCAACGCAAAAAAGTCCTTGGATGAGCATTCCAAGTTTGGCCACAATGGCCAACTCAAATGGCGTGTTCGACATACAGCAGGGCCTGTTGTACCAGCCACCATGATCATGCCATTGACGAAGCCTTGGTAGAATCTGGGTATTCTGCTACAAGCCAGCAAAATCATCCAAGCCAGCGACAGCTCAATCGGTGGTTGAGCGCCATAATACTCTTTCTGCGGCATGTTCCTGGCACAAGTGCTTCTGGAAAACCAAGCATGGCTGAAAAATACTACTTCTGCTGGACGCTGATTGCATTCCCGTTCCCCCTTCAGACAAAGGGTCTTAAGTAGGTCCCCCAAAATCCCTGACACGATTCAAGCCACAAGTCACGTTGCATCTGCATCAGATGCGCTGCCTAGTCGTGCTCAAGCTTGCCGGGCTGACAAATCATCAACAAAAAGCACCATCTTCTTGCCGGCAGGTGGGCCATACACACCTCTTCTCCTGGTCAAGGAAAACCACGCGGCGAATCGCTTGCGCTAACAAGCGCTTTTGCATGCCTTGTGCGTGGGCAAGACGTGTTTGAGGCTTCCGAACCATCTAAAATGTTCTCCGTTTCCAGGTTGCTGCCCAACAAATCGTAATGTATGAAAATGGCAAGGCAACACAATTCGGTGATTCACTGAAAGATTGATTCGACGATCCTCCGTGCGTCCAAAACGGAGGCTTCAGCAATACCCACATAGCAACGCTGCTGTGCCTCTTCTCCAGTTTTCCATCGATAAGGTCTTGGAACCTGGGCGCAGGTTCACGGGTGTCAAGGGCCCACAGCAACCGCAACAGCGTGGGCTCGCTGAGGCCAAGGCTGATTCACATGTGTTTGGGCCTCGGTCGCTCGCATGAAGAATTCCGCATGGATTCGCATGGGCACGGGTGGTTGCCTAAACACGAGGAATGAGGACATGAGCTCCGAGAGTACGAGGCAAGTCTTGCGGTGCTCATGCCAGGAACCAGCAAGCTCTCAGAGCAAGAGATGTGACTGGGGAGCCGACAGAGAAGTTGACAAAGACGCCTGTGCCAGAACACCGCATGTGTGTGTGTGTGTGTGTGCAGCTGTGTGAGTATGCGCCTCTGCCACGCCATGTTCATTCCACACGCACAATCCGACAAGGCAAATTATATCAATACTTGCTTGAATAGCCACAGTCTGCCAAACCTACAAAGGCACTTGACGCACCGCAATCATGCTGATTTTGACAACAAAACATGCTTCAGCCCCCCCTTGCACACGCGCTACTTGTTTTGCATTATGTTGCGCTTAGTATGTGCCTAGGCAGGCAAAAACAAAGCGAGCAAAATAATGCTCCAGCAACTGAAAAAGCATGGGCAATGCACGCAAAGCCGAACAGAAGCCTTCGGGTGTTTCTTCCTGAAACACACGACACCGCATGACAACACGAAACACATGCGACATCATCCAAAGCTGCTGATCCAGATCGGCCGGTCAGCCGGAAAGCCCCGGCCTTGAAAGTTCTCGGGCGCCTGCTTCTGCAGCCACATGGAGATGTTGACACCTGGCACGTGGCGCGCGTCTATCTTCCAGTTTCGTAATCTTGGCTGACCAGAAGGAGCGACCGTCCGACTCGGGCAAAATCGAATCAAGCTCAGCGGCATTGGGGCCATGGGCTGATCTCTGACTCGAGTTCTTTCAACTACACACAAACCTCGGCAATGAATGCCGCCTTTGCTATGCCTCCTAATTAATGTGAGCCACCTGGTTTGGTCTTTGTCTTCTCGAGGGTCCAATATGCGTCCAAGCATGTCCAAATATATTACTCCGCCGGCAGCATGCAAACAAGGCAGGGTGGCTCTTGCCCGTCCCTGTGGCGCCAGGGCATAGAACGTGCTTGTCGTGGGTGATCAGAATCCTGAAGTCGAACTAAGTGTGTCCATCCACTAACTCTTATTTGATCTATTTTGCGGTCCACTCTTTGACATGTCCAACCCAAATCCTGACACCAACACAATGCTGACTGTCGCTTTCATCGCGCATCATGAGCGTACTGGACTGAATTGAACACCACGCAAGGGCCCGACCTATCACTTGAACGTGCAAACAGTTTGTCAAGACAATGCAAGCTGGCTTAGTTCAAAGCACACATCTTTCAATCGCTTTGTTCGGGGGAGGAAACTGCCCACAAAAGGGGATGATGGCCCTCCAGCCAGATGGCAAAGCTTAAAGGAAATGTCGCCTGAGAAAAATATTCGTCAAGGCAATCATGGCCGCGGTGATTTCATGCAACTGCATGATTCCTTTATATTTGAGCCACGGAAAATATGATGTCTTTCCTCAGGGGAAACGCTGTTTTCCACCACCCCCGCCCTGTTATTCTCCGCGGGCTCTTTCGGCTGATCATATCATATACATGGACATGTGATATCATATTGACCACAGCACATCCGCGGCAACTTACGACTAGTGCTTCCCACTGCAGGTAAGCATCTGGAAAGCGTAGACCAGGCGAACTGAGTCGACGGAAGGAACCACCTTGGCAGCGACGTGCAGTTGGCTCTGAAACCCACCGCCAACAAGGGTACTGCATCCAGCCCTTGGCCATTTGCATGATATGTGATTGGGGGGGGGGGTATTTAACAAGCCCATATTAGGGTACAAGAACCCTGGGCAAGGCTGACTGAAAAGTCCAGCCACGCATGCTTATGCTTGCATCGTCAAGCTGGGACAAACCCTCAGGGTTGGGGAAAAAAACGGGTCATTCAAGCCTTCGAGCATGGATGAGATATCCAACTGTCACAGAAGCAACCATGGAGGCTGGCGCAGCGATGCAGCTGAAGGAAATTGAAGCGCCGGTGGTTGTGGTCGCCATGGCTGTTTTCGTTGAATAAGGCAAGGTCAGACTGGAATCAGAATAGGAAACATTTGGAAACACTTGCTTCAGCAAAATAAGGTGGACCCATTGACATCTTTGGATCCTGCACTTGAGGAACGTGATTCAAGTCACGCCAGGAAATGATACTCGCTTGACTCGCGTTTTAACTCCTCAGGCACGCGCGATCTCTTCATAACGAGCTCCGCGGGGGATCTCAAAGGTGGGGATGGTTTGCATCCTGGGTGTCAGCAAACGTTACGGACAAAGGGCTTCTTCCGCGGACTTCCGAGCTTGGCTTCCGCGAGTATCGGCGAAGCAAGGAATGCACACAAGTGAAACAGTTCATATCAAACCACAAAGCTTCCGCGAACCTTCCGCAAAAGCAATCTCTTCCGGAATGATGTCCCTCTCCCGAGTACTAACGAATTGCGGGCAAAAAATGAAACAGCTCCAGCACCTTCCTTTGCAAAGTCTTCTCGTGTTCAATGCAGCACAAACTTCTAAGGCACCTGCCATGGGATCCACTCGCCTTTCTGGATATCGTAGAAATAGTCGTAGATGAGGGCCCCTTGGTCCAGCCCCTCCAACCTGCCATCCGTCGGGCCCAGCAAAAAGGGTCGTTATGTATCCTCTCGGCCGCTTCCAACCAGAGCCAACAAAGGCAAGTGCGCGTGACTTTTCAATCATCAGGGGCTGCCAATGAACCGTAAAAAACAAGGCCCGCAGAAGTCTGACCTGCACAGGGGACATGGGAGAGAACATTCTGCAAACTCATCCAGGTCATCTGGGCATCAGCCACATTCAACGAGGCTTGCAAACTGACCCATCAAGCGCCTGATTCCTTCCTGTGCTGGAGGGAGCTCAATGTTCCTGTCCTGGCCAAACAGCTGATGTGTAGGCACATCTCACTCATGCCGCTAAGGCGAGATGGTGGTGGCTGGGGTCCAAATACTCTGCTAGCACCCGGGCAAATCATTGGCAAAACGATACCGCGCTACTGCTGCTGGCACCGCTGCTGTTCCTGCCACTGCCACCAGCACTACCAGCATAAGTACTGCGACTATTACTACTGTCACTACTGCGACGACAACGACCACGACCTCGACCACGAGTACGAAGACGACTACTACTACTACTGCTGCTGCTGCTACTACTACTACTGCTGCTACTTCATCACCAACAACAATAGTGGCAGCAAAAGCAGTCGGGGCATTAGCTGTGCCACCTGCCTGCCACATTTATAAACAATATCAAATGGGCGAGCTGCCATTACAAACAAAGGTCAAATGGGGGAGCCCATCACCGCGATGTTTTTGTTTGGAACATTTCACAAGCATGCGAGCAATCCGTGTAGCCATTGATGTACCTTGTGAATCCCGGTGCACGCTGATGTTCCGAATCAGCGTCTGGTGGCATCCGAAGCTGCTTCCAGCGGCTTCACACCCGGTTCTCGTTCGCCGCTTCGTTGACGATATCTACGCAGGATACGGTATGTCGTTATGAAAACTATTTTTGCGGACTTGCAAATATGTGTGCACGCGGTGTAACTTTTGGTGTAGAGTATTGTAGGCGCGCATCAGTTTCTTTGGCAACGCCTCACACACACGAACAACAGAACAACATATTCAGGTACACAAAGCCTTTCGAACCATCAGCAATGACAACACATCCAATATATTGTGCAGTGCATTTGGGGGTCAACAGGTGTCAACATCAGTCCCCAAGAATTCCTCACATGTAGTCGGACATTACTGGGGGCACGCATGCCCACCACTCATTCGCAGCGTCTGCGAGCATGACGACACTTGGAAACCATGTACAAATCAGCAGGCCGAGGTAAATAAAGCCAATACAAAGTGGCCAAGGTCCTACCAATATGCCGGACTTCGAGGTCTCTTGGTCACAGTCAGCCAAAACAACACACCGCCTCCACGTCCCGGGAGAGAGCGGTGTGCATCTCCTGGGAAGAAGCAGGGCTATTGCCACAAACGGTGGTGCATCTCTGTTGAGGGCAATATCAGGGATAAGTTAGACAATTAGATAATCAAATCATTGAACAATCAAGTAGTTAGAATGGGATTGCGAGTACTTGAAAGCAGATCCAGTCATGAACAGAGATATTGATGTGCGCAATTTTGTAGGCCCCTCATAGCACCCGTTTTGATAGATGCGACGGACACTCGGATGGAAACTGCCCATTTGGACACAAGACCAAACATGTTGTTTGCTTTTGGTGCGCTTCATCCTGTGGGTCACGCAGTCACCAGAAGATAACATGTAACGTTGACCGCAAATTTCAGGAACAAAGTCATCTCCCCGAAAGAAAGGGATCCTGCTAAATCAGGACCTGTTGGGGGTCCCGAGGTTTCCCTCTTTGGGCTGTCAGATTAAGTGTTCGTCACCTTTGGGGGAAACCAAAATGAGCTTCTCTTCCGGTGATGTGTAAAGCGGACCAAGCAAATATGATCAGGGAAGCCTGTCACAAGGGTCGTAGTTTGATGCCTGGTGAAGGGCAAACTCGGAAACAACAGAGCCGATGTTCGACCCTTGAGGCTTGGTCATCGTTGAGCTCGTAGCCCTAACATCCCTTAAGTCCATTCAGTTTAACATCGAAGCTCGACCTTGTGGGCGGGTGATGTTCGGGGACCGCCTGGGAAACATCGAAGCGGCGCCTGCGAGGTGATGGCCCAAATAAGCTTCGAGAAGGCGGAGCGAGTGCTCCCCTCGCAGCTGGCGCCCAAAGACCAGACCTCGAGCCAAACGGGGCCTTGAAGCCAGGGAGGTGACCCCCTGAGGAGAATACGGGGTGGGGCACTTCCTTGACATATCACCAGGAAGCGGACCCGGACGGATCCATTGCGTCTTGAAGGGACCCCTGTCAGGTGGCATGCTGGTGGCTGGGCGAGTACCTTTTGGATGTCGCATCCTTGCGGCAAAAAGGATCCACCAACAACACACTCCTACATGTTTAGGACGTTTCTGCTTATGCCAAAAGTAAAACCATGGTTGCCCTGTTGGTCCATTTCATTGCGGCAATAGGTCTGACCTCAATTGACAAGCCTGACGGTCAGTGACCCGATGCTCAAACGGTTGATTGTCCATGTGCATCAAACCACGCTGGAATTGGGCCATTTAATACAAGTTTCCCTGAATCCGAATGGGGCATGTAACAGATCAAAAAGGAACCTCATGGAGCCAGGTTGGTCCTCAGAAAGCAATCAACAAGCATCTAGTATGCGGCACACCCAGTTCCGCAGCGCTCTTGGCAATCCAGGGGCCAGGAGAGGGAAATACAACGAGATAACTCACAGGCCGGTTCACCTTGTCACGCCGAATCTTTAGGCAACGTCCCTCCCTTTCAAGCGCAACTTCGCCCCTTGTCGCCCTTAACCACAATCCAAAATGCGCAGCTAAGGAATGCGCCATGGCAAAAATGAAGAGTGGCGTAACGTGGGGCAGGAACTCGGCCACCTGAGCGCTGCGCCAACGAGTTGCCAACAGGGCCGTTCGGCTCAACAACCGCCCAAGGAATAGTGACACCAAGTTGGGGGGTCCAACATTTTCCAGGTTCTGCAAACAGGACGTGTCCAAACAGAAACCAACATGAGACCCTTTGACACAACAGGCTCTTCGCCCAAATTGGGCTCTGAGGGGATGACTCAACATATCGCACAGTTCTGCCTCATTTGGGGACTAGGGGCCTTTCAATCTGGCTGGTTTTTCCAACTGCCTAGTGTCCACAATTGTCCATAAACTAACTACTTTTGAAAGAATATGTCCATCTTCATGCATGCATACGCCGATTGTATGATAACATAAATGACATGTCATGGCTCATGTATCTGCACATGCAGGTAGATGCATAACATACAGCTACATGAATGTAGATGGGTGTGGGCGTAAGCCCCGAAATTGAAAATACGCCTACTATGTTGAATAGGTATTGGACGGAAGCACTGTTCAATAGGTATTCAGCGGCAGCAACAACGGCTGCAACATGTGTACCTCAAAATGCTAGCGAAAAGCTCGCGCCACGAGTAGTAGTAGTAGTAGTAGTAGTAGTAGTAGTAGTAGTGGTAGTAGTAGTAGTAGTAGTAATAGTAGTAGTAGTAGTAGTAGTAGTAGTTGCAGTAGTAGTAGTAGTAGAAGTAGTAGTAGTAGTAGTAGTAGTAGTAGTAGTAGTAGTAGTAGTAGTAGTAGTAGTAGTAGTTAGGACTAGTAGTTATTAGTAGTTAGGACTAGTAGTAGTAGTAGAAGTAGTAGTAGTAGTAGTAGTAGTTGTTGTCGTAGTAGTAGTAGTAGTACTAGTAGTAGTAGTAGTCGCGGCGGTAGCCATAGAAGTATTTCCCCGCGCCACTACCTTGCCGTATGGAGCTCATGCTGGCAGAGGAAAGCATACATCTTGTCAATGAGCTACATGCTGTTCATCTGAGGCATCAGGAGTAATAGCAGCAAAAGCAGCAGTAGTAGTAGTAGCAGTGGTAGTAGTCGTAGGAATAGTGGCACAGCAGTATTTGTAGAAGTAGAAGTAGTAGTAGTAGTAGTAGTAGTAGTAGTAGTAGTAGTAGTAGTAGTAGTAGTAGTAGTAGTAGTAGTAGTAGTAGTAGTAGTAGTAGTAGTAGTAGTAGTAGTAGTAGTTAGTAGTTAGTAGTAGTAGTAGTAGTAGTAGTAGTGGTAGTAGCAGCCGTCGTCAGCAGCAGTAGGAGTAGTAGAAGTCCTCAGTGGTGGTAGTAGTACTAGTAGAAGAAGAAGTAGTAGCAGCATAAGGCGGCAGAAGTCGTCTACTCATTCGCTCGCATGTTCTTCTTAGCGTTGCCTTCGCTATCCGTGCTACTCGCGGCCGGCACGGTCGGAGGGGTACAAATTCTGCGCGGAGGAGAGTGCGTGAGGCAGGCACTGCGCTGCGCACACATACCTACATCACTCAAGACCGAGCACACTGCTGCTTTACAAGCCTTATATATTGACTACTCAAACCAAACTTCAACAATAGGTGATCAAGGAGTATTAAATGAGTGGAATTGAATGGTGGCTGTTCAATATTGATTGAACGGGGTATTGAAAGAAGGTGCACCCCTTATCGCCCAATACAAGGGTTTGAAGCCAAATGTATACATATCCGAAGGCTGTCAACCATCTGGCCTTTGTTGTTTGGAGCCTGGTGCTCCATCGTCCCTTCTTTTCAAGAGCGATACAGTAAGAATGGGTCCATAAAATGGGAGTTAATTCTGATTGTGGACCCCATGGTGATATTTACGTGGAGGTTCAGGTCCGCCCACTTTTGAGCTGGCCCCCAAAACCACTAGCCATTGAGACAACCCGAAATGGGTCCATACACATGCGGTCCGTTTCCGGGCCAGCGCCTCCTCCTTGAAGGCGGCCGCCGGACGCAGCTCGGAGGGCCGGAAGGCGGCGAAGTAGCAGTCCAGCCTAACTTCCCCTTTGGCCGATCTCATTGGTCTTTGGGGGGTAGGCCCTCATCGTACATGTAACAAATATGATTGTACATAATATGATGTAAAGTCTTCAGCTCCTAGGCTTGGAAGATCCACCAAGGCAGCTAGAGTCTCAGGCAAGGCGAAGTTTTGCCATGTCGTTTTAACTTTTAAACACACGTTGCTCTCGTCAGGCCAGTTGTTCCGCAATCACGCACCATCGCATCCTGTGAAACTCAGGCCGTACCGCCCAGGCATGCAGCTACTTGAACACATTCTCAAGGCCCTGGCATCCGGAACAGGGACTGCACCAAGTTCGTGTCCTGCGTCTGGACCACCTGGCGGAGGCAGAGCTATCAAAGTGGAGGTAGCTTTGGCTAAGGTACATGCCCAACATATGCAGAATTTGTGCTATGCCAAACTGGAAGCTTCAAGAAACCAGGCACAAATCAAGACACAAGGCAGGGGCACAAGGAATGCTTAACATTAGTTAACGCCTAGAGACAGAGAGAGAGAGAGGGAGAGAGAGAGAGAGAGAGCAGGAAAATAAAAACTGCGCACCAGGCACAACACCCGCCAAGTCCTGCGTAATGTTGACCCCGGATTGATCAACCTTGCGGGTTATTGCAGATCAACCAGCCTCCTTGCAGCACTTCCGAACATAGCTCACGCTCGAAGGCAAAAGCTCCTGGACGGCAGTTCGCCGAGTGCCATACCGCACTGGGATCATTGCGAGCTGTGGCTATTCACAAGCGATGCCACGCCGCATGTCAAAATAGGCAACTGTGTGGCTTGGCGATTGGTTCTGCCAAGTTCAAACATTGAGGGTTTCCCTGCCAAGTCCAAAAATGTGGTTTCATGTGTTTGTAAGACATGTGCAAGAAACCAGCTGGAACACCATGGTGCTTGATGTCAGACCTGAACGCCAAACTGTGAAGGGATGCTATGCAAACCCACGTTGCGCGTGCCATAGGGAGCCCACTAATGATGTTTTGTAGAAGTAAATGAGGATAACTTGGGTCCGGGTTTGTTTGGAGAACAAGGCAAACGTCAGGAACCAATGGCAGTCACGGGTCAGAAAGCAAGTATCCTACTTCCCCGTGCGACAAACCGCACGGACTTGAAATGAACAACACTCATTCAGGACTCAAGCCGTAGCTGACCAGGATCTTGCAACGGCGTTTCCATGAGTAGCCTGCAGGCCATCAACAATCATGCCGCATGGCAATGCCTCAAGCCTGGATCCAGCAGAGCTGGAAGTGCGACTACCCCCTTGGAGAGAGATCGGCATCGGCCAAAAGGTCGGCGAGCTTTCTGAATTCCAAGCCCAGCTTCTGACATCTCACAAACAGCAACTTCAAAAGCATTTTCAAAAGAAGCGTTTCGTGGGGCCTTGAGCTTCCATATCAGGTGGCCGTGAGCCCAGGGCCGTGGAACCGTGGAACCAGTCCTCACAGAACTTCCGAAGCCTCGTGCCAATGTCTGGCCTGAGACAAGCGAGTCGGACAAACCTTCAAATGGCCCCGGTATCTATCCTCCAGAGTCGCCAGGCTTGACCAATTCACCGAGTGCCGAGTAAAAAGGTGCGAAGCCCTCAAACAATCAAGCTGACCGATCTCGCCGGATGGGAAAACTGTGGCAAAGTCAACTTCCAATTGGTCAAAGGCCGAATCAAAGCTCAAGAGGTCCAAGTTGCTCTGAACTCTCAAGCGCCTCAAAGGCCCCCCGACTGAAAGCCAAAGGTTTCGGGCAACGCGGCCAGCCAGGAGTCAAAGAGCGGCTGGAAGCCTGGCGCGGGCTGACCCGCTGAAGGTCAATTTTTGACATGACAAACGAATATGGAGCTTTCGATGATGGCAATTGTGCGATCCTCTCAGAGTGTCGCAATGCATGTCGTTGTTGGGGTTTGTGCTCTTTCATTAATTTTACACCTGGGCCTTTGCCGACATGTTACTCGTCTGAAGGCTCTTTGCGTTTGACGTCAATGCTTGCTGACTTCCAGAGCTCAGAGGTGTGTGTGTGTGTGATAGTGATGATGTGTCGCAAACCACATGATTCGGGACATGATCCCAGACGTCCATGGCGATGTATAAGCGTGAACTCAGCTGTTGGATCCGAGAAGTGGTTGAACAAACAACGGCAACAACTGCCAGCTTAAGTGGCTATCGGGATCCAACGTGCCACACAAACTCCACAACCACAACTGCACATTAAGCTTGTCCCTGCTATTCTGCAAACACTTGCAGTGTGGGAACAAGGTTCATCTCACCTTGCCCCCTCCCTGAATCACCGTTGATGTCCATCCGCCTCAAGTGTGGGAATAGATGTCAGTCGATAGACAACAACTCCCAAAATGATCCGGTGGCCGACTTGCCTAGGCTCTCAGGCTCCATATAGATCATACCTTGGCGGCGTGCTTGGCCAGAAGTGGATCAAGTGCTCCATTGAAGCAAACTGGAAGCAGTGATCATGCCATGGATATGTCTTTGACTTGGGAAGGAACAACACTGGTTCATACTCACATTTCTCTACACGATGCTTTTACCCCTCCACCCTTCTTTTGAAGGCTACAACACCAACAACGTAGCGAAGAACTCAGCAAGTGTTGGAGCATCTGCCCACTGCCGTTCCATGAAAATGGTCTCCTGTGCCCCGAATTGCTTGACGCGTTGGTTGTTCTGGCAATGCCCTCAACCGCCTATAAACATATTGTTGTCCCAGCAGCTCGCGCACAACAAATTCAGCTAATCAAGGAATATACTATATCCTACATTGTGCAAAAAAAGCTTCACTACACTGTCAGTCATACATTCTAAGCCGCTCTATAGTGCCAACCAACAAATGAAGCTTGATCCCACCGAAGGCTGGTGCAATCACCGCTAAATCAGGACTAAGAGGAGCCAGGCTGCCGCAGCGGGACACCGTGGCCGGAGAGGCGACTTCCAAGTCCTGCAGAACTCTCCGGACAGTCAATGATTTGGCTTTTGGAACCTGAAATTCAGGACTCCAAATCTTAAGAGTATCCTTGCTTTTCATTCTAGGGGGTTGTGTCAGGACAGGACTTACATCCCTTCGCGCGATTGTTTCTCTTGTTGGGGGTCCTTTGGGCCCTCGTTCAGGTCTTGGGAACCTGGAGTCAGAACTCGGCCCCGTCTGAAGCTTGCCACGTCTCTGTTCACTCGCCTCGTGAAGTCACTTTCCAAAGAAGACGTCCACTCAAGCACTGCCAGGAGCTGACTCGGAGGGGTGACTTACCCAAGCACGCGCAAACACCGAGTTTTTGCAAAGAATCAACCCAGACGTTCAACTCCTTAAGCCTCATGATACCCAAAACAATTTCATATCCCACCTCTTTCCCACCAACGAATGACCGCAACGAGCTATTGACTCTGGCCATGTCTGCACTATCGCATCGGCAGCCTCTCTCGCTCTCTCTCTCTCTCTCTCGCTTTTTTTTCTTCTCTCTCTCTGTCTCTCTTCCCCTCCACTCCCCCGCCGTTGCACCTCAACCTCAAACATCATCCGCATCTGAGGTGTGAGTGCCTTGCCGGGCAAACAACCCTGAAGTCAGTTTGATCTTCGTGGAGCTGTGGGCATTTATCTGGGGGCGCAGTTGCCAATTCTCTGAGAATCCCTCCCATGTGCTCGTCCAACAATACCATGGTAAAATCGCCAGCTCGTGGACTCCGACATGATTTGCATGTGTTTGCCCCATGCAGGTGGGAATTGCAGAAAGATCTTCGGCATGCATCACAGGCAGCCAAATCACAAGCCATAAAAAAGGAATCAGCTTGATCTCAGTATCTGCAAGACCGAGCGGCAATGATCTCGCCGCTGACCAGGCACAGCTTCTTGTTGTCGTCCAAGACTGTATTCATGCTCCTGAGGCTTGTCATTCAACACACCCTTTGGGTTCAAACAATCGTACGCCAAGGCCGTACAGAATCTCACAGCTGAGGAGCTCAATCCAAAGGGCATCCACAGGGCCGTCGAACATGACCTGGGCGATCCAGCTGTCCACAAACACACGTATCTCGCTCTCTCCAACTCACCTGCAGGTGCTTCCTAAAAATATGGTTTTCCTTTGTCGTATCTGGGGGCGAACCCTACACATTGGCCGTCAGCCCAGGAGCTACCTGCTTCCAAAGGGCACTGGGCCATCCTCCCTTGGTAATTGGGGACTCGCCATCCTTTGGTCGCTGAAATGCATTCCTTCAAAGGAAGCCCAGCTTTGCTGAACGCCGCGCCCTTGCCGCCTTCAAAGGTGATGTCCCTTGCACCCACAAAGGGAACATGTACGGCGACGGGCCCTTTCGGGGGTATGTAGCCCCCCATACATTACTTCTCGGGTGGCATGTTGTGGCGCCACCCAGCAATTCATAGTATTCAGATTTCTTTTCTGCTAGCGCGCGGCCCAGTGGTGGTCGGGTTGCGCAGCGTCCCGCGTGGCATTGCGGATCTCCTGGCCGGGGGAGGTGAATTGGAAGATCCTCCTTGCTGAATGGATGGAGCACTCAGCGCCCTCTCGAGAACCCTGGCTTGGCTTTAGAGAGGGACTTGTGACTTGCAGGTTCCTTGGTGGGAGAATTCCTCTGCGAAGAAAATCCAGCAGGATGGCACTGGATGCATCCTACGAAATCCCAATATGGACTCAAGGGCCTCTTCAAGGAGACAGCGCTTCTCCACAATCTGTCTCTCAGCTTGGCTTAAATATAGTTTCAAAGCAAGATAACTGCCATGGCTCGCACTCAACATTTGCAAGTTGCGAAGCCATGCTGCTCAGTACTGCACACATGTTGGTTGCATGACAGTGGCTACTGATCTTCACTCGCTCAGTTACCCAAGAACAGCCCACAAGTTCTGTAGTCTCGCATATTGTCACTCTGCCAAATCTATCGCATCATGAAACAGCAGCTTAACCTCAAGAGCACATGCAATCCTTACACTTGCCATGCAGTAGGACTAGAGGCTATTCTGCTGTTGACATGGTTTTACCTGGATGCAAAGCCTGCTGAAGTGAAGTCGTGTCTGACCCAACTCTACGAACTTGCATCTTGACACTAGCACATACTCTATGGACGTGGGCAAAAGGGTGCACATCGTGCAGTGACAGCAGAGTTTGTCGTCCTCAGCTGCAACTCCATCAGACCACTCCCGGGTGATCTCGTCGAAGGATCCATACAACCTTGGTCATATTTCCGGCGCGCAGGTCTTGATGCGATGAAACGACCGGTTTGAACTCGGTAATCTGATCTAAGAAACTGTCAATCAACAAGATGCGATATGCCTGTGACATGGATATGTGGGCTTGATCCGTTTGCAAAGATCCCAACATGTGCATTCAGCAAGCAACACCGCAACATGACATAAAGAGGACAAACAAGTGTATGTCCCTACTTCTGGCAACAGTCAACACAAAACATATGTCGAACAAAATGGAAGGACTTCTGGGGCGGACAGCTTTTATCGTTTCGAATGTAAGAGCACCATGTAGCATGGCACACACTCATCTGGTTCACATAGACTGAAGCATAGCAAACTTAGTTGGATGTGAAACTGCTGAACACCTCCCATGCTGATGCCGCCCCCGTCATCTACGATATAGCAGGTATATAGCAGGCGTACATTATTTTATTCGATGCTCAGTGCCAAGCAAGCATATGTGGACATGTGAGAACAAACGCAAAACAACACACAGTAACTGATGTGGCCAAACAGATTTACAAGTGGCGGCTGAAAACCATGGCTCCGCCTATAGATGTTTGTTGGCGTGGTTATCATGTAGGGGTGAATGTCATTTTGGTCTTTTTTGGCGACCCCATGTTTTACACGACTCCTTGCACGTTCATGCAGGGTCAATTCAACTTGCGCAACCTTCATTTCCTTGCCTCTAGCATTCCCTAGGACTGAATGCGGCTGATGAGCACTATTTTTCTTGCATTCGGCAGGGTACATTGGCATAATTTAATCAGGCTTCGTTGTAGAAGTTCCCGGGCACGGCCGCACTAAAGGCCCATGCCACGCCCGAAATGTCCACTTGCTTCTGCGCAAGCCGCGGAATGAGTTCAGGAACCCTGCATGCACGGCCGAGGTTCCTGTTGCATTTAGGCTCGTGCCCAATTGCAAAAGGAGACCTGGGGAGCTGCCAATCACGCAGTTCCTAGTACATGATGTAGGTTGTCCTGGTGCATTCTACTTCGATCTCCTGGGAGCACAGAGATTCTCGCAGGGATTCCCTCAGCTGGGCATTCTCTCTCATCAAGAGCTTGTGATCCTGAAGCAAAGCTGTATACGCCTCCAGGAGCTTCCTATGCGTCAGTTCGCTGATCTCGTCCCCGACATCAGTGGCCGAATGCCGGCCGTGAGTCCTTGGCTCTTGCGGATCCAGGTGCTGCGTCGCTCGCGGGCGTAAAGCGGCGCGTCGACTGGTGGGGCCTCACTGGTCGACCCTGTCCCACCGCCAAATGACTTGGCTGACATGGGTGGGTTTGCACCGGCGTGGGCCTCTGGTAGCCCGCAGGGCTACAAGTCATCTGCGCACCCGCAGGGGTCTGAGGACGGAAGCAGACTTGTGTCGAGCGCGTCGAGATGGTCATCGGGTACGCTGCGGACTTTGGCTCGACTTGCATGGCGAGCACAGGCTGACTGTCACCAAATGTCCAAGCTTGAGATTGAGCCAGAACGAGGCTGATGAGCATCATGAACTAGTGACAGTTCCTCTTCAGCAGTGCGTATTGTTTTTTTCATGGAGCAATTTCGATCTGCTAGACTGACAATATTGGATCTCAATCTGGCCAAGTCTTGAGGATAGGGAGAAACAGTTTTGGCTTCTCAGGAACTGCAATCAATCACTATGGACGTGCGTACTTCTGATTGGCGCAGTGAGAAAGGATTCACCCCCACAATTAGCTAGTTGAAGTCTACAACATTGCCCTGCAACTCAACTTGTGTCCTGTGGACTTCGACTCAGTCCGCGTCGTAGGTGGGTGAACTTTCCCAAGCTTGAAACTGTGCATAATGCAGCCCCTTGTGTAAAATCTTGAAAATGGCGGCACCATGCTCTTTGCTGTTGTCACTGGGGATTGCGACGCGTCATCACTGAAACCTGTCCCAATAACATGCCTGTTTGCATGCGTCACCATGCGGGCAACAAGTGTGAGCAGTTCACGTCCCACAGTTTCATCTCATCACCCCGGGGCGGGGACTGGTTCTGCGTGATGGACTTGGGATTCAAGCAGTGCACATGCACCTGCAACGGCAACGGTCCATACGGTCCATACGGTCAGGCTCGCATCATGGACAAGGCGTTGTTCATGTCCCCACAGCTCTGGACTGTGTGCTGTATGCCGGTGTATTGGTCGGTGTATTGCTCCAAAGGAAGAACAAAACGTTTGCGCTGCAGTCGGTCAAACTGTGAAGCTCTCAAGGATTTGTTCTGTCCGCAAAGAAAATATTGATAATTACCCTTCAAATACTACCGTTCCACCCAACGTCGATGTGCCCCTGATCGCCCAAACATCCAAAATGGCAGCCCCGCAAGCTTGGCTTTCAGTCTGCCAAAATCATCTCACAAACTTAGACATGTGCGCTAATAGGCGCCAAATCATCCAAATTCCTGATCCTACAAAGGACGACATTGTACCGCTCAAATCATACCCGGCCTTCTGATATGGGGAGGCCGACTTGCTGGCATCCAGCAGAGAAGTGCAGGCCCGTTGCAGCCTAAGGGACCCAGCGAACCTCCACTTCCGCTGCAAAAGGACCGGAATGTTCCCACATGTGTCGCTTTTGCTGTGTTGATCCAGCAAATGGTTCAACAAAATTCTGGAGTGTTTCCTTTTGCTAGATGGCAAAGCGCTCGGCGCAGACATGCCAACCCATGCCACCCCTCAAAGCCAATAGCTGTGCTAAGCTGGCAAGCTGCTAGTACCGAGCAAACAGCCATGAGTTCCCAGTAGAATCTCGCGCCACGCACGTCGCATGCTACGGGACACACGCACACACGTCGCTCTGCGGCATCGCGTCATGTGTCATGCAATCTACCCTAAAGTAAGAGCTGGAGGTCTCGGTCTCAGTGCGCCAAAAGGGTTGGTTTCTGTGTCCTAAGTCACACACGCGGCTTCATCTGCACCCGGTCTCTTGCCACCCACTGCTTGGGGCGCCAGGCGAGCGATAGCAGCAGGTCTTCCCGCCCCCAGTGGGCCCCACCAGCATCATGCCATGACCTGAGCTGCTGCCCGCCAGCCGGCGCAAGGGCCGGAAAATAGGACGCTACATCGTGGGATGTTGCATGAGGTCCAAGTCAAGGCCGCATGATCCAACTGTGCTGGTTTCAACTGGGCTTGATTTATGACGGCAAGACAATCAGTCTACATCTTTGGTTTGATCTCCCGTGGCAGTTGCCGGTGGCAGTTGTTGCCGGCGCTTCGAGCTTATTGTGACTGCATTGAAAACATGACCACTGACATTCGAAGCTGAACCTCTTTCCGGCGCAAAACTTTCTATACCGGGCAGTCGCTCTTGCGCGAAGCAACAGGTCCCGTGATCCGAAAATCCTCAAGGTGAGGCCCAGGCGAACCTGGATCATATCCTCAAGCGGGCGCTGTGCATGCCAGTTCAGATTGATGGCTTGCATCAGCGAGAAAGGCGCGAGAATGAAAGCAAATAAAAAGGATCCGGAAGCATGGACAACATCAACAGCGGTTCTGCAGCGCTTCAGGATTGAGACATGCCGTGGCCAGGGGAAAAAACTGAATCGCTGCTTGGCCAAAGGCAAACCAAATGGTTCAATTGTGGACCAGTGGCCGTTTGAGCTGATCCACTCTCTACACTGTGAGTCTGCCAACAGTTTAAGGCTCCAGGGGGTACTGGATTAGCCAACTTCTCAAGACAAATGCTCCTGGTATACAGCCAAGGTTTCTGCTGCCGTGTCACTCGAATTCGCCAAACATGTTTGACAGCTCTGCAAAGCGCCATATGAAACCTGCCCCCTAAGCAATTTGTCATATGGAATGTTGGCCTGCATTCGGCCGCATTGCAGCGCGCAAGGTGCCGTTTGAGCCACCTACACAAAGCATGTCTTGGACACCGCATCCAGTGGCCAAACAATTGCATGCCACGAGTCAAACAGCTCGAACTGCTTCTTGACAAAGTACGGCACGGGCTGCAGATTCTGGCCCAGGCCTCAACCAGCAACTTGCAGTTCTAGCATGACATCCAGCACACGGCTCGGACTCATGCTGTTTCACAAATACCTGGCACCCATTCGTATGGAGCTTTGGGTAATACTAACAAGGACATCCTGATTGCGTGAATCTTAATCCAAGATGCACAACATAGCATTACTTCGTTAAACGGGCGCTTTGAAACTGCATGAACCGTCCGGCCTCAACTCATACGTTATACAAGAAGTTTGTCCGACTTGTCAAACCAAATGCAGTGAATTGGGAATCCAAACGAGGGAATGCGGCGCCATACCAGTTCAGGCAGAGCACATGTCACCAGCCAATTCAGCAACGGCAAGTATTCAATCATTCGGCGTTTGCTTGGAACCGAGTCACACTCACCACAATGTCCAACAATCTTCCCGGTAAATGAAACAAAAACCAAGGGAAATGCATCATGAGCACAGCCCAAAATTGTGGCACAACGAACCTCGGAGCCCTCATTGAGCTATGGCCGGTACTTTCGGTGTGGCATGCTTCTTCCAACCTCGGCGCGGCACCGACGCCTTTGCCTGGCTTGGGGTAAAGGGTCCCTTGCCCGGCTGCACCACCGAGCGGCAAGTAAACGCGAATGTCTCAAAGAAACAAACAGCACCCCAGCCAAATACAGATGACCAGCAAGGAGTGGATTTTCACTCAAGCTAGCTGCAGGAAGGCTTTCTTCCAGTGTCTTCCCTGCGTCGATCTGCGGTACAGAGCCAAACTGGCCGTAACTGGTCGCCACACAAATGGATCCTTTTTTTGGACATCCAAGCCCAAAGGTCCTAACTGTTGAACGACCCGAGCGCGAGGCCGCCCGTAGTCCATTTGCGGACGCTCCACCTCGGTGGCCAGGCTGCTCCTCAAGTGGTCCTTTCAGGCATTTCCAAACATCGGGCCCTTTCGCTTGGTCAACGCCAAACCCGAAGTCTAGGATTCAACTCTGTTCTTTGTTAATCCTTTCAGTCAAGGGCAAAGATGTATATGTTCACTACCAAACGTGGACCCAATTCAATCCAACAATTGAGGACGACCTGGATATTGGGATATTGGGAACTTGTCCGCATGTGAAATGGGGCTGCCAATTGTGAGCATCCCATTTGCTGCTAGATGCGGGCGTTTCACCTGAAGCTAGAATCCCTTCGAGGTCAAATCTCAGCCTGTCGTGACTGAGATGCTGACTCCAGGGAAAAGGTCGGAGATGATATTTTCAAAGAGCGGCAGGTCGTCTTTCAGGAACTTTGGCACCTGAACTTGAGAGACGCTTGCACTATGCGGGACAGGATCGCCTCAAGGCAGCTTTGGACCGAAGGTGAAGCCAGCTCCCTTCGCTGGCCCGAGACGTGTGACTGGGGCTGACGCATTGACATCACGGAGTGCTCGAAGCAAGATCTGCGACCTGCGCGAAGACGACTCTCTGGCTTGCTGATGACAGTGTCTGTGTTGCTGCGAGGTTCTGTCTGAAAATGCAAACCTGGCTATGCCTTGCCGTGGCGGCTTTTAGTAATAGCTTCCACACGGAGTGCTGCTAGGAAAAGTCAGGGGAGCCTTAAGGAAATGGAGGGAGGACCTTAGGTCCTGCATGTTTGAGTCTCCCAGGCACGACATGACTTGTACCCAAGCGTGCGGCAGATCGTAAGCACTCTCTTGCAGGTACATTCCACAAGACCTCTTCAGGAACAGCTGGGCAGCTAAGGCTCCCTATCAATTCTTAATGACAACTGGGCTGCCAGGCTCGCTCTGGTCTGGATACTGGCGCTTGTTGAGACCGGCTGCTTCAATGACGGTCTTCACGGCCCGCATGCCGTAATCCTGAAGCATTTGCGCTCAAATAATCTCAGAAACAGAGCTTGATCTCCATGGTATCCGCACGACATCCCTTCAATGACCCAAATTAGTGCAACTGAGTTCTGATAGCACTTCGTGGCTGTATTGTCCATTGGGAGGGAGCAAAATCGCGCTGCAAAGCGACATAAGACAACATCATTTAACATGTCCCTTTCCCAACGCAGGCAGTCATACAACAAACAAGATAACAAATATAAATATCATCAAATATCCGCCCTCATAACTTAGACGCAGACTTTGCAAACCCGCATGCGCCCTTGCCATCTGGGCCCTTGGCATAGTGGGACTGTGCGGAGAGTTGCTCACTGCAGAGCTGAAACGTTGTCACCTGGTGATCAGCTTGGTTTCCGAGTCAGCCGACCCCCAAAGATCAGGAATTTTGTGTGGAGCAAAGCTTTGTTTGTTGACATGAGCCCCTGTCTTAGCCCCTCTGGAAGAACACCATGGTGACCTATTGTCAACAACCTGGCCCCTGAAATAATTCATCTTCCGGCTGCCCGAGATGATTAATACAACCCTAAAATCATAGTCGCCGACATCCCCAAAGAACGAAACAACATATCATGTAATCAACCAAAACAACTTAACTCAAAATCAGCAAACAACATGAGCTTAAACAAGTGCAAGGGGAGATTCAGGACTACATTTTTCGGACAGAGAACAACCACTGCCAAATCCAAACTTACGTACATGCCATAGTTTCATTGAACGGCCTGGCCAAGGGGGGGCTTAGTTGAGGGGCAACAAACATTTGGTTTACTCACCCCACCCCACCCAACAAACACAGATGCAACCCAAAGGCTCAAGCAATTTTATTTGAATCTAATCCCAGCCGCTGGTAAAGCTTGCTCTACGCCCCAGCCAAAGTACCCAACACCACATTTAATGGAAAATGACAACAAGCAACAACAACCCCAAACTCACCCATATCTAACGTTTCATTTAAACACCCTTGCTTAACAACCCATCCTTCATTTCAACACCCTTGCTTAAAAACCTATCCTTCGTCAATCCCACAAAAAGAGAACTTGAGGAGGAAACCACTTTATTTTGGCCCCCCCCGAAGCAATGGTTTGTTGCAGCCCTGCACCGCCGAAAACAGAACCTCTCCAACCGCTCAATATCAACTGCAATTTTCAATCCAGCAAAAATTAAATAGAAACTCAAACACCCCCAAACCAATCTCAAAAGAAAGCTCTAGCAATACTACGCAAGTCTAAACCAATTGATTTGGGAGGGGGTCATCTGGTTAGGGGGATCCATTGTTGGGGGTGGAGGGGTAATCAAATGCCACCTTTGCTTTTGAGTTGCCGCCCAAACACTTCTATGGTCAGAATCAAAGCATCCATTTTGTCAAGGGTTGATGTACTTTCTCTACCAACCATGAAGACTCAAAGTCTTTCCGGAAGCTAATTCAAGCACTCTGTGTGTGTGTGTGTCTGGACGTACGCATGTCCTTAACATTTCCTCATGCCGCCAATGCTGCAAACCTAGAAAGGGTGCTAATTTCATGCTACGAATTGGGGCGGAACTACGAGATCACCACTGCCGCAAACTTCAAGCTGCGGACTTTGGCACTTTGGACGGTTTCTGAAGCTCAGCTCGCGGCCATCTTCTTGGCGAGATGTCGCCCTTTCTCAAAGCCGAAGGCATAGAAGCTGATCTCGCCGATCAAACCTGAAGCGAAGCGCGGACATCCTCGCCAGCAAAGGAGCTCTTGGTCCGTGGTGATTGTTTGGGGCCACTGATGAAAACAAGGTGTGCGTGCTCGGATATAGAGGATCTGGAGTTGTGCTCCCGGGTGAGCTGTGGTGACAGATATTGAGTGGAACAATCGACATGTTTCAAATTGAGAGCATTGAGAGGATTTGCAGGATGTCATGTTCAACAGCTTGAGGACCCAAGCCAGTTGCGGTGCTTGATAGGGTAGCAAGCAAGAAGACTATCTTGACAAAGCGGTTGCGACCAGAAACTTCTTCGAGCAATTGCGCTATGTCAACTGCAACAACAGGTCGACGAAAAAAGGGACACAACCGAAATTGGTGAACTTCAAAATCGCCAGTCTCTGTACTACTAGAATCCCCATAATCCCAGGAAATGTCGCCCGGCCCAATGGAAGTGCGCAGAACGCTGGCAACAAACGGGCTATAAGTTGTATTGCCTAATGATCAACAGCTCCTCTCATGGACTCCATAAAGAGTCTGCTCATGAGAGCTAAACGCATCGGTTCGCTTAATGTTGCCCCACTGTCCCTAGGTGTACTTTTGCAATCACATATTGTGGTACTGGCCAATGATGGATGTCTGTGTTTTGTTGTTGCAGTATTACAGAACCAAACTGAAACCAGCCGAATCTGTCCTTTCAACCAGTCACTAACCATGCTTGACGCGCCTCACATCTTGCAAATATTCGACCCTATTGCCACCAGGGACCACCCGAAATTGAGACCCTCGCAATATTCTCCGTTGCTCGTGTGGACAGATAAAATTTGAGCAGCGCCCGAAACCCATCGACTCTTGGTTCTACCAAGATGGCTATATAGGCTGTGTAATATATTGGTTGAAGCCCTAACTTTAACCTCCATAAAAGCAGGTTGTAGAACAACCTACCAAGATGGGCAATGGTGCTTTGGGCACTTCTCATTTATCCTTTCACCACTGCCCTTCCCAGCTGTGGCCGCGGCCATAGTCCGGCACCATCATCGCCATGGGCCGGAACAGCGCCGCCAAGTTGTCCGGCAGCTCCGATCGTCCTGCCTGGGAATTGGTCGGGGCTGGGCAGCTGGGTCTGGGAAACTCCAAATCGTTGGTTATGGGCTCCGTTGCTTCATTTTGAGCCAACCCTCAAACAACACACGCAAACTCAGTCGGCAATGTCTCAGTGGAGGACCTGTCGGTTGGTGTTTCAGCAAAACCAAATTGGAACCACCAGCGTCCCTCTTTTGAGGCTCGATACCTTTTGTGGGTTGCTTTGAAGGAAAGCGATGGGAAGCCGACGCGGATTTCGGGGTCTATTTGAAGACGAAGCCAAGGACCGCTTACGCTCACGATGCTGACAGAAAATGCCCCTTCCAACTCCCAATCACAGCCGCAGCACGACCCAAAGGCCCAGAGGTCTACTTGTGACAAACCTGTGCTACCGGAATTGAGAGCCCGACGTAGCCAGGATTCATGGTGATGAACACGTTGAACCTGCCATGAATTGGCGATCATCCCAGGTCGAACTTCATTATGTGAGCACATGTAAACATCCTTCAATATTCTCCGGATTTCTCACATTCACCATTATTCCATTATGAACCTTGATGAAGAAGCCCATGCCCATTCTGACCATGGCGAGTAAGCACTATTCTTAGAGACACAACATGATTATTTAGAGGGTCAAAGGTCCTTGAGCCTAATTTAGCGTTTTGGCTATAAGGGACTCGTGTCCTCATTCCATGCCGCGAGCCGAAAGTCTTGGCAGGCGGCGTAGGCTTCATCACGATCAGAGTCGAGTCAAACCTCCCAAGGGAGCCACTGCCACCAAGAATGTAACAAGAACCTTCCCGTACATTCGGGGCGCCCCTGAGATATTTGCTGTGTTGAGTCGCTGAGCACTTTCATACACAGGGTAACTCCTGTCGGCTTCTCCCTGCTTGCCTGCCACTTCCCCTTTAGCGGGTATTGCCCAAACCTAATGACTCCTGCCACGTTCACAGCTTGCAGCCTTGCGAGACCCTGAAGACAAAAATGTGAGCAACACCATAGCTGGGATTTGACCAGGATTTCTGTGCTTGTTGTCTTTGTCATGGTCCCCTATTGGCTTTGCGGTTTGGGCAGTAACGATCAGCTTCGTGTGGCAACAGCATACATGCCCAACTGACTTGGCTTAGGGATATGTTGCAGCCCGGCACTCTGAAACAGATTTGGTGCTCTCTGATCTTGCAGGTCCCCTTTTTGTATACGACTAACCCAACCTGACCTTTTGACTTCTGATTCTGTCAAGATGGT
>CAUJNA010003306.1:444898-484898 GCA_963377175.1 Effrenium voratum
ATCCACGTGATGCGTAAAAACGTGTTCCCAGCGTGAAAAAAGGGGACCCCGAGGTTGTGGCATGTTGACCCTGTTAGGGGCACACCCTGTCTCAATCGGGGTCCAACTAAACAAATTTTATTCAGTGGGCCGCAGCAGTGAGCTGAGGACACGCGCTGCAGCGGGGTGATGTCTCCGCGCACTAAGCGGACCAGGCCCATGAGCCTAGCGAGGCCAAATTTGGATTGAACCTGGGATATCCCGCAAAAAGAAACGGCACCTGTTCACCTAGCAAGTGCGGCTTGACCAATAGAGGCTCTCGGGCCCTAGTGGACGGTCCCAAACAGCGCACCATGCCACCCAGTCATCATGAGCCAAGCAACTGGTCAGAGAGCTTGGTGAAGTAGTCGGACAAACCCTCGGCAGGCGGAAAATGGCCCGCACGGAAGTTGAAGAGCCAACTGTCACACGTATGTAAATTATCGATTAAGAATGAGCTGTGGACGACAAACACTGTGTTTATGAAATCTTCAAGGACGAAGAATTCAATACGTATCATACATCAAGAAATCGTCATTCTTCGCGGGTTGATGATCATCCGTCCCTGTCAACAACGAGGCAAATAAGATTGGACCACAGCATACAGCAGACCCTGCGAATATTGACTTGATTGCAAGACAAGAAGCGCGCATATGGTGGAAACCTCACTTTGTCAGACTCCCAGAAACAGAATATTAAGCTGGTATCCCTCGTCGAGTGGGTTTCTTGGCTTTTAGCATCGAAAGAAAAGCTGGGCACGGGGCCGCAGACTCGATGGCTTCTTCCACCTCCGCAGTCCAATGCACCTGCGAAGGGATGGCTAGGTGCTACGCAGCCAAACGGGGAACGGTCTCATTCAGAATGAAGATCCACCGAGTCGACAGGGAGGGATTGAGATGCAAGAGGAAAGCAAGTCAAGTCGCCATCTGATCTTACACCCACCTTGCAAGAAAACCCGTCCTGACTTGAATTCAAGCAGACCTGTCCCGGCTGCAACAGAACCTGGGCGGGCGAACAGGACAATGAACAACCTCGACTCAACACATTCTTCCAAACACAAAGTCTGATTTTCGGCCATTTGCCTGAAATGCCTTGCAGCGTTCACTTGTCAGCGAAACGTTCTGCGCTCCACTCAAGATCTTCTCACCGAGTCGGGCAAATATTTGTATGCTCAATTGGAACCTGGATGAGCACAAGCGATGTGTTGAATGTTGAGCGCAGTCTTCACACCTCCAGTCCCAACACTGGTAGGTCATGGTAGGTCCGAGATGTTGAACATGGGCCGGGCTCACTCCACTTTGCCGGCAAGGCCGGCGAAGGGAGGGTCTCAGGTGCCAGCCCACTCGGTTCTGGGAATCTCTGGGTAGGTCTCGACTCCGATCTTGATGACCTGGGCAGTGAAGTCCTTGAAAGACTTGGACGCCACATCCGAGTGTTGGGGGACATCCGGCAAAGTGAGAGGAACAAGGCCCTGGAGCTCTGAAGGCTCCTTTGAACATGCTCCCATGCTCGTGGGACAAAGCTCAACTCAGAATCCCGGGCTCGCCTCACGGATTGCCGCCAACATCTGATTCTCCACCTCCGTCATCCAGGTCTCAACCTCAGACATGGGAATCCCTTCATTTAGGTTAAAACTGGTTCAAGGGCGAAGGTCCGCTTCAAGTTATGCCACATGGAAGGCAACGCGTCTCTCTGCCTTTGTTTGGGATTGAAGTTGGGGTCACGACCCTCAGCCAGACTGCTGGGTACAAAAAACGCGGGGGGGGGGGGGCTTGAGCTCACTTTCCTCCAGAAAACAGCCTGATGCTCCCCTCGGCGATGGCGCCGGGCGCCCGGCATTTTTTCCGGTCGTGTGCACAGGACTGACCTCAACGAGCTCCGCACTGGAGCAAAAACGGGCGGAGTCCAAGAGAAGTTGCTGGCTCGCAGTGGGGAGCGCGGGAAAGGGCCCGAAGCTGACTCTGAATCCTCACGAACTCTGGCAACATAAGTAATAACAAGTCCCGCACAAAGTCAATGGTCTCCCCTTCCTTGGACACCATCTGCGTTGCTGACCTCAGAGTTGCACCAAGGGCAGCTAAGAGGCAAAGTGCGACAGATTGAAAAGCATGCGCCAGGTGGATCGCAGTTGCTTTCAGGTTTTATTCAGGAAAGGACTCCGCTGGTTGTCTGCCAGTAGCTCGCCTTTCCCGCCTTTCCCTGGTAGGAGTACTGATTGGTTCAACACTCTCGGGCAGTGGCAATTCAGCGGTAAAGGTCAACTTCTTCATTGCTTCGAAGACCTGCGCTGATCTTGGCAACTCTGCGATCGCCACATCTGTTGACCATATGCATGCGTGGAGCAATGCACATCTCGTTTTTAACGGAACTGCTGCTGCAATTCGCAAAAGTGGATGGACAACACCCTATGCAATACCGCCTTCAACAAAAGGACTCATGACTCATAGTTTCACTTTGGCAGCCCCACTCCGGTTGACTCCTGCTTGATAAACCCCTCACTTTCTGAAAGACTGCCCCTTCCACCCCCCCCCCCGACTGCCAGCCAAGATAGGCGGCCGTCTCCTCAAAATTAAGGAACACGAGCTTAAAATGCACAAATATGGCCAACAGTTCATAGTCTTCAGGGTTGCTTTTCACAAACCCGAAAAGCAACAGTTAGCCAGTAACAGAAAACGTCGGATTCAAAGAAAACAAGGTTTGACAAGGCCAAACAGGGAGAGGACTGGGGCGGACCGTTGACAGGGGTACCCTGGACCCGACCTTAGGCAGGGGATACCGAGCAGACTCCAAAATCCTTATGTGCCAAGCTGGCATACCTTTGAATCCTTCCTATTTTCAAAAGACAACTTCCGTTTTGAGGGTTGTTCGTCATACACAAATCCTGTTTTGCTTTGTGCACACCTGTTTGTTGGAGTCTTTTACCGGTTCCACTCCAGTACATGTCCCTGATGCGAACCATGTCTTGCCGTCACAGGTGGTTAAACTATGATATCAAGCCTTCAAGTTCTAGGCATGCGATCCAGGCATGCCTCCTCCAATCCAACAGAATGGTCTCTCTAGAATCTACGGCCTTTGCTTCCGAAGAAAGCTTATCTTGCAGCCCTTGCCCAACCCCCACACCTTGGACAAGAACGGCTGGACCCTGAGTGGGTCCTTCCATCTCCGACAATTGCCGACTGCCAACATGATGCTTCCAGCCCAAAAAATGCAGGCATGGCGGTTTCGTCTTGCACTTCCATTCTGGCGAATCGAGCAAGATGGCCATATCAGGCAACTCAATTGCTTCCAGGTCCTTTGTCTGGGACAAAATCTCCAGCAGCTCATCCTGAAGCGCTCGCTCGCTCTCTTTCTGCCTGCGAGGCTGGCTTGAGGCACCGGCATTGGATAGGAAGTAGAACCGCGCGAAGGCCCCACGCTTGGTTTCCAAGTAGTCATCCAAACCTGAGACAGACTTCAATGACGCTAAGAATCGCAGAATCGGTGCCCTCAGCGCTGGACCTTTCTGCACCATGTCCAGGTCGGCATTCGCATTGTTCCACGTCTCCAGCAAGCCTTCCTGAGAGTCCAAACGAAACCAACTCAACCACAAAGGCAAACTCAGAAGATTGGGTAAGGTGGTTGCAGTTGCCGAGCCCCCCATGACTATAAGCTCGGTTTACAAGAAATGCTTGGCCATGGAGCTGTGGATTTGCTTGGGGGTTGTTCCACAAACTGCATTCTCCAAATATTTGGCGAATGCCACAAGTTGGTCTCCGTCAATTCCCAAACTCACGAGGCGTCGCCATCGACCGAGCATTGAAAAAGCGACCGGGGCCAGGGCCATGGAGCACGCCTGTAAGGCGGCGCCATTCTGATGAAGCCGCGCCATGGCCTGGACATCACGCCGGCAACGGGCTAAACCTGTCCCAAGGCAAAGGAAACATCGAGTGTCCAGCCTGTCAGGTTTGAGAGGTCTGGACAACCCTAAAGTACAACTTTGGCGCCTTGAAAACCCTGCAATTCGCATCCTCACATCCTCTAATCCAACTTCCTTTGAACGGTACCGCGGAATATGAAACCTCCACAATAGGAATATGAAACCGCCAGAAAATTGGGGGACCGTTCCGAATAAACAAATTGCCACAAGAAACCACTACACCAATAAAAACAATAATATACCCCTCGCCCCTGGCGATGTGAAAAACCATAAGGAACCCTCAAAAACCAACACCCCGGGAACACTGTCCACTGTTCGTGTCCTGCAGTTTCAGCAGCTTGAAAAAAGATACGTGACACACAGCCAGGTTTTAGGGCTCCCTTTGGCAACCGGTGGACGGAATCTGGCGGCATCTTCATGCCTTCGACTCCTGTCCCTGCATGGAATTTACTTTTAAAAAAATGGCATGCCTCGCCTGACGCCACTTGCTGTCCACCAGGCGAAACTTCTTGCCTCACATGCCACAAGCTCAGGGTGAGTCATGAAGACGGGCTGCTCAATGCTTCCACCAAAGAATGCTTAGTTCTTCTGCTCGAGTGTGGAGGGTTGGACCGGACAAACAGGGTGGAGCCTTGAAAAGAGAGAAGCCTGGCTGGGAAGCAGAAACTCAAAATTGCTAAGCCCAAAAAACTTTGGGTTTTTGCCACTGACCTCTTGTGGGATCTTGATTTGAAGGTGTTTAAGTCCACTCCGGGGCACATCCTGGCCTTCTGTGGGCAACTGCTTGATGATGTCCGGAGAGTCGAAGATGGGCTGCAGGTACATCCAAGCCTCAGGCGAGCAGCAAGCCAACCCTGCCCAAGGGAGAGATCATGCAGCATGCATCTCCCATCTTAGGCACCCAGTGGAAAAAATATGCCCCCATGGACACCCGCTCGTCCATGCAGCAAGCATCTGCTGGAAAAATGGCCGTTCAAAGCCCACTCGAGATCCGCTGAGCGTCGAAGCCAGGTAAGAGTTTTGGCTTCTGAGCACGTGACGCGCTGCACCTTGAGCCATCCGTCCAGGCACTCCGAGACATAGAGCAGTTTCTCAGCCCAGGCCTCAAACGAGCATGCTTATGGTCCCATGGGGACGCCAAGGCCTAAGACCGTTGATACAGGCCAACATGCAAAAGCTGAATCAGTGGACTTGCAAGGGCAAACATATTATCATAATTCATAACCGCATAAATTCAGGATGTCCGTGTTGTCCTAAATCTACAGTCGAGCAAGACACGAAGACACAAAGCAAAAGCAAGCAGTACTGCCCGTTTGATCATACGATGAACATCTATGAACACATGCGTTTCAATTTGTTGACAAGCACGCGCCCACGCACTCGCTCCAACACCTACACAGCCACGCAGCGACACAGCCACACTGCCACACTGCCACACACTCACCCACCAACCCACCCGCCCGCGCCCGCGCCCGCGCATGCCCGCACGCACGCACGCACACACAAACACACACACACACACACACAAACACACGCACAAACACACAAAGAACGAAACACACAAGCACACAAATACACAAACACACAATCACACAACAACACAAGCACACAAACACACAAATGGACAAACAAATAACAAACAAACAAACAAACAAACAAACAAACAAACACACAAACAAACAAACATACATACATACAAACAACCAACCCACCAAAAAAACAAGCAAGCAAACAAATAAACAAACAAGCAAGCAAACAAACAACCAAACAAACAAACACACAAACAAACAAACAAACCCACCAAACAAACAAACAAACAAACAAACAAGCAAACACACACACACACAAACAAACAATTAAACAAACAAACAAACAAACAAACAACCAACCAAACAAACAAACAAACAAACAAACACACATACACAAACAAACAAACAAACAAACAAACAAACAAACAAACAAACAAACAAACACACACACACAAACAAACAAACAAACAAACAAAAAAAAACAATCAAACAAACAAACAAACAGACAAACAAACAAACAAACAACACAAACACACAAACAAACAAACAAACAAACAAACAAACAAACAAACAAACAAACAAACAAACAAACAAGACACACACACACACACTCAGGCACACACAAACAAACAAACAAACAAACACACAAACAACACAACCAACCGCACCAACGCACAAGCACGCAAACACACAAACACACAAACACAAAACACACACAAACACACAAGCCGCATCAACCACCAGAACAACACACTTCAGGTACCGAGAAAGCAAGCTCCCCGCATCGATCTCATCCTTGAAAGGCTTGTTGAAGGGCGAGAATTGCATGGCCTGCCACAGTCATTCAAGACCCTGTGCTGATGGCTTGACAGTTGACTCGAAGTGCATGGAGCCCAACGGGTTTGTCGCCATTCAATCGGGGGAGCCAAATCGACGGTTTCCTTTTGCGTTCCCTTGAGAGCCATTCGCAGAAGGTAGCCACGAAAGACACCCAAGTTATCAGTTGCAACTTTGGCATAAGCCAAGCTCCTTTTGAATTCACTGCGCATTTGCGATCGGCGCGTTTCCAATCGCAAAGCCCTGTGAGTCAAGATACGAGCGGAGGCGCTGTTCCCCTAAAGAGCGCAGCTCCGGCGTGATGGCCACGATTCGTCTCTTGACTTCCCCAATGTCCAAATGCTCAAAGGCAAGGAGAGCCTCATAGAGGTCCTTATCCTTGCGGATTGCCTCCACTGCCATCTCCAACCTCCTGTCAGTGAGTGTGCGCTTGGGACTCTGCTGACTCTGGCTGGCTTTGGGACTGGCCTTTGGTCTCGGACTGCCTTTGGGCCTGGGACTCTTCTGACTGGCAGGGGCCCTCGCCTTGCGCGCCGGAGTTGGAGCCTCGCAAATGGACCGCAGGAAGGCGGTGCCTCCATCCAAGTAGTCCACGATCTCGTGGATGCGGCGGATCATGAAGTCCCGGCTTGCTGTTGGCTTCAAACCGAAAAACAGCATCCAAGTCTTTAGCTCTTCTTCTGTCAACTCCTCTGGCCGGAGACCTGCCTCTTTGTCAGCGCTTGGGCCGCGGGTTCCGGTGGGGCTGTTTGTGGCGCCTGATGCGCTTAGTGCGCTTGGCGCGCCTTCGGCGCATGGGGTGCTTGGAGCAGCTGCAGCGTTTGGCACTTCCCTCGCAGTGGCCTGCTGGCTTGGCCCACCCCGCAGCGGCGCAAGCAAGTCATCCTGGCACAGGTCGTTGGGCACGGAGTTGCGCCTTTGCAATCTCTCCCGCAGCCCCATCGAAGGCCGATCACCAGGCGGATGGCTGGGGCTTGTGGACACCTTGCCCATCTCCCCACTTGGGCTCAGCAGTCCACGGCTCCACCGCCGGAGGTGGGGCGCCTCAGGCGCATCAGGCAGCGCTTCGGCCTGGGGGCATTGTTGCGGGGCTGCTTCGTCGCTGGAGCTGAGCAAAATGGTGGAGGCCATTGAGGCCACACTGGGGCTGCGACAAGGCTCGGCCGGGAGCTCGGGCTCCTCAGGAGCCGAAAGCTCAGGAGCCACAGGAGCCTCGATGTGTCTTTCGCTTCTTTCCCTTGCCACTTCCATTGACTCCACAACTGCTACCTCGGGAGCGCTGGCCTTGCCGGCGAGATCTGGCGATGTGTCCAAAGAAACTCGGCCCGCTTCTGCCGTCCCTGTGCCGATATCGGGCAGCCTGGGCTCCTGAGCTGTAAGCGCAGGATGCACTGAGGTCCCATCCAAGCTAGACAGCATGTCACTGGGGCATCCTTGAGCGGCATGCCACAAGGTGTCCATCTGCGCCCCGGGCGCGGAACATACGCCTGCTCCATCTCCATTCTCTCCGCCCCAAATGTCCTGAAGGGTCGAGACTTGACTTTATGTCAGTTTTGTTTTGGCCTTGTACTCCCTGGGACAGGCTGGGAAGTCAACAAACATCACCCAGTAATTGACCTTTCCAATGTCCTGGGCAGCGAAGGTCCAGAACAAATTGTGCAACATGCTGATGTGAGGGTTCAGGTTGCAGGATTGGCCTAGTCTAGTGTGGATGAAGGGTTGGTTTAACAGGATTACGTTTGGTTTAAAGTCTCGCTTTAAGGTTGGTTCAGGGTGGGTCTGAGGCTTGCGGCGGTAGGGTTGATTGAGAGTTTGTAGCACAAAAAAACGTTTACCAAGGCTTTTGGGGGGCTCATTCAGGGTTGGTCCAGGGCGGTTGCTTGCCCAATAAACACCTTGCGTCCAAACAAACCTTCAACTGGCCCCTTTGTCCTGATTGAGCTCCTCAGGGGCGTCGTAGAGCAAAGACAGCAGGCTCTGCTTCTCCCCCTGCAGCCTGCCTTGGGAGAAAAAATGGGAACTTTTCGGGAACCAAGTGATCACAACATATGGAGGGAAAACAACTGCACTGCACCAAACTTGAAACTGATGAAAAACCACCCGCGTCTAAAAGCATTATATGCTGATTATATGGGTGTGTGTGTCAAAATACAAGGACCCAAAATAAAATGAGCTCTTTTTTTCTCGCCTTTCTCTTTAGGACCACCCCCAAAAGGCAAGCACCATTGCGCTGGCGACCGAGCTGCGGAGGTGCGCCTCCAGCAATGCCAAGCGCTCGCGCACCTTCGCGGCCCAGGCAGGCTGCTGATCAGGCTCCGAGGGGCGCGGCAAGGTGTGCAGCAGCGACGGCTGGAGGTCCTGGACGTGGCAATCGTTCAATCCACAGTGAATCCAATTGAACTGGAAGCAATCGCACGTTTACAGCCACCAAAAATCAAAGTTGTTTTACTGCCTTGGGAATTTCCCTGAAGCAGGCAGGGATATGAACCAAGCCGCGTCCTGGTTCTGGTTCTTTAACGCGGATGCCTTCCTCTTGGGCATCAGCGCGTCCCATGGCAGTCATTCAGAGAGTCACTGCCTGTCTTGCAAAACCACTTGAGTCGCCTACTTGTGCCTATCTGCCGAGTTGATTGGTGCAAACTAGGCTGCTCACTACGCTACTCATGTGCACACTTAAGCTGGTACACGCGCTGCATTCTCACACCCACCATCTTGTGAAAAGTGAGCGCAACATCCAGCCGGGCCGAAACGTGCGTCAGGGCGAATAAGCGCCAGGCAAGGATGCCAATGCAAAAGCTCATGCCACAAGACAAAGAGCTCCCAGTCACCATTCCCCATGCAACACTGGCACTAGCACTGGCCTCTGGCATACCCAGTGGCGCCCCACCTGCGTCAGCACGATCTGTTCGTCCACGAGGGCAATCACCTCATCTGCGCCTGGCGGGATTCTGTGAAATGGGATGACCCGCCCTTGTCTTGCTGGCTGCACTTGTCTTGCTGGAGTCGAAGTGCTGTCCTCTAGCTTTGAAACGTCCATCATAGGAGCCAATCCATCGGCAGTCTGAAAGTTGGGATTCCTCAAACAGCTGCGAGGGATGCGAAAGCACTGCCACGAGGAGCCAAGTCCTATTTGCTCTGATCGCAGGGATCCCTCCTTGGTGGGAACCTAATCACAACCTTTCCATCGCAAGAGTGTGAAGCAGCTGCCGCAATGGACGTGGACAACATGCAAAACATGACCTAAAACGTGCCACGCTCGGCCATGCAACAGCACAAAAGCATCAAGCCTTGCAATGAGCCTCTGAGCCAAAGTATCCCACTACACAACGTGGATGGAAAAGGTAGCTATAGAGGTGCCCAGTATGTCCAGATCTCCACCCCAGCCGGTGCTCGCGCCTTTCAAGATGTATGTCTGGGTGCTGCGGTATGGCCTCAACCCAAAGACGGGTCAGGAAGTGGTTTCAGCAATTTGAATGCCAAGGTCAGACTATGTTGGGCCCACTGTATGTCGTATTTCTCTCGCAAGAGGATACAATGCTACAGTTCGGAATCGTTTGGGCGGGCGGGCGAAAATATACGCCTGTAGCGCAGTCAGCCACCTTTTGATAACAGAGGTGGACAGTGAACACCCTGTCCAAGAAGCCTCGTCATGCACGCAGCTGCCAAATCAAAGGCGGGATGATGCGTGTGAAGAATGTGTTGTTGCAAAAACATGTGAGCAGCCCATTTGACTAGATCGCAGAACAAAGTTTCCTTGTTTGCCTATCACACTAAGAACTTATTTGCAGGAGAATATGGTCATCTCCGATCTGCCACAGTGATGATGAAACGATGTGCTGCCGGCCTTCAATGCCAGAAAGGGTGAGCAGCCATCACAAGTCGCTGTAAGGTACTATAGTAGAGCGACTGACATGCATTGGGTACACTCACCAAATTACCACTGTACGAAGCGAAGTTTACTCACCAACATCCAATGTCACTTCGCACAATTAGTATTGACAATTGCCACGTGTGCGTGCCCCTTCAACACAGCACATGTCCATCGCATGGTAAACCTCAGGAAGCTGTTTCCCAAGAACGACGCTCCCCTTGGCTAATGGTTTGGAAGAGTCCACTTTTGCTGGGACGCAAAACTAACACTCTTTCGATTTAGCTGGCGCCAACCCAAGCGCTGTGAGCGAACATCTGAGCCGAGCACTCGCTGCAGTCAAATCTCATGTTGTCCCACCTCAGGCGACGAGGTATCCTGAAAACAGAGCAGCGTGCACCTGCCGAAGGCATCAGCCTGGTAAACGTGTTGCGGGTTTCGGGAGGTTAATGACCCCGCGTTTCAGGCACAAGTATGTCACCGTGCATTCAGACATGCCGAAAATACATTGCAATGCATATATAAGGCGCAAGCGCGGTGATCATGTTGTTGAGCTGTGTCTCAATTGCCAGCTCCTTGCCGCTCTTGTCACCAACGTCGCTGATCCTGGGTCAACGCTGCGCAGAACTTCCGTGAAGCATCACATCCAGAATCTGCTTGCTATCTGCTTGCTTGGCCTCTCAGAATTTTTATGGAGACAAGCAATGAACCGATTGCCGTACAATGCTCTGCCAACGTTTAAGCCAGTGCTTTAGGTTAAGCAGGGCAGTGCATCCTGTCACTGAGTGTTGAGCGTGCCGGTGTGCTCGGTCATACCTGGCGTGCACAGAAGCATCAAGCGTAACAAACATGCTTCGACTGTCGAGCTTATTTCCCCAAAGCCATCGTCCAGGCGTTCTCTGCTCAGAAATGACCCTGCATTATTGGCTGGTCAAAAGCCAGGCCCCTTCCTCCAGATCGCCCACAACTGGTTCCCATTCAACCCGCGGGAGTGGGATAGCTGGCTGGAAGCTCGCAGTGAGCATTTGTCATGGCCCAGGCCTAGGGCGATGAAGTGCTTCAGCGTGAAGTCCTCCATCTCAGGACCTCGGAGCAAGTCGATCAAGTCACAGTCTCTGGAATCACATTGCTTGGAGTCTCAGGCAAATACTTGACAACGTTGTCTTGGTATTTCGGCTTGTCAATCCACAAACAATTGGGATCCCTCATTTGCACAACGTAGCCAAGCATTGCAATGAACGTGGTCAGTAATGTGTCATACGCGTGGCTGACAGCGTGAACATGTACAGTGTCTCTTCAGCAGCAGTCGAAGAATCGGCCACTCCTGCTCACCCAGGGCTTGGGCTGACATCTTGGCCAACCAAGTCACTCACCTGGGAAGACCAAACTGCCAAGAAGGCACTTGGTGCTCCATTGCACGGCAATGTGAAATCAAGACGGGACCCTTTTTGGTGGTCCATTTCATCAAACCAACTGAAAGCAGTCCCCAAGCCGCGCGCCTGCTTCCAATGGCGCTCACGCATGCCTGGATTGCGCAGGCCAGTGACCTCGGTAGCTGCAACTGCAAATCCCAACATCCGTCCGACTGACCCAACTAGATTAAAGGATATCACACTGCACAGCCAAGCTAAAGGGATCATTGCAAGCTTGTTGAGCTTCAAGGATGGACCCTCTCTCCATTGACCCTTCGACGGTCTATTCCAACATGTGGGTTCGAGGGCTTGATGAGCACTGCAAAGAGCATGCGTCCGTTGTTCTTGGGATCCAGCAATGGGAAGGTAAGGCTGGAAGGCGTCGATTTGCTCCTACGTCATACGGCCATGGCATCGTCATGACAAATGATTGCTCATGATTGCTCTGAACTCCCCAAACTCGTTTTGCTGCGCAGAACAATCATCCTGTCTCATTCAATCAAACATGAACAGCTTCAGTGTCATCAAATCATTTCGATCATCGTCTGAGTTGCAGGAACACCCTAGAAACTGATACCAAACCACTCATGGCACATGGCAAATCGCTCGCCGGAAACCCGCCTTGATGTCCCGCGCGATCTGCAGAACCTTGGCGGCATCCTCACGCTTCTCCAGGCCCTTGACCTGAGGAAGCCATGGCACTAACTGGCCGGACGGGTCTCTCCCCTGAAGAACCACCCCACAGAGAAGGTACCCACAATGTACAGCCATGTGTTCAAAACCAGTCGGAGCCCAAGTACATGGCTGTGGCTCAAAAGGGTGGAACCCATTTTTGGGCCCCTTGGATGGAAACGAAGACCAACAACTGCGTAATTAACCCCAGCCCTTAAATTTTGACCCACAGCCACATGGCTTTATTCGTGTTGCCTACGGGCCACCAGAAAGGGGTCCAAATCCGGCTCACACATTCATACAGCCAGCAGTACCACCTGCATAGTTAGCTCATCATCCATGGCCGGATAGGTTTGGTCACTGTCCGAGGCTTGGGGGAGTCATACCCAAGTAGCTTGCAGTGCTAGAATCGGACCCGTGCGCCTATTTGCTAGATGTCACCCCGGGTCACCCATCTCCGCCCACAAAATGTTCAACATCGATGCCAAAATCGTGGGTTGCGATTGTGAAGTGTCACGGTGATGATAAATCACAAGATAAAGTTCAAACCTGTGATGGGGAAAGCAACAATATGTCTTGATGAGGTTCAAATACTCTCTCAGGTTGTCCTCCCACACTATGATCTCTGTGATCAGTGAACAATATAATCCCCAAAATGTGCCTGTCAACTGAAACAAGGCTGATCATGAATCTTCAGACATATAGGCTACTCGAATGTCTGTCATGTAAATATGATGCGCACATATTGTGGGCTTCTGTCCAACCCTCCAAAAACAGTGCTTGCCTTTTGGCTTCCCTTCAAAACAACCCCAAAATGGTCTTGACAAACGCCACTCAAAAAGAAAACACCCCCATCTGAAGTTTTCGGTTGGCCGTCTCATCTTTGGGGCTCCTGGCGGTCTTGAAGAGCGTCTTGGCGCCCGTGGTCACAGACTGCTCGCCTCCGCTTCAGTCCAATTCCTCCCCGCTGTCATCTTTGGTGCTGTGAGTGAGTGTGGTGTAGCTTGGATGGTTCATTCCCAAAACAAATGGACTCTCCCTCTTGGACATCTTGGACTCTCGCAAGCCCCACCTAGTAGGGCTGTGCAAGGATACGATTTGGTGCAAACTTGATCACTCAGTTGAAAGAGACTGCTGAAACACTGGCCCACTCGCATCTCACCCACTCGCTCAGGTGACACAATGAAAGGACTGCGCACACTCGGTGGCCGGCAGTACTTGGCATCCATCTCCTGAAAGGGCCCATTCCTCAGGTCAAAGACCCAATCGAGTCGCTCAATAGGCAAGGGAAGCAAATAATGACATTGTTTTACACCCAAAAAAGTAGCCCACAATACATCACGACTACACGGACTACTCCTGGCGCAGCTCTAAGCAAGCGCAAAAGTGATGCCTGGAGTGGGGAGTCGCAAAATGGAATGAACAGGAGCAGACAACGAGAAGGAACCAACTGAAGGAGGCCAACCCGTTCCCAGGTGACCAAGTGGAAACACGGCCATTGGAAGGCCATAGACGTCTCAGCTTTGCCCCGGGTTCAAGATGTGTGTACAATGATGGCTCCGTATTGCTACCAAGCCTGTCCCAGCCCGCCCTGGGGCCAAATCTGGGGATCCCACATCCACTTCTCCGAGTCCTCTAGCCAGTGGTAGGCTGTTACCTGGACGTACCCACGCGAAACTGGTGCTGAACCAAAGAAAATAGCCAGAAACACCAGAACAAAAACACTTCGACTTGATCGAGCACGACTTCCACTGTAGTGGTACTGCTTGGTTCTGGAGAAACAAACGTAGATCGCAACAAAGTGCCTGGTGCAATGAAAAAAACACAATGCACACTTACTTCGAACAGGCGCAAGCGGTCCAAGCGAGGAAAAAGAGAGCCAACAAAGGGATCAACGTCGCACCTGCAAAGCCAATGGCCAGAAGCGACTAAGATCAGACAAATCAGGCTCGAGGAAAGTGTAGTCAGACATGAAGGACATCCATCTGCTGTCCGCTAACAGTATTGCCTGACAAGCTGTGGAAGTAGCATCTGAAACTTGTGGCTGCGCGCAAATGTATGTGACGACAAGCATTGTTTAGCAGTATGGTGTGCTTACACATTGACATCCCGGCAATAACCTGCATGTCAGCACAGGTCGTATTCGTGCATGCTGTTACTGAAGCAAGCAAGCATCACAACTGGCAGGTGTGCCGATCCACGGATACATTCATACGTCAGGCAAAGTTAATCCATGATGCTCAACCAGCTTGGTCAACAAATTTTGGAGTGACTGAAAGTGCGCCCTTCCCCTACCACGTAAATCTAAAATCTGTGGGGCCCAGCCACGGGCGCCAAAATTCTTTCTGGGCAGTGGCCCAACGCATCCTGGGCGACACGAGAGCTGAATCCGAGGCTACGGCCCAGAGGTTTGAGAAGGGCTCCCATTCCTGGCCAGACACTGAGACGCAAGACGCACCAGAACTTGCCCAATGAGAAGCCGAGGCTCCGGGGTGGAACAGCCCCGACCTAGTCTTAGCTCCAAAAGACATGCGCTTCAAGGCTCCACCTTCCTACCGTATCTCTGAAGCTTAAAAAGCCCTTGAATGCGTTGGGGCATGCATGCACTAAGACAGCTAAGAATGAGTTCATGAAATTGGAAGACAAGGGTGCAGCATCCGCATCCAGACTTTCACCAAGCAACGCAATTCTTATCCTCTGTGTAGAATATATAATATGGACTCTTGATGATCTAGGGGTAACTCGTCACTTCAACACTTCATAAAACACGTTGACCAGTCCCTGCCCTGCTACTTCAACAAGCAGCACAAGCTTCATCCCTCCGATGTCAACTGATTGACTGATGGACACTTTGGTCTGTACCAGGCCTTCTGAAGTTGCTGAAGGTGGCTGTAGTCGGACGATTCTTGTCCAAACAACGCCTTGCAAGCCAAAACACAGCTTCTAACTGTGAGAAGCAACTGACAGCCATACTAGTCATGACATCTTGCCCTGCCTCCCGTGAGTTGAACAGCTTTGCTTGCGTGCTTGCAAGCTTCAACCGCTCGTTCACACCTCAGCAATCTGCTGCCACCTCAACTTGAACAAGGGCATGCAAAAGTCGCTCAGGCCACTGCTTTCTACATTGTCGTAGATCTCCTGACCGATAAACAAGCAGCCAGGTTTGTTTTGGGCATGACACTCAGCACACAATGTATGCATGTACGGTGCAAACTCAAGGCAACATGATCACACATATTCTCGCACCTTCAACGCAAGCGATCTTCTGCAAGTTTCTCAAATCAAGGGACATGATCTGCCTCAAGCGCTCTCGTTTGAACAGTGGACAAGACGATCCGTGTTGGCAAGTCTGGCGGTTTCGTAGCAACGGGACCCAGACTAGTCAGATCCGGATGATGACTGGCTGGGTGCAAATTTGAGAGGTACAACATCTCACGGAACGCCTGATTTCAACATCAACTAGGAGCACTCTTGTAACCGGGGTTTCCTAAGCTACATCTACAGGTTAATTCTCTACTGGTTGCAAGCTACCCAGCCAGCTACCACGATAAGGTACAGAAACGACCACATTGTTCATTACCTGCCCTGCTTAGGACATCTCAGTGACGCGCGAGATGCCGCGCTTCTAAAGGTGACAGCACAAGGCGTGCCAACTTCAGGACCCCCATGAACCCAGGGAAATAGGAAGTGGTACTGAAAAGAGCATACCTTCCCGACATCCCTGGTCCCACGTCCCTTGTGAGCACTTCCTCTGCCCAGCCCGCCTTGATGTTGGCCAAGTTCGAGTATTGTGCAAAGGAGTCCACGATGCCGGCCTCAAGTATCCAAGCCAGCAATAGGCACAGCGGCTCATGAAGGGCAGCCACAAGGAACAACATGCTATTCCGGCAACCTTGCAACACCAGGCACCTAGCTGCCAGCCTCATTTAGTCTGACAAAGAACCATGAGAACACAGCTTGTTGGGGACCAAACATGCAAACATTCAGCGCATGGACATCAGCAACACCAAATTCCAGTTTCCCAGGCAGGGTAATGAAGGTAATCGAGGACTAAGCAGCAAGTAGCCTCTTGTCACTTTCACTATGATGTTTAGCAGAGTACCATGTCGTCTGCTCAGCCAACAAAACCCGGCCTCCCCGCCAGGCAAGCCAAGGCCCCAGCTAAATCCACCAAGTTCTCATCGAAATCCGTCTGCTCCTTGGCAGCATGCAAACGATTCCGGCCATTGAAGTTCCTGTCTTCCGAGTGAGTTGAACCGGTTGTCCTATTGCCAGAAGGAGCAATTCACTTTGCTGCTGTGGTCTCCAAGTCTCAAAGGCTCGTCAAAAAGGTCACCGGCTCGGATCGCTCGAATCGAATTCCGAAGTCCGGCCTGTTGCATGTCCTTCAGGTAGCCTTTCTCTGCCTTCACCAGCTCGTGCTCTACCTGCACAAATTTCTCAGCGTTCGAAGCTTTGTCCCAATGAGTCATGTTGACATCAAATGGCTCTCCCCTTCTGCTAGACTACGAGACGTAGCAAAGAGCCACTGTCAAAATGGTCTTGTATTGGTCAAATATCAAAGGACTCGATGTGATCCTTGATGTGTGGCCTCGCATGGAAGCGATGTTTGTTACCTAAAGCAAAGAAGCACTGGCATCCTTGCGATAGACAGCTGTCAAACGGGTCAACACTTCTTGCACTGGCTTAAGCTTGTACAACCTCCTCCTCCTCTCTCACTCTCTGTCTCGCTCTCTCTCTCTCTCTCTCTCTCTCTCTCTCTCTCTTTTGCTCGCTGATTGTCTTGCTCTCGCTCCCCCCTCGCTCTGTCAATATCTCTAGTTTTCTCTCAACACCAATCAAAGGTTGACACACCGAACAGCATTGACCCTTCTAACAAGAAACATTTTTTCACTTTGACAGAAATGGTGGAAAACATACCTTTTATGCTAGTGTCATCAACAGCATCCTCCCATAACTGGACGTGATGGTGTTCAGAATGCTCCAACATCCTTGCCGCGGATCCTCAGGTTAGCTTGCAATGTGTTGAGCCCCCATGATTCAAGTTCAACAATGATCCAACGAGTGGGGAGGTGAAGCAGCGGATTTGGCCCAGTTCTCTTCTTAGAGTTCCATGTCCTTTGAGCACTTTTCGAGTATCTTGTCCGCAAGTCTTCCCAATCCCACGCCTGCCCCATCAAATCAAAGGTTTGCTTCGGGCAGGCATACACTCGCCACCGCTGGTAAGCATCGTCCTCGAAGTCACAGTCTCCAAACAGCGACTCCCAGCGGCAAACGACTCACTGAACCCGCATGTGTTTCAGGGCGAATTGGGCAAATGTTGGCATCGCTGCATGTATGGTGCCCATGTACAAAATGGGGTGAACGAGACTGAGCTCTGCACACTGGTGAGCTTCACAGCAAAGCCTTCGAGGACCTCAGGAACCAATGTGAAGGTCAATGAAAAGGCCCCAATATTTGGCACTGGTGCCTTTGCTTCTTTAAAGGGAGCACAACAAAGTCCAACAACTGACAACCGCATGTCATGTGAGCTGCACTGGAACAATGCCAAACATATCGCATCCAAAAATCGTGGCTTCCATCAATGGGCATGGAACGCTAGTTTCAAATTGCGGCGCGACATGTGTCCGATATCCAGTGCATTGCACAACGTCCCAGCTGAGTCACTGGCCGCATAGATTTGTATGCACTTCTGAATGTCAGGAGAAGCCCTTGGATGGTGTGCATTGCCCCGCCCCACCAGGCAGTCGGTTAGGCAGGTATTGCCAATGATGACTCAATCACAATAAGGCGGAGTCTTCGCCACTTCTGCAGGGACACCACCTCAGAGTCAGCGAATCACAGTGAGCAAGGCTTCCACTACAATCCCTGCCTTCTGACTGATGAGCAATGTAAGTGGAAACGGCAAAGTCACCAAAAGACAACATGGACAATCACCATGTCGGATGTGCCAATACCTCGAAAGCCACACAGCCCATCATATAGTGAAAGCAGGAACTGCCCATTTCACAGCCTTTGTTGTCTTGATGTGTCTAGATGCTTTCCACTTGTGCAATGGTAATTTGTCATGATAATGGCCTGGATGGAACTCAGTGGCTTCCGGCAAAAAAACAATACTTCTCTCCCTCCCTCTCTTTCTGTCCATGTGCCCTGTCTTTTTGTCTGTTTGTCTGTCCTTTCGGTCTTGTCCGTCCTGTGTCCCTCTGTCTGGCTCTGTCTCTCTCTCCGTTGCTCTGTCTCTGTCCTATCTCTTTCTCTCGCCCTTTCACGACAATTGAGGTAGTCAGTTGTCCCTCTTCCATCCCCATAGTCACAGAAAGGCAAACATCGTCAAACGTGTCCTCGTCCCTCGCCCGACTCGGGCGCTGACTCATAAACTCCCGCAGCTCGGTGGACTGCTCGATATTCTTCGGTGCCTGTGACGACACCCGACAAAGCCAGGAAACAGGTCCCTTTCCAGCGGGGACAAATTTGAAGATCAAGCCAGTATGCCAGCCAGAAACAGAATTCCTCCTGATTGAGACTGATTGAGTTAGGAATGACAACTTCCTAGCATCAGCGTCCGGACTAGGAACTTCATGAGCACCAGTAAAGTGCTCTTGCATCAACGTTGGGACTCGGAACGTCATTTTCGAAAATGCATATCACCAGCAAACCTTGTGGAAAGACACGACACACAACTGTTATCGGCCCTTTGCGGGATCCAAGAGTGAAAAGACACGCGACACGCGATTCAGGAGTTGAGTTGCAGCCCGCAAGTGCAACTTATCATTCAAACTCAAACAAGAAAACTAAGGCGATTTGGATTGAGATGCCTCAAGGCAAAGGTTGGGTATGTTAAGGTTGTTGAATTGGACCCGGATTCAACACACAAAGACTGCAAGACTCAACTTATCAAAACAGCACGACATGCATCACTCGAGTCAGAAGCTGATAACTTATTTATATTGTGTTGACTACCCCACTCAGGCAAATACCATCATCCTGCCTTGCGCAACTGGGCAAAGATCCCTGCGAAGATATCCTGGCAAGAGGCCAATGTTGACAAGGTGAAACGTGGCCAAGCAGCCATTGACTTGAACAAGCTCGCAAGCTGAGGCAAGTTAACGATCAAACAAGGCCTGAGAATCTGTGCAAAGGTCGAGTCAAGATGCTCAGAACACGTGCGTTTGAGTCAGACGCTTCTCAGGTTTGCAGTGACTCGTTGAGTTGACTGGCACAACAGGACCACCCTGGATACATCTTCTCAGATTTCAAGCTCACCGGCTCACTGGCATCTAAAATGCCGTAAACATGCCAGCATGACCGCAACCTCTTGAGCGGAATCCCGGAAACGTTGGAGAAGCATGTCTTCCTCCAGCTGCAAATTGATCAGCGGACGATGCAAGACATGTTGGGTGTTGTATGTGTGTGTGTGTGTGTGTGGAGAGACAAGCAGTAAAGTTGCAGTTAACCGCAGCGAACCATGCAACTAGTGTCTGCACAGAACAGTTCATGGCAGATTCTGCCTGACATAGAAACGGAGGAATCTGCCTTTTACCGGGGATGCGTAGAACAAAACCATAGCATACGTTTCGGCTATCTGCTTGATTGCATCAATGAACCCGCTCTAAGCGCGCCTCTGTTTGCCAAGGCTTGCCCGTGCAAACACTGCTTTTGATAGCACATGGCTCAAAATCTAGTTCACCATGGTGGGTGGTTTGAAAGGAATTGCGCCTAGCAAATCGATATCAATTTAACATGAGCACCAAAACACGATGTCATTCTCGGACCAAGATTCAAGTCCAAACAACAGCACGTCTTGGCAATTCCGTCTGAACCCGAGCTTTGGGAATCGTTCGATGCCAGGCCCAGGCATGGATTGCGATCCCTGCATTCAGTGTCTCAGGAGCCCGAACCGACGAGAAGAGGAGGCCGCCAGGACTTTTTGGTGAAAACGGCGGCCCCCCATGCCTTCCCGAACTAACAGGACAATAGCTTAGTAGATTAGTTGCACATGTGTGCAACATTCAACAATGTTGTACCCTCCAACTTTGTGCCTCTACGGATGTGAGGGAATCAGAGAGCCCCGGATGGTGAGGAAGTTGTAAGGTAATTAGTCCCTCATGTCGCCGAATTGACCATAGACTACTGGAAGTTTGACCAACAATTCATGTTCTGGGAAACATGAGGGATGGGCACCGCAAGCAAAGCAAGCAGAAACGGAAGGGTCAAAGCCGCCAGCAGTTCAGAACACTTGCTGCCCCGTTGAACACATGTCAACAAGATCTAACAATTTGTGTCAGGGATCACTGGAACTTTACTTGTCGGTGCTGACTGGTCGTTTATGGCCAGCAAACGTTGGAGCAAAAGGCAAGTATCCCCTTCCATAATGACCTGACTACAGTTTTCGCCTAGCCTGTTGCAGGGAACCAAGGCAAGAAATCCGTGACTTGGTGACTCAAGGCTGGTCTCCGCCATAGTGAAGCAACCCCTCTTGCTACGCGGACTGAGAAGCCGACCATCAGCTCCACAATCTTTCTATGTCTGCTGGCCTCGCAGAAGTGAAAAAAAGGCTGGCTCCTTCCGAAGCACAATGTCTACCTCTTGTTGTTGCTCCATCCTTGGTCACAGTAGTCTTCACACATTACACGTTGCCCATCATTTTGTCAGAGACACCCGGGCTGGGCCCTCAGGGGCGGCCCGAACATGAGTCCGCGCTAAACTCTCGGTGGGTAATGACCAACCACAAGGACAAACCATACGCACACCGGAGTAGATCCATGTTTGGTGTTTTTCATTGACCACTTTGGACAAAGGAAATTCCAGAAACCGCAGGTTGGCTGCTTTGACCCGAGCCTCAGGCAGCTTGGGACTTTTGAACAACTTGGCCAAAAAAATCAACGAGCAAATCAGAAGGAGTCTTAAAAGGGGTTCGGTGCCCTTCGATTCGTTGGGTTGCGACCTCGGAATGCGTCGTCCAGCCAATTCGTGTCTCAGGTGATCCACAAACCATTTGCCCAAGAGGGCATGAACCATCATATGGTGTCACCCTGGCTTTTATCAAATAAATCTGGGTTTCCTTCCGCTCATGTCCTGAAGTAGACTTCAATGGAACATTGGCAATGTTCAATGTGTCTGAGGGAGTTGGAGTGGTTTTTCCTTTGGTTTCCCTCTCCTTTGGCTTTTCCTATTTGGTTTCCCTCATCTTTTGTTTCAGTCAGTCGGACCAGTGGCTTTGCCTTTGGCTCCCTCAAACACGGTGAAACCTTCAAGGCGCAGACCAGCACCTTTCGGATCTCCGAGCAGTGCACCTCGAAGAGCCCTAGCACCTTGCGGATTTTGCGGTCGCTCCCCTTTTTTATGGGTCCATTGCCTTCAATCAGAGGGGCCTGAACATGACTTTACAATTTTGCCTCCAAAGGTCCCAAGGAAGTCTTGCAGATCATCAATGATTGACAGTTTGGTGGGCAACTGGCCATGAAAAAAACATCATGAATGAGCATGCTGTTTGAATACTTTCTCCGCTTGTGCTGCCTTTCCAATTGTTTCTGTTTGTTCTTGGGTTGAACTACGATTGTGCCCTATCACGCAACCAATGTTGAAACAAAGCTTGACCCGCGCTTCTCCTTGAATTGAAGCCTCCCGAACCTGGTCTTGGCAGTCTGATCGCCGGTTTGGTAATTCATTTGGCATCTGGTGCCTAGTCAGTGACCCGCGAGGAATATTGATATACGTACTGAGTTCTCTGTAGGTTGCATGTTTACTTTCCATGTAAAATAGAGAGGTGTAAGGCCCTCATTGAACTGGCGATGGCGATCTTGTTCCACATGGTTCAGTTGACGGTGTGGACGGCATGCTTTTTTTCCAGGTCTTCTCCAGGACTCCCCCCCCCGAAAGCGATTCAAGCTGCATGACTCATTATTCCTGTCGGAAATGAAGCTGGTCCTCAGCAATCACTCTTTCGAAAACCGTGCATCTCGCGAAATGATAAATCAACTAATCTTCCCAATGTGCACTCCGCCACAGCCCAGCGCCCGCTCACCCACCCCCTTGTGACCCCGCCGTCGTCTCTGGAATGGCATCCAAGACCTGCTGCCTTATCAAAAGGCCATGGCACCGCAAGCGATGGGTCGCGTTTCTTTGAGGGCACTCTTTAGGGCTTGGTTGGGAACCCAAAGGAAACCGCCTTTTGTTTGAGGCCCAACCAACTTGAGACGCAGCCACATTGACAAGGGAATGAATGCCTGTAAAGCAGTGACTAATCGTTTATACCGGTTTATAGCACAACAACCAAGCTAACGAATTGCCTGATTAAGGAACCGCATATACAGGGATTTGGAGCCCTGTATCCCAGTACCATCGTTATTGAACACGGGTAGCGTTCCGCGACCATGAAACGTCCGGTTGGACCCCGGCTCTTCTTCTATATGCTCCAGGATGAGCTGTCTGGCCCTTGGCCGCTGAGGCATTCGGCCCAAACAACTTCACGTCACAAAACAAACGCCAGATAAAGAAGGAATGCAACACGTCAAGCTCAAGCTACAAAATCACGCACCTAAGCAAGCGGCCTGCCCCTGGTATGTCACGTCGCTTACTAGACAGTGTACTTAGACGTACTTAGCATGTGATTCGCAGTGCTGGTTATATCATCTTACTTAGTTCATCGTGATACGTGAGTTGTGACCATTCGTACAAACCACTTAGTAAGTACCCTGCCTCTTTGAGTAGAACCCCTGTCTGACTCTGCAGCTTGCAACTGTGTTCTAGACTCTTCCGTGTTGATCTCGGCCAAAGCTTTCTCCTTCACCTGGGAATCCGCCGCCAGTTAGCGAGTAGATGTTGCTTGAGTCTTGGAAAGCATTTCTGTCTTCCTCCGAAGTCCTTGTCAAAACCGAAGGCTTGCGGAGCCTGCATTTTGGGCTCAAAAATACAGGGGTCATAACCAGCTGCATGTGGTGCAGGCTTTCTTGTTTTTTCTTCAAACAAGAACTGCATTTCAGGGGGTTTCCCCAATAGGCGCAAACTAAACAGGAATTCAGCTGTTCGAGTGTCACCACAAACGAACACACACACACACATTACACAGGATCGTAGTGGCACACGCCGTGACCGGCAAAGGGGCCAAGACCAACAAGCACAACACAACAATCCAGTGAATCCAGTGCAACAACTTTGAAGAATGCAGCAGTTTCCTTCGTTGGCTTGTGGCTTCCAAACCAACTTTCAACAAGCTGCAGCGTTTCTGCCCCATGGCACTTGTGCCCACGGCACTAAGGGGCCGGCATACTCCACGGGATCCAGGCCTTTGGAGTGATACACAAGCGGCGCGATCACAAAACCTTCACATCCCAGTCCACTACAATACATCGTAAAATGTCTAACCGACCTGCAAGGGCAAATATGGGCAGCCGCCAAGAGGAATCCAAGGGGTCAATCATAGCGGTTTAGTTTGGAATCTAAAGCTACAAGCCACCTGAAAGTCAGCGGATGTCAAGAGCACGTGCTTCATTTCTCGGGCGACGCATGGACATGAGGCCGGAGCGAAGTAAGGTCTGGTAAGGCTCAAAGAGCTGAATAAACCTTGGCAAGCAACACATTGGACCGGCGCCGCATCTTAAAAGCCATTTCCCAGGGTTCCTTATATAGGGATATGTTTGGGGGTTATGTACCCTGTAGAACCCATGTAGAACCACTAATTTTTGAGTATGTCCACTTGAGGTATGTAAGCAGGTCCTTAGAAAAACCATCCTCTCAAAAAGGATATGTAGGTCCTTCAAGGCCAAGAACTGAAGGGTATGCTGCACCGAACCAAACAGGGCGAACGTGCGCTGCGCCTATGCTGCGCCAAATAGTCAAATTCACCATCACCCGCTTTGGTTGGATAGTCATAATGCCAAAGTAACACTACTCCTAATTGGAAGCTCGCAACAAGTCGTATCGCTAGCTCATGCAAATGTCTGGTGCTGTAGGTCCGTCAAACAGATCGCCTCTTCGGAATCCAATCCCTAACGCAAGCGCGTATGAATGGGATCATTTGGTATCGCTACTGATGGCAAGTTTGCGAAATCGGGTGCAAGCTCACAGGCTTAAACGTGTGTCCACATTGACCAACCTAGCTCAAAGCGAATAAAACTTGGATGACTTTGATGTACCATTTTTGCATCATGACCCACACACACACATGTGTGTATACTATACATAATTATCTACCCTGGCTGACGCATCCCGAAAGCCCAGGTCCTCCAATTCCTACAAGCGCCGCCAAGAGGCTCGGTGAGCGAAGGCAGGGTCCGGCCCAGCTTCTCCACGAGCAGCTCTTGGCGCTGCACCACCTCACTCGGTGAGGGAGGCATCTCGGTGACTTTGGTTTCATGCTAAGGACTGCCAAAAGCAAAGGGCAAAGCCTGAATATCCATGGAACAGCCTTGCCAAACAGCAGCTGAATGCGATCCACTGCCAAAATCCCCTGAAGGCGCAGGAATGTTCTGGGTCTCGATTCATGCTAACATAAATCTATGACCAATCCATGACCAAGAAAGGGCGGAGCCGTGATTCGGAAATAAACAAGTGGCCCGGTGGCCAAAACCAACTTGTCAAATTCGTTCGCCCACAGCTGCCAGAGTTCACACACACCAGGCCAGCAAGCCAAACGTCGGCAATGAAGCCCCACCATATGTGGCCGCATCCCTTGAACTGCATAGACACTTTCTGACTGAGCCTCGCCATGGGTGTTTAGCAGTTCCTGGGTTTTCCCGAAAGGCCCCTCCCAAAAGGCCAGCACCTCGCTGCTTCTCATATCGGCACCGTGGCTCCCAGCCCAGGGCTCCGTCATCTCAACAGTGCTGAGCACCTACATCGCTCGCAACAGACATCGTTCCCGATTGGCTGAAACACTTCCAGAGAATGACATGAATGTAGATATAGACACAATACACGCACGATCATTTACAAGTGTTCCTGTCCACTCTACCGAAATCACGGATTCATCAAGGTCAAATACAGAACTGCAAGCTCAAGAATAGGCCGCACAAGGTCAATGACACAATACCATGATGAATTAAAGCACACCGTTGACAGCCAAATCGGCTAAACCAAGTTGACAAACCTGCGGTTGATCAAGCAATTGGGGGTGTCCTTCCAAAGCATCAAACGGGCCGCCTCACCCATTGCATGGAAACAAGCAGTGGACATCTGAGAGTGCACTGAAATTCTTACACACTATTTCCTTAGTCAGGCAGTGCAATTGCCAATTCATACGCAAGTACTACCTTTGCTCACCAGGTGGCTCAAATCTGGGTCGCCCAAAGCAAGGGGAGTCTGAGTATACTTGTGGGTCTCAACAAAAGAAACATTCAAGCTGCAAAAAGCCTAAGTGTGAATTATTGAGCGGCATCCCCGCCATGTCTACCCACCCGTTCTCTCTGTCACAAGATGAACTAATCCAGCGCGTGCGTGTGTGTGTGTGTGTCAATGTACCGACCACTTGATTGCAAGCAAACTCTTCATGGCTTTCCTAAAGGGCACAAACACTGTGCCTCGAGTCGTCCAGTGCTCCATGATATGTTTCTTTTTGTGTTGAGGAAGGTTTATCAAGTTGGGAACCTCAAATGGGCGATGTCCTTCCATTTACTTTTGAAAAGCAACCGAGGGAAACAGCCAAAGCGAGCCTCAACCCGCCATATAGACACGGCCATAAATCTGAACAGGGTGCCTCATAACCCCTGTTAAAACCTCACCGCAGCGCCCCACCAAAAGAAACTTCCAAAAACATGATGCTTCAAATGCCTAGAGCGGAACTTTTGACACTATACACACCTGAGGTCCAATCCATTTCCCAAGTACGGCCTCAAACCTCATACTTTGTGTTCTCTGGATATCGTCCCTAATTGTTGTGAACCAATCTTATAACATAGGGACACTATCTTTGCTCCCACTCTGGGCAAGCAAGACTAAACTTCAGCAGCTGGAACTACGAACCAAAGGTACTGGACCGTTGGGTGAAGTCGTTTCAACTCCGGGAACTCCTTGGCCCAGACCAAATCACATCCTCGTTTTGCGGTTTCTTGTGGGCCTTGAAACCAAGCCCAAAAGAGGTAGCCTGAAGAAGGCCACAGTCATTCAGTGTTTTTGTTGTTTTTTTCCGCGTTTTGTTCTTCTCCGCGCGCGCCTGTTTGTGCACAACGGTCCGGAAGAGCTGTGGCACCACCAGGGCATCCAGCTGGGGCACGTCCAGGCTCTGGAGCCTGGGCTCACATTTTCGGCGATCGAGCCACAACAGGTCAGCCCCACACAGCCCGTCTCAGCCCCAAGCCCCAGCTCCAAGACTTTCTTGCACACATCGATCACCTCAATCCATGTTTGTGCATCTCCCTCCCTCTCTCTCGCTCAAATTCCGGCCGGCGATGGCCAGCTTTTTACAGAGTTGCGCCAAGGAAAATGTGGTCGACCGATCTGCAAAAACTAGGTACCCTATGTCCAATCAAGCTGCAGCGTTGAGTGCCATTGCACCACTCAAGCCTTTGTGTAGCTGGCGTGCCTGCACCCCATCGGAAGAGTAGACAAAATTCTGCTTGTCTTCACCTCAGTCCACAACCAAGCCCTCTGTCCATGGCCGCCGCAAATCACACAAGAAGCTTTGTTTCGACACCCCGAACCAATCAAACGAGCGACCTAATGCTTGCAGGTAGGGGGGCTCAGGAAAAAAAGCTGGGACGTGAGCGCGTCTCTGCTATTGAAGGTTGAACAAACACACCACACATACACATACACAAGCCAAGCTTAAAACTCGCAACAATGCACTTTCTCATCAAGTGAGCTGAGCAGCTGATTGACCCTATTGACGCCCTTTTGACCAAGATTTGATGCATCCGCACCCAGGTGTCAAGTAGACGGTGAAGAAACGAGAAGCACACCATTCCCCCGTGCTTTCTGGCTTTGGAAAAAACTTCGCACATTTGCTCCGAGCTTGAACTCTGCGACTGGGCAGCTATGGCGCAGCTCCAGGATGAAGAGACCATGGGACCTCGGGGCCAAAGTCCATAGGTCTGACAACCAGTACATTAAACTCGAAAGTAATCTCCTAGGAAAACCGTGGTCCATGAGAGCATTAGCCAACCCAAAGGGTCGTGTACAGTACTGAGACCGAACCATACCCTTCGAATCTTTTAAGCGACCTCTACCCACACGAATTGATATGGTCTCATGCAACACGTTCAAACAGGACCTAAGACAGTATCCAGTTGGAGACAAGCAAAGCTAGTTAGTAATCCCATTTTCACAGGACCTGGACACAACTTGGCCTGGCGAGTTGCAGAACACGCAACCTTTGCAGGCACCCGTGCGTCTGTGTCCGGGCCTGTGCTTGGGGATCAGCCGATGCAAGAACATCGAAAACCTTAAGACTTAAGGCCACCCAACGCTGGTGGGATGACCATAGGGATCCTTATGCGAAACATAAGCGGGATACATTGCTTAGGAAATAAAGCCGGCCTCCAAGTGGGGCATGTCATATATAGGCATCCTTAAAATTGTGGCTTCCTTGCGCCTTGGTGGGATCTCTGCTTTGATAGCTTGCTCAATGTGTGGCTTGGCTCCGGCTTCTGGCCGGTTTGACCACTGTCAATCCGCGACCGGGCGCCGCACTCTTGGCTTTCAGCTTCACCTGGGTTGTCCGAGCTGGTCTTCAATGTTGGAAGTACTTTCTGCTCGCTTACTGTTGGCCACGTGTGAGAATCTTAATCCTTATACACCATTCGCGCATGCATGCAAATCCCACTACGTACCAAACGGATTCGATTTGTACAGCACAACAACGGCTTCTAAGCTGGTCGATCTATTCACCGGAAAGTCACGATCAATCAAGTCAAAGCATGTCAAGCAATGGTTGTAAGCGCGACACTGTTCTGACCTGTTCAACAACATGCGGGCCGGGGGAGGAGGGGTAACTTTGACACACGGCCAAAGGCTTGACAGCAGCACATAAGACGCATAGCCCAGTACCAACCAATCCACAACCAAAGCATACTCAGCTTTGCTGTGACTGGCTGTGACCGCTTCTCATGCAAACTTCTTAGCTGACGCTACAACCTTCAGCCAAGAGCAAGCTTGCAACTCTTGAATGCCTGAACAGCATCTCACCGGACTAATATGTCAATATGAAGGACATTCATTCCACACATTTACACGATACTGATACAAGGGCTGCTACGTAGCTAGATGTATGCTTACCCATTCCCCAAGCTGAAGTCAAATCGTCTTAGCCGAGCCCTGATGTCCGAATTTGAGCTCCCGGCCTGATCCGCCTCCTCAAAGATACAGAAGCAACTACGAGCGGCTTCCGAGCATTGAGCGTTAATGGCATTGGGTCGGCAAACCCCTAGTTCACACCTTTGGACGTTGCTTTTTTTCATGAGTGCCTGTCAATGATCAACCAGTTTTCTTCTGTGTGTGTGGGTGTGTGTGTGTGCGTGCTGCGCCGTTTCCGCGCAGCGAGACTCTGGCCGGTGCAAACATCTCCAAACGCTTCCCACGTTGCCGCCCGCGGCCGCTAGTGCATCAGAGTCGGCTGGGTATCCCTGCCCTCTTTCTTGTGGTCCATCACCCCTGTTCAAGCTTGATTCCCACTGCCAGGCAGGGGGACCTTCCCTTGGTATCCACTGGAGGTGGCATGGCAACCCCTCACTCGCCCCACCAAACTCCAGAGGGGGAACCAAAGAACAGGCCGGTTGAGGCAACGGGAAACCATGGGCTTTCCCATCCAACTTACCCCGAGGCTTCCGCCGTTGCGCTGCGCCATGAAGGCGGAGGCGGCCTGTGCGAGATGCAAAATCTGTTTCTCGGGGGGTCCCCCTACGTACAAAAAGCACTGAGCAGCGCTGCCCTTTCCAGCAAAAAGAGAGGGGGGGGACCTATGGCATGTTTCAATGCCAACGATTGAAAAACAGATCGTTGACAAAACGGCAGATGCCACTCAAATCGCAAATTCTAGCTGCGATGGATTGATGCCCGATCAAACTTGAGAGGCAGCGAATTGATGGGCACGGGTAAGCACGCTGTCTGCTGCACTGGCACTGGGTTTGTCATGAGCTTCTGCAGAACCAGCTACCGGAGGCCACGGCAACCAGAGCCTAGGGGGCCCCCGGTTCCTTCCTCTTGGTCGTCTTTGGCCCTCTTCTACCACCCTGTTTCTGGGGGGCCCCTTAGTCAGACACTACTTCAGCAGGAGAAATCGCGAGTTCAGAGTTCAGAATCGGCTTAGTATCGGCCAATTCTAACTTAGCATTCAGAGCTTCGTGTTCCGGAGAGACATGTCGTGTCATTCGGGGGCCTTTATTGGGTCCAGGATTATGTGGGGGGCACGATGTTCTGACAGCCCATGCTGGTAATGTCAGCAGTATTTGTGCAACAACTTGAACACCACAAGTTAAATAAAGAAGTCACACGAGTCACACGTCATGAATTCCACTAAACTGTTTGTCCTCCACATGCAATTCGGGGACTCGGGCCCAAGAAGTTCGGCCGAGAATGCAAAAGCCACGGGCGCCTTGTGAAAGAGTCGCGGCGGTGTATCCGCCGGAGGTGCAGCTTCAAAGGCGCTATTCACATGCAGAAGATCTTGCCTTGCAGCGCTTCAGAAACGTCTTCCACCCCAATGTGTATGAAACTTGACAAGGGAGTCACCATGAACGATGCATTCTGTGCAACTTGAGCCAATCACTTATTTTCATTGCTCAAACATCCTTGTTTAGGTTTGTCTGCAAAGGGGTCTTTCTAAATGCTGCCCAACCCTGGAGTCCCGGACCAAGTGTTGCTTTGCTTTACTCTCTTTCCCTCGTCTCCGCATTCCACCCTCAACACTCTAACAATTGTGGAATCCGGAAGCTCATAGAAGCGTCCTGAATAACGCCTACTTCGAGTCCCCTTGTCCGCTTCCATGATTGATGCGACAAAGCAGGACTCTTCATTCAACAGTGATATCTGAGCCGACGGCACATCTACGTGGACAGGGCAGTACCTTCGGACATTTAGCGTGAACGCGCAACCAACGCCGAGGACCTTTGGATGTGTGCGTGCGTGCGTGCGTCGTTCATTTTGCAGCTTGATCTGCTCATTATCCCATTCTCCCTTGCAGCTTGACACAGAACCCACGCACACACGCAGACATTGTTTGTCTGAAGATAAATTTACCTCGGTCTGGAGACCCCTTTCTGGATTCCATGTTAGTTTGCAAGGGATTGCTCCATGCCGCACCTCTCCAGGCTTTCGCAGTAGTGCGCCACAGAGTCCAGGGCAAAGTAGCGCAGCGTGTCCTTGTCTCGGGGGTAAGTCCCCCATTCTTTCCAGGGTTCCTTCTTTCCGAGAAAGCCACCACAACCCGAGAAGCGGCTGGTATTGAAAAGAAAGATGGTTGAACAACGGGGAATCAAACCCTTTGGTGAGTGCAAGACTTGCCCGGGAACATGCCACCAACCTCCGCAGGACAGCAGCAGCACCGGCAGCAGCAGCAGCAGGCGGAGTAGAAGCAGAAGCAAAAGCAAAAGCAGCAGCAGCAGCAGCAGCAGCAGCAGCAGCAGCAGCAGCAGCACCACAGCAGCAGCAGCAGCAGCAGCAGCAGCAGCAGCAGCAGCAGCAGCAGCAGCAGCAGCAGCATCAGCGGCAAAAGCAAACAAAGCAAAGGAGGCAGCACACACAATGCCAGGCTCTGGATCTACAATTTGCAACGAGTGAATCAAGACCCGATGGATTATGGAATCGCAACCAAACCAAAAACTGCAGCCTCAACCGATGCATAAACAACTTACCCAGATCCCCTGATCGCAAGAAACGAGACGACTTCCCAAAACAGCTCCCACCGATATGCAATAAGATAGGGGAAAGAAGCTGCGCTAGCAGTTGCCTGTATGGACATTGCAAAGTGACTGAATCCCAACGCTGGAACGCATATCTAAATCGATAGCAAACAAACAAATAAACAAACACAAAGAGACCTGGTCACTTGAAGTCGACTGGCTTGGTTTGGGACAAGTGCTGGGGTCCGCTAATTTGCGAGAAACATGGCCGCAAGTTGCTCGGCAAGAAATATACTCCATGGCCAGCGCCTGCATGATAAAGCGGATGACAGCCAAGAGCTTCCGCATCTTGCCCTGACTCAGTTCCTTTCGTTTCCTTTCACATCTCGCAGAACCTCTTGAATCCAGAGTCACTTCCTGCCCAATTATCATCAAGTGCCCAACCTGTCCAACAAAGCCTCCTTCAGGGAAGCGCCGAGCCTGTCGGTAGGTGTCCGGGTTGGTCTCGTGGATAGAGAACCATCCCTTGCCCACCTCAGGAAGATTGCGACACCCAACTTTGAGGCCGGTGAGTCTCCATCTTGCTCCGCACTGGCATTGAGACGCCGTTATTGTTCAATCAGAATTGCTCGCGAAGACACAAGACACAAGCCCACACTCCTAGGAGCCTGGAACTTTGGCTGGGAATGCAACATTGGAGTTAAGGGTCCCTACAACAGCTTGGATTAATGCTGCTTTCTCTTTTGAAGTATGCTTAGTCAAGCTGCATTGGTGAAGTGCTGCAGCATGATCTTTTGGAGCTTATTCACCTGGCACACATCTTGACTAATCTGCTGACAGCGTTCCACAGAACATGTTCCCGCATCCCAAGCTCTCCAGCACAAAAAGTGCTAGCCTCAAACAAGGATCAGGTTTTAGACAAACCACACTCCACGCCCTAGTAGGGCGATGCCTATTGCATACTGAGAGATAAGCACGATTATTTTTGACTCTGGACAAGTGAAACTTGAAGCTGAAGGAACGATGCGGCGCACCCATTGCTCCTTGATCCGCTGAGACCTCAGACGAGAGGTGTTGATGCTGAAAAGGGAACTTCATGTTGTGTCCAAGGTTAGGCTTCTGCCAAGCTCCCACAGCTAGGTCTCTCCAGTGCAAAACCAACAATGGCAGCCTCTCCAAACATGGCGCCGCAAGATTAAGACGTTCAAGTGACTCTTCTGATGTTTAGGTTCTTACTCAAAAACAAACACATGCACATGCACAGACTCACACACATTTGTGATGCAGCCACTGGATGCAAAGAAGCAAGCCAAGCTAAATGCTAAAGAAACTCTCCGGAACTTCTCGCTCTGCGTTCCGCTCGTGGAGGATGGTCAACACAGCCTGTGACTGTGCCAGGTCCGATGGATCGTTTCCACGCGAAGTCCTTGCACAAACATCCGCCCGCGATTGTAAATAGAGTTGAACAAGCTCTGTGCAGCCAAACAAGCACGCCCAGCCCAACGGAGTGGTACTTTGCTCCGCCAACGACTTCGTTAGGATCGAACAGGGCTTGGCGAACTGAAGGTTTGCCCTGCTCATCAGTTCACAGGCACGAAACATGCCGCCAGGCTTGCCTTGGATGTTGATGTCCGTTCTCTTACGCAAAAGAAGATCTGCCACTGCCAAAGCGTGGGGATTTGAGGCTGCATTTACAGCCAACATGCTCAGCACCGAGGTCATGCCACATCCACCACAATGTGGAGCGTTTGGATTGGCACGACACTCCAAAAGCTGAGCAATCACCTCAGGCTTGGTGCTCTCTCCACTTGCTAAACCCAGAACTGGAATATGCGGTGGCCAGTAGGTTCCGCTCACATCTGCCTTGTGATCCACCAGGATCTGAACATCTCTGGCAGTGCGGCAACATGCCAGAAAGGGCACTCCCGAGATCGGAAGATGAGGATCCCCTCGAGCCGCCGAGAGGCCTGGAAGCACTTGTGGACTTGCAAAGCCGCCAGGTGCATGGCCGTCAAGCCAGGCGCAAGCAGCACCTCTGGCATCCCTTCGACTCGAGGCCTGTCCAATGGACAGCGAGCCGCCAAAAGCGTTTTCACCAGCTCAACATCCCCCGCAAGAATCGCCGGAATCACTGGGCCAAAGCCAGACCCGCTCTTTAGCCACTCCCATCGAAAATATTCCCAGAAACCCTTTGGTGCTCGTGTAGCTGGAGGCCGTGCGATCACAATATCGCGCCGTGCAAGAAAATAACGATCAAGGTCTATGTTCCCGCCTTCCAAGCGAAGCTCCAGCCAATTCAATTTGGAGGACACCGCTTGCTCAAAGATTCCTGTCACCGTGGCCCGGTCACTCTGGTAGCTGAATTCTGCTTCATGTGGCAAACAGTCCACCCAATTTACAGTTTTTGCATACTGAGCCACATCCAACAACGATCGACGATAGGCATGTCCTGGTTGCCCAGCATCATCTTGCAAAGCATCGCAACTCTGCACCATCCGCGTGTGATCCTGCTGGCATGATGCGCCTCAGCCCAGTGTCTTGGTGAAGTAGTGGTGGCACCAAAGCCACGAACACTTGGCACGCTTGAACAAAAGAGGTAAGTGACAGAATGTGTTTCCGCTTTGTAGAAAGGTCTCATGACGAATTGCTCCTGTAGACAAAAGTGCGGGAAGTAGCTTGATTGGATTGCGATCTGGCATCAACATCCGTCTCGTGCTGGAAGACATCATCTTGCGGGATGCTGGCCCAGTCCAGCAAAAAAAAAGCACCGCGAATTTTGGCTCGCTGTTGAGCGGAGAGTGTTTTTAAACCTCCTCAAGGAGCTGCGAAGCTGCATCTTTTGTGCCCGCGATGTTGCCACAGATGCGCCGGAGGCGCTGCAATACTTGCTGTTGATGTCCGCCAGGGTCTGGATGTGCTGTTACGACCCACTGGTGCGACACAAAATGCAGTAGTCGGATATCTGTCTTGGATGCAGGAAGTCTTTGGCTAGCAACTCCTCGTGCTTCGGAAGTGGCAGTTGCATCGTCATGAATGTAGAGATCCTCAACAGAAAGTGGGCTGGACGAATTAGTAAGGAATGGAGTGAAATGAGAGTGACTGGAGAATAAGAGAGCCGGAGGGAGGGATAAGAGAGAAAGAGGAATGGGCTCGCTTCTTCCTTTCCTCTCCCTCATGTACATTCCAGAGACTCAAGGACTCGCGAGTTGATAGGAAGGGACAAGGGGAGAAGGAATGGGGCGAGAAGCGGTCTCACGGTTCCCTTTCTCACCTCTCTCTTCCTTCTCTCATCCCTCTTCCTCGCTCTTCTCGTTGATGGCTGATGACGAAGGAATCCCAAACGAGAAAGAGGGAAGGGAGAAAGGGATGCCATCCTTTCCCTTCCATCACTATCTATTCCCTCCGACACGTCGGTGATAGAGATGAAAGCGACGGCTGGGAGCGCTTCATCCTTTCCTATCACTTACCCAACCTACACACAGCCACTTCCGGAATCTCTAGATTAGGCTGTAGGGAAGAGTAAAGGTTGGGTGATAGGAAAGCCATGACACACCGCCTTCCGGCTCTCTTCATCATATGCCGTGTGTTCCAGGATCTTGAGGAAGCGGCATATCATATAACCTCAAACACTTCCAAGATGTAGAAAAGGATGAAGAAAGAAGTGTGTAATCCCCGCTCTCTTTGGTCGCTGTGGAAGGACTGTCGGGAGAAGCTAAGGTACGAAGCAAGGGTTGGAGGTTGAATGAAGACCAGTCCTTCCTACGCTCTCATTCTCTTCGTTCATTAACTTCTACATCCTGGAATTTCCTGGAGACAGCATATGATTACCTCCCTATCCGTTCCATGCCTTACCCCACTCTACATCCTGGAAGTTGGGGAGGCACCGGATAGAGAGTTAATATGATGGGTGATGGAGAGATAAGGACGAGAGAAGCCGGCCGTTCGCTGTTCCACATCTCTCTCTTCTCTCTGTGTCATTCCCTTGCCTCGTCTGGACTCGTCCTTTCATCTAGTTAATTATTAAAAAGATTCTAATTGAGTCTTTCCTCTCTCTCTCTCTCTTACTCTCTTCCCTTCCTCCACTCTGCTCCAACATAGGATGGGGAAATAGAGTCGAGAGAGAGGATACAGAGAGAGAGATATGATAGGGAGAAAGGGTGAGATAAACGCAAAATCAAGCATTTTCCTCGAGCCCCCCACGCCATGACTTGAGCCAATGCACGTGTATATATATATATATACATATTCACATGTGTTCACAACCAGCACACATCGAGCAAGAGCACTGTGTGCGCAAAGCCGCTTGCTTGGACAAGTCTAGCCAAGGATGCAACGGCACAACTTCAGGGCAGCTACCACAGACAAATCGAAGCTGCCACTGACAAATTGCGTCCCGCGCGTAGCAGCAATCTCGGACTTCTGCAGCTGCGTGAAAAAATCAAGGCGCATTGCCTTGCCACAATGGTGAGCGGTAGCAACTGCCATGCCATATCTCCGCATACAGCCAACACCTTGGAGATATTGAAGCTGCTAATTTGTGGGGGATGGTGCGCCTGGTAGCTCTCTCCATGATCTCAAAGCGAAGGTGGGTGTCCCTTTTTGTAACGTGGTGATGATCCCTGCTTCCGACTCAAGTAACCTTGCAAGTGGTACACCCCTTGCTCGCTCAACGAAATCAATTAGGGCAATCTATAGCAGGTCTCAAGTAGTAGATCAAGTTAACGACACCCAACTGCTCATGCTTCAAGTGCTTTCAAGCAAACACCAAGTCTCAAGAAAGATGGAGCCCATGAGGACAAAGCAAACATATCCATTGCATTTTGACGTGCATCAGTATGCATCAGGCATGTCCACGCAGAAAATGCAACAACAAGCTGACAAGAACAAGGTGGAGCTGGGCGCCTGTGAGAAGGAAGTGGCTGAGATGGAGACAAGAATCCAGCAGTACAAGGAGCAGCTGCCCGGCAGCATTGAGCGAGCCGGCTTTTGACATCCCAAGACATCACGTGTCGCCTATGAGGTATGCGCAACTGATCACTTCAGTGGAGCAGATCAAGCATCTGAATACTTGCAACCAGTAATTTCTGCACATATTGTGTCTGGCGTACCAAGTCCGCTGACCAAAAAAAAAGATGTCTTACAAATAAGGTAGGGCATCCAAGTCAGGTCAGGCAACCCCTTGCAGGCGGGTCGGCGATAAGAACGCTGTGCCTCAGAATACTTGATGTTGTAGATGCTCTGGGTAAGCAGCCAAAGGCATTCCTCTGCAACTGCCACCTGAAGCTTCACACCGCATGACTTCCAGTGCAAGCAAGGTCGCCGTGAGGAGCATCAGACATCTTCAGATAGACTTCAACGCTCCCATCGAAACTCAAGTTGACATCCTCGCATGGTGCCTTGACTTGGGACTTTGCAGGGAAATCAAGATGAGCCAAGCATTTCGGGTTCACCAATGAGCTCAGTGCGTTCGTGCTGACCACCTCCGGCTTGATCAGCAAGGAGGCGAAGCCTTCCGATGGCTTGCTCAAGGCTTGTCGCTAATTAGGGGAGGTTCATGGGTGGTTTCCTTGCGGTTTCCCTTTAAAACCATCCAAAAAGAAAGAGAGAGAGAGAGAGAGAGAGCCCTCACAATAAGTCACACATGTCGCTATGGATCAACCAAACTCGAGATTCGGCTGCGGGACAAGCTTCCCATCTAGGACCAAGCAAGTTTGCAGCGTCAACCGGCTTAAGTGCTTGGACAAACATGTGATACGTTGCAGGTGGCGCCCGCTCCAAATCACTGGGCTCCGGGCAAAAAGATGAAAATGTGTCCGTAAAGCTATACTCTGGCACCGGCCATAGCGAGAACATTGGCACTGGCCTGAGTGCTGAGTGCTGACTCATCACACTGTCATGGTAGGACTGCCGACAGCGGCTACTTCAGAATCAATTGAAACTTGCGAACCTTGTATCCAAAGCCCCTGAAACTAGTGGGAGCTCCCTTTGCCATGATGAAGAACTTGAACGGCCGGCCTGTCAAATGTGCTTTCATCGTCGGATAGCTCGTCAATGTTGACGGACTGGAAAACGGCCTGCGCCTGACCTCGAAAGCAATACCGGAAGATGCGCACTGCGTGACGAACCATTGTTGGGGATTGGGGCCTTTACACTTTGATATCGCGGCCACTTCTGGCTGACGGCTGTATTGGGCGCTGATAGTGAAAGGAAGCAAAGCACCTGCAAGGTCCTCAGTTGCGGGCTGTTGTCTCCCTCCTGACAGCTGCGCGCAGTCGCTCACGAGGCTGCAAGGCTGCTCGGACAAGCACAAGCCAATCATGCTCAGTGCTGTGATGGCACAAGGCCCCTCCTCCCTTTGCAGCTTGTGGCTGATAAAAATGATCTTGTTCATCCTGGCACATGGCGGAGATCTGTGCAGTCCATTCCCCTGCAAAGAACAATCCCGCTGGCCACAAAACACACCTTGATGGACTCACTAGAACTGTGACTGCAGTACATCGCCGGGTGCACGTGCGGGCGAAATCCAGGTTGGCTTCCTTCACCAACAGGTTCGCTGCTGTCTCTAAACCTGAGAGTTGTTGCGTTTGTGCCAGATCTTGCAACCTGCACCAAAGCCATCCCCGTCCCTCAGAAAACGTGGCGCCCTGGGGGGCCCTCCGGCGGGTGAGCCAATCTAATATCTTTCCTTGGCTTTTGGAAGGGAAAGCTAGGAAGTTTCTATTAGCCTCACTATATAATGTTGTCATGAAAGCACTGGATCTGATGGCTAAGGGAACTGCCTCTCCCTTCCTCTCTTATCTGTGTCTTTGTCTCTCTTCCCTCTCCCTTCCCAACATCAATCCTCCTTTTGTTTAAAACAACAAAACACCACAAAACACACGGCATGTCTCAAGTACCCACAAAATGAAGATAATCGGGGAAGCATCCTTGGCCAAGCGGCGCATACGTTGCTTAAAGACTTGCCTATCGAAGCTATCGAAAAGGGCTCCGAAGCGTGGGACCTGGGCGCCCCTGCTGCTCTCCCGAAGGGATGGCGAGTTGCGAGCAAGATCCAGGACCTTGAGGGATGTCTTTTCATGAATGCCACAAGTCAAACCGCCTTTCTGGAAAGGAGAAGCCAACCGCTTTGATGTCAGAGTCCTGACCAAGTACGTGACATCCCGCAAACAATCAAAAACAATTGTATATATATAGAAATATATGATGTGTTGAAAGGAGCCTATTTATTCAAACAACACATGGAAGGGATCCTGTAGGCCGGAGAATACAATGGCGCCGTTGCTCTAAGATTGGCGCTCGGGAGACTTGGTCTGTGTCCAAGCACCTAGGCAGCTTCAGGTCTGGGTACAAAACATGTTTTCCCAGCAACACACCCCTGTCTGGGTTGCATCCCCATTATACTGCAAATGTTGTACTTTTGGAAGGTATCCGTTGCATAGAAAACTCGCATGTGTGCTCTCTCTGGTTCTTTAAACTCCCCGTGCACGTCTTGTGGAAGCAACTTTGGCTGTTTCCAAAAAATGAGAGCACCCCGTGTGATGAGAAAGGAAGGACATTTTGAAAAGGAAACAACCATGAGAACGCAAGAGAAGCAAACTCTGGCAACACCCCAATGAACAATTCTCGTCGGATGAGAACCCATGGGAAGCTTGGGCTGCACACAGTTCAAACACTTCATCCAGCCAGGCTAGTCTCACGCGCAGGATCTGGCACACAAGCCATGGGCTTGGCAAGAATACTGTTGTCCGTAGATCACTCACTAAACGTAGTCTATTGGCCACACAGACCTTGTGTTGAAATGACCCAACATCACTTCGCCTAGAGTATACCCATCTCAAACACCTTACTTGTTGTTTCTTTCGTTTGGTGTATCTCATTCTCTCTCTCCCTCTGTCTCGTCACGTGGGTTGAATCATTTGAGTTCTGAGGGCGCAGCTGGATGTCGTCAGACGGCATATTATCAATAAAGAAGTTGAGCTGTGCTCGTGATTGCGCACGACGCCTTATGAGCACACGGATCAACATGGATTCATGTTGAAGTGTTGACATGCTGGTGCCCACATCAAATACGTGCAACCAGAATATGCCAAATGCACACAGGAAACATGCCCTTGGGCTGCTCCGAATTGGCAGCAACCCAATTTCAGCTCTTCGGCACGGAACCAGCGCCAGTTTTAGGCTGCAGGCAGGGACTCAAAGGCGAACAGGATGCGGTCTGCATGGTTTTCAGGATCCTGGCAGGCCAAAGCTGAATCACACTCCTAGGGCTCAGCTTGGGGCGCGTCTCGTCTGGAAATTCCTAGGGACCAAAATTGGAGTTGGCTTTTCGCAAACAAAAGCAGCCCAGTAGGAATCACGGCCAACTTGATGCCCCTGCTTTTGCCAGCTTGGTGTTCCCGTGCATCTCTATACTCTGCTTTGCGAAAGCGGCAAAGCCTCGCCATTGTAGAGAATCTGAAGCCGCGTGAGCAGCCTCAGACTGGTGTCCATCAGCCGACTTCTGATACCTCTTATGCATCTCGGCTGCATGGCTGAACGGACCCAGACGTTGCTGTCTCGAACACAATGATCGATTGAAGCATGAGATGTCACGGGTCATAGTCAGACTTGTAGCTTAGGTTCAAGGCTTTAATGCCGTACTCGGGATTGACACACACATCGAACTGAGATGCCAGCGAGGGGTGTGCCCGATCTACTTCGCCATTTGGCGAAAGCCAGTGCACAAGCCTTAGTCGGACAACAAAGTCAAGGCGGATCAAAAGGCGTTCTACATGGTTATACAAGTCCTGCATAAACAAGAAGTAAACGGTGCGGGTCAATGAAGGGATCCTTTGCTCCCAGAAGACATACTTGTTGCCAATGTTGATAGAAAATGCTATTTTCAACATGAGGACTTGAAGCCTCTCTCTCCCTCTCTACGTGATAAGTGGAGCCTGGTTCAATCCTTGCGGCTGGAAAGGACCGCTACGCAAGCCTAG
>CAUJNA010003306.1:489898-492398 GCA_963377175.1 Effrenium voratum
GCTCTGTCAAGAACAAGGCATCGCGATGCCTCGATGTCCATCCCCTCAAACTTCTTCTGCTGTCTTTCCTCGGGAGCGCAACCACATGGGTCAGCTGCAAACATTTCTCACCCTGAGTGTCCGACCACTGTGACCTTTCTGGGGATGTCCCCAGGTCGGTGGTTGTGCACCTTGATCACCTCATGAGGTGTTGCTCAATGAAGGTAGTTGCAAACATGGCGACCCTCTTTTTTGGGGATTCCACCTTTGAAAGGCGATACAGCACAACACGGCAGTCCCAAATATGGTTTATGTGGTCCGCTTGGCTGCGTCAGCAATACATCGACTCGTCTCAAAGTACTCATTCGGTGACTGTTCAAGTGGAAAACGAAAGACGCACCTACTTGATATAACAAAGTCAGTGGGGTTGTGGACAGTGCTTCACATACCCCATGTCACGCCACCCCTCCAAGCAGTGCTTTGTAGACCTGCGGCCTTTGTACAAAGTTCCAGAATTGACACAACCCACGGAGTTTCAGTCTTGAAACACAAAAAGACAAACAATGAAAGTGTGTTGGCATTTCTCCCTGAGAAATGTCCCAACATGGTCTGAAAATCGATGTGTGTTGAAATAACACAGCCTAACAAAACAACTTGGCAGTGGGTGTCATCGCGGGTCCCCGGGGTGCAGTGCCAAACTCCTATCTTGGAGTTTCCCAATATTGAGACCAAAACAACTGGGTGTGTCCTCAAACAGGGAGCCCGAAAGTGGTCTTGCTTCCTGTTGTGTTCTCTTCCACATCCTCCTTTCCGGAGGGCCTCTATTTTGATATTCCCAAGATCGTATCCCTTTTGGGAGTCATCTACCGATCCCCAAATTCAGGTTTCCCTACTGTGGATGGACGAAATCCTGCATCACTTTGAAACCATGGGAAGCTGTTGTTTGTGGGCATTTACAGGGCAATCATCATACCAGGGTTCCTTAGGTGGTGCAGGATCTCGTCCATCCGCAGTATGCTGAAACATCAAGACCTCCGGCTACACGTCAGTGTCCCGCCTTTGGAGGCACCACGGCCGTGGAGGGCTGCTTGCCCGCCGGCAGGGCCTCGAGTCAAGGCATGGGATACCGAGCGCCCTGAGATGTGTAGAGCGCAACCCAAAAGGCTCACTCCAAAAAGAGGCACGCCCATGTGAAAGAATATGAGCTGCTCACGAGTTACCGTGTCTTCCACAATGCCGAATCAGCTTCATCTGGTTTTGGACTCGTTTTGGAGCAACATTGAGGAAACCATGGTGGAACATCTCGCCTTGCATCGTTTTGCGCTTTCCACGCTTTCAAAGCTCACAAATCGAAACCTTTGCAGCACAAGTGCGCCAACAGCTCCAGCTCAAAAAATGCAACTGTTCTGTACAAGTGTTGTACGCGAAGTGCACGTTGGCAGATCCAAATCGGACAACGCAACTTTACAGTACACTCGGAAAGCGCAACTTTACAGCACACGTGAGCAAGAACATACAACAGCCAAAACGAGTCCAGAACGAGCCCAAAACGAGTTCGTGACGAATGTCAAGGCTCAGAAGTGAGCTTGCCAAGGTGTACTTCGCATACTGCACTTGTACCCATAAAGTGTGATTTCTGAGCTGAAACTGCCAAGCACGCTTCACGTACCTCGTTACGCATGGTTTTCTACTGCACTATCTCGCTCTGTTCTCGTTAATTCGGAGGGGATCATCTCGTTCACAAGGAAGCGTCAACTCTTTGGAGTATTCTGACCGTATCAATAAACATTCAATTGACGGACAAAAGGCCAGTCGCGCCTGTATGTCCTTGGTCCTTTGGCCTGCAACTGCCCTGTAAACACCATCAATGCGTGCACAATGTTCTTGAAAGAGGAAATGAGTGGACCATGGACGTGCTCAAAATCTGGGACCTGCCAAAGGACGTGTCACAGGTGAAGAAACAACCAGCTCGGCCCTTGAGCTGCCGGACACTTTCAGCCACATCTCGCATCTGACCTGGAAGCCCCCATGACGCAAAGATCAGTCATGCCTAGCTGACCTGCTAGGACTCGATTATCCTGGGTTCATTAAGCAATCCAATCGGACCTGGTAGGATTACGGGCAGCTGCCTTGTGATTCTCCATCATGCCGATTTCCTATTACTCTGCACATGATGCCAGGTGCTTCCTTCAGCCACAGTCGACCAAAGTTGATTCAAACACGGGTGTGTCATGAAGCCCCATCCCGAATCAGGAAGCGAGAATCAGCACAACAGGGCTCGCATGCTTACGATGAATTCAGTCCTGAGCTCAAAGCGGGCACAGAAAGCAGAAAACTGTCTGCTTCCCCGTCAGTGGTGAGATTTTGCAATCAGTAGGAGGCGTGTCAATATGGCAGTTGCGCCATGCCGTCGAAGCCTCCCCCCCACATAGGCCAATCCCCAAGGCATTCCACATAAAACCCGAATGAGGGATCCTCGGAAGCAGAGCTGCAACGTGTATTATATAGGCCTCATCTCTTG
>CAUJNA010003306.1:497398-504898 GCA_963377175.1 Effrenium voratum
TGTCAAACGACCGTTTGGCTAGGAAAACCTGAAGAGGTGAGAGAAAAATCTGAATAGACAGATCTGTAAGAGAAAGCCTGAATATGGGTGAGAGAAAAATCTGAATAGACAGACTTGTGTTTGAAAAAAACTCAATATGGGTGAGAGAAAAACCTGAATAGACAGATCTGTAAGAGAAAACCTGAATAGACGTGCTGTCGGGATGGACAAATTAAAAATTGTCAGTGTTTATATGTTGTCTGGCCATTGTTCCACAGTATCTGTCATTGTTACCACTCCTGCTGCACAAAGGCCCTTACGGCAACTTTATAAAAATATGTGAACAAATCTGTTCAAGGGTCAAGCACATCGATGCGCCCATTCTCGGTGGCAGGCGGTGTAAAGCTGAGACCATTGCTGCCACCTGGCACTCCAATCCGCTTGCAACAATTGCGAGTGCCCAGCCCAACTCCGAAGCTTTTCTGCGACAATTCGACACACATCTTAAATTTAATGCGGCGGTGGGCAGAGTCTGCTTGTCCTAATCTGCGCACAAGGCGGGGGATGTTGTTTAACAAGGGGGGTGCTGTTTGACAAGGGGGGGTTGTTGAACAAGGTTTTGAAGAACAACAACTCAACCCCCCCAAACAACAACCCCCAAAAGCAACAACCCCCAACCCCTTATCGAAGGGGTATGGATTTGGGTGGTGAACACATCTTCACGTCCATGAAAAAGATCTTCCAGTGAACGCGTTGTACGCAAGACGCGCGAATGTGGCTGCGGCCCCAAGTTAGCTGACCCTATAATCCTGGGTCAGAACTGGGAGGCCTTTGGGCTTCAGGGACAGTCGGAAAAGAAAACCAACCGCAAACCAACTGTTTGGAGCAGCCAACAGTAAATTTACTGCTTGCCGTTGTTTGGAGGGGTTGGCTCTTGCCGTTTGAACCAATTGGCCACAAAGTCATGGAGCAGGCCTTCCAGGGATGGCAGCACTCCTCCCGCAGGCCTTACACTCGGCTCAGCCAATCCACATGCGAAAGCACACCAAACGTGTTGTTTGGCGCAAGAGAGCAATGCCAAGAGGCACCAACTGCCATGACAATATCTCAGCCTACCATTGCCAGCACAAGTGTATTATATATCTTTCCTGGCAATAGTAGGTTGAAATGTTGCAATGGATCTCAACTTGGTCAATTCTGGCTGTTCGTGACAGGCCGACCATATTTCTGCTCGTGCGATCCCATCGGCCACTTAAGAATTGTGGACAGTTGTAAATGCTGCTTTGTCAAATACTCTGGTCTGACAACTCACACATCTAACAAACCAATCACAGCGATAGAGACAAACAGTCGAAGAATCACCTCCCTGGACGCAGGTTGCGCCTGGTGTTGTGTATATGTTGCCGTGTCAAACAAGTAGAGTTCATTTGAGCGGTGGTCCAAACCTGGGTTCCACGATGTTGTATTTCACGTCTGCCTTCGCGAACCCTTCGCGGCCTTTCGCGAATCTTGCGCACTTCAGAGCTTTCCTTTCGCGGAGCACATTGGGCCAAGAAACCTTTTCGTGGAGCTTTCGCAGACTGTTTAGCAAGCAACCCAGTGTTCAACATCTTCCTTTCGCGGCCCCTTTGGCGAACATGATTCCTCGCATCCATTTCTGCCGTGCTTTCCTTTCGCGCAGCAACTCGCAGGACAACACCATTACTAACTTCTGTCATCGGGGTTTTGAACGCTGCTCATTTGTCCCTGCTTGCTCATCCAAGCTTGAAGTGGTAAATTCAGATAAAAGAAGTTCTACGCATGTTTTGGAATAAGACCCAGGGATCCAACAAATGAATCAGATTCCGTGTGTTGGGTCTTGCAGGAGCTCCAGGAATGGGGAGGAAGTGATCTTTGTTTTTTTTGCTCAAAACAAGCTTTTGACCGGGTGTCCTCCAACAAAACTGTCTTGTCTCCATAGCAAAAGCCCCAACGGGACAATCATGGGTGGGACCACCAGGTCGCTGTCCAACTCGACAGAAGCCCAATCGAGGGACCCCAATCGACAAAAATCACTTGATCCGTTGCTACGAGCTGTTCCGATTATTGCCTTTCTCTCGTTTGCTTCTTTGACCCTATCTGATAATACAAGCTGGATTCCTGTGGTGCACTCCCCATCTTCTCCTTCCTCCATACTTCTCCAATGCTGTGGGCTATGGAATGGGCAGCTAGCTGGTCCACCAGCCTCGTCTGAAAGGAATAATTATCATGTTTGTTGTCGCTTTAGCATCCCGTGATCGCCTGAAAGTTTTTGTCGTTGAATCAGCATATAAGCTGTTGCTTGTGTTGAGTAGACAAAGCGATATCAGCATTCTCCGCCCCGTCGCTGTGCAATGTGTTGCGACACCTTGCCAATCCTGGAACCAGCCCTGAATGGAGGAGTTTAATTGTAATTGAAAATCGAGCTGATCGACCACGGACCCAAGGCGGGGGAGATATGAAAGGAAAAGCCAAGACACGAAGCGTGAGCTGCGACCCATCCCAGCGTCTGTCACCCCAAATCCCCAAGAGCCAGGCTCTCTCTGCGACACCAATGTTCTGTTTCCACCTGAGAGATTGGACATGCAAAGGCAAGCCTTCGCATGCAGAAAATGCCAAAAAAAAGCTTGCATCCCATTAACATCCAAACACATGTAAGTATCACACGCATGTATTTGTTAGGTAAGTGTCAGTGCTGCGCCATGCTGAGCTCTTTGCCAATGTGCTTGAACTCAGAGCGGGCCATTGATGCACTGACATCCAGCCTCGTCACCTCTGCTTCAAAAGTTGGTTGGTCTGCTAGGCTGTAGTGTAGCGTTTTGGGTGCTCCTGACCTACAGGGGCGCTGTACATGGAATACAGATCTTGTCCAAAGATCACGCGGCCTCATGCATCCCTTTTGCTGCTTGGATGTGTGTCCTTGACTAAGCTTTTCGAGACTAAACTAAATAGCTGCAGGATGTCGCTTGGCATCGCCCCTTCGCGACAGAATGATAGCCAAGCTAATAATTGCGCTGTCGAGTGTGGAAACGCCTCAAGTGTGTTGCACCGAAAGACACAACTTGTCACTAAGCTCAATACAAAGAGGTCAAGGAGACATCCCAGCTATTTGGATTCTAGATATCTGCAACCTCAGCTGTCTGCAATGCCCTGACATTGTCAGCCCATCAAATTCAGGGCCGGATCCTAGTCTGAGGCAAATGACCAAGCTACAGGAAATGGATTACAGTCACGAAGGTACTCTGCACATAGACATCACAAGGCATGGAGAGCAATGCTAACAACCCTCAGCGGGTCCGAATTCTTGCAAAACCAGCGGCAAACTGTTTTGGGAGTTTGGCTCGAAGGACTGGTTGGCCTTTGTGACACCACGAACTTTCACATCCGCGTCCATACTCCATGGCAGGAACTGGGCGCTCACAGGCTATGTTCAATGTCAAGCGTCATCTCAAGCGAGGAATTCCAGAATCGCCCATCCCAGCAAACGGATCTTCATCAGATTCTTTTCAGGTGTCCCAGTACGGAGTGGGTGGTGATCATTCCAGAACCAAAGATATCTATCAAGTATATGTGTGTATACTCTCACAAACTTGTTTGCGAACCTCCTGGTCTCCTGGTCACTTCACCAGAATCCGTCAATTTTGGGGTTCCCCACTTGGAGACAAAAACCCGACCCGGCTTTTCACCATGTCGCATGTCACCGTTGTGGCTAGGCACCTTCTCACCAATTCGAAGCTCCGCGCGGGCGGGCTCAAATGCTCCCAGGAGTTTCCCATCAGAATGTTTCCCTTGAGGGCCTTGCCAGGGCAAAAGGCATGTGACAATTACCATGAAATCTAGAAAGACCACCTTAGGAATTCGCCTCGGCCCCAAAGGGGCCAAGGGCGCTCAGATCTCTTCTCCAAAGAGAATCTGCTTTTCCCCTCCCCCAACCCCCTCGGCTGGCCCAAAATCCTGTCCGGCGGGCCTTGAAATTTTCGGGGTTCGTCGGCGTCCAGCTCCATTCTGACAATTTCCACTAAAAAAACTGCTTTCTTGTCCTGAAAAGCATGACCTCCTGCTGGCCAGGCCTGTCTGACGTGTCTGAGACTAGGCTCAGGCCCAGCCCAACCAGCAACCCGCCTGCTGGCCAGGCCTGTCAGCCCAGCCCACCCAGCCTCAGGCAAAACAGGCCTAGCAGGCCCACTAGGCCGGCCCCCAGCTCCCAGCCCACCATGAGACTGGTCTCAAGCTATGCCAGCTACTAAGCCTGTCTGACGTGCTCCTGCTCGCGTCTAGCCCCCCCCTTCGGCGCAGTCTGACACTGGTCTCAAGACTAGCCTCAGGCCCAGTCCCTCAGCCCGCCTGCTGGCGTGTCTTACGTGTCTGCGACTGGCCTCAGGCCCAGCCCAGCCAGCAACTCGCCACCCAGCCTCAAGTGTGTATGAAACAGGCCTTGCCCATCCAGCAACCCGCCCAAGCACAGCTCAGCCCAGCCCGTAGTCCGGCTGCAGCAACCCACCCTGCCCAGCCCAGGCCCGGCGCATCTCAGGCATGCCAGCCACTAGGCCGGCCCCCAGCTCCCAGCCCACCAGCCAGCGTGCCAAGGTCAGGCCTCAGCCAACTCCAAGCCATGCCAGCTACTAAGCCTCTCTGACGTGCCCCAGCCCCGGACTGAGGCAGGCTGGCCAGGCCTTGACCTCCTGCTCGCGTCTGGCCCCAAGTCATCCAGCAGCCCCAGCCCCTTTGGCGCAGTCTGAGCCTGGTCTCAAAGTATGCCAGCCCGAGACTAGCCTCAGGCCCAGTCCCTCAGCCCGCCTGCTGGCGTGTCTTACGTGTCTGCGACTGGCCTCAAGGCCCAGCCCAATTGGGGATATTTTTCCGGGGTACTTAAGCAAATGGAGGTTTGTATTCCCACCATGTACCTGTCTTGGGCTGAGCAACCGAGCAAGAAATGTATGTCATGGCAAGCCGCCAGCCACGTGAAATGGAGGTGCCCAAACACCCAAAGTTGGTCTTGGTTGTTCAGTGACACCAATTATTGTTCCCCTTTTTATGGAGGCCAAGCCCCACTAAAAATGCTCATCCCCAGAAAGAGGTCCTTTTTTTTCCAAGGGCGCTGAGCAGCTGAGATAGTCTTGGTTTTGGATTTCAAACCTTCCGAGCAGGACGGCTTCCGAACATCGAACTTGCACGGGCGAACTGGTGCGGTCACAAGCTTTCAGTAGGATTCGGGCTGGGCCGAGGCGGGCAACGCGAAGCGTTTACAATTCACACATCTGCTTTCAAACATATTCATTAGAACCCCATTGCCTACTATTCAAGGGGGGCCCAGTAGTGAGGGACTCCATGAGGCACCTGTCCCATGGATCCCCGGGTGAAACCGAATCGGATCCAAAAGGCTGGAACTAAAGGTGTTAGCTTTGTCTTAGACATTCGCTACGAGTCATTAAGTCACGCACAGGTGACCAGCAGGTGTTCTGCTGCATGACTAAAAATGGCGGTGCATGATTTCCAGATGTGCACGGGTGTACATCACCAATTCCCATGTGGAGTGTGCGATGCTTTTCTGGTGCTGCTGGACCGCGGCCCGATCACTCTCCCCTCGTCGCTACCTTACACCAAGAAAACATGCGAATGGGCAGCAGCATTCACACATGCAACACCCAACAACACAATACCGTGTCCGAACTCAGGTGACAAGTGTGGATTGTGTGTTGCATGTTGCGACATCTTGTCTGTAAACCCAACTATATTTCCTCTCTGCTCATGCCTCGGCAAACCTTGTGCAAACAGCGTGGTTCCTAGGTTCGGCGGGCCAGTCCAGCCCAGTCCAGACTACAGGCAATGTTAGCCTGCGAGGAGCAGATTTAGGCATGTGGAAAAACTAATTTTAGCCTGCAGGGAGCTCGTTTTAGCCTACACGAAGCTAACTTTGGCAAACGGGAAGCCAGCATGTAGCATGCCATGAGCTTAGTCTAGAGGAAGCTAAGTTTGGCCTACGTGAAACTCGTTTCAGCTTCCAGGAAGCACTTTGGTCTGAGGAAAGCCTCTCGTCTGCAGGAAACTTAGCTTGTGCGAAGCTCATTTTAGCCTGCAGGAGGCTAATGTGCATCCGCCAACAAAAGGGCGTGCTGGCAATGTATGCCTATGGGCGCGTGCTCCTGCACGCACGCATGCGTGCATGTCTGAACGCATGTGTGACTGTCAGTCTGTGTGTATATACCTATTTATGTACGCAACGGTTTTGAGCCTTCTCATGGGCTCAGAAAAACCTTTCTGCGATTAGATCGGCATGAGTTAGCCAGGCACTTCCCCCCTTCGCGACAGATAGACAGACATACATTACCTTATGTTGCGCGTCATTCCAGTACATTTCACTACAATTTATTACATTACATAACATTACATTGCATGGTGCATTGCACGACATGACAAATTACATTGCATCACGCTGCATGACATTGCGCTCTGGTACGTTACGTTACGTGACATCCTGGATACCCCTTAGTTTTGGTTGACCCCGTGGTTAAACGATGACAAACAAACGCCAGTATATAAATACACATGTTTTCATCTATGTATTTATGTATGTGTGTATGTACGTACATGCAAATGTGTCAATGATGAATGTGCCAATGTATGAATGCATAAAATTATAAATTGTATGTATGTATGTATGTAGGTAGGTAGGTAGGTAGGTAGGTAGGTATGTACTTGTCTATGTATATGTGTGCATGTTACATATGTGTATGTACGTATGCATGAATGCATGCATGTATGCATGTATGCATGTATGTGTGTGTGTGTACCGTTTGCGTGTTTGTGTGTTTGTTTGCTTGTTTGTTTGTTTGTTTGTTTGTTTGTTTGCTTCTTTGCTTGCTTGCTTGTTTGTTTGTTTGCTTGATTGATTTTTTTGCATTGATTGTTTGTTCGTTTACTTGTTTGTGTGTAATGTGTGTTATGTATGTCCGCGCGTACGTACACAAGTATGTAACAATGTAGGTATGTGTTTGTGTCGGTGTGAAGTGTACGTAAGTTGTATATTCATGAAAACTATTCCCTCACCCCTAACCCACCCCCAACTCGAAGGCCAAAACAACCACTACGGTGCCAGAGGTTACGGGTTCGGGGCTTTGCGGGGGAACCTGGACGCAAGATCTGAACCTCGGCGTGTCTTGGGCACCAGGTGGGGGGAGGGAGGCAAATATAACAACCCGTGCAAAACACTGAACCAGCAAGAGAGGAGGCTATTGAACGTCTGTTTCACGTGAAAAAAGAACAGCGTCACCTCGCAGCAACTTGTGAAATGGGAAGTCCGGGATCTAAGGGTTCGAGATGGTCTCGCAGTCTTAGCAACAATCACTGTAGCATTGCACAAGCTGCACAAGAAGAACGTATTCATAATCGCATGAGCGAAGCTATCCTTCCTGTATTTGTCGTGGCTTGCCCTGGAACACATCTGAACTCTTCTAAACAAGCAGCCCATGCTTCGCTTTTCAAAACCTTGGTCCCTGGCAGAAA
>CAUJNA010003306.1:509898-512398 GCA_963377175.1 Effrenium voratum
GCTGCTGCTTGCTGCTGCTGCTGCTGCTGCTGCTGCTGCTGCTGCTGCTGTTGCTGTTGTTGTCGCTGTTCCTGCTGCTGTTGTTGTTGGTGGTACTGCTGGCGGTGGTGGTGTTGCGGTTGGTGTTGCTGTTGGTGTTGCTTGCTTTGTTGTTTGTGGTGTTGTTGTTGGTGTCGTTGGTGTCGTTGTTGCCGCTGTTGATGTTGTTGTCGCTGTTGGCGTTGCTGTTCCTGCTGCTGCTGATGTTGCTGTTGTTGGCGGAATGGTTGTTGTTGTTGTTGTTGTTGTTGTTGTTGTTGTTGTTGTTGTTGTTGTTGTTGTTGTTGCTGTCGTTGCTGTCGTTGCTGTCGTTGTTGTCGTTGTGTCGGTGTTGTTGCTGGTGTTTTTGTCATGATGCCGTTGTTGTTGTTGTTGTTGTTGTTGGTGTTGTTGTTGTTGCTGCTGGTGTCGTTGCTGTCGTTGCTGTCGTTGCTGCTGTTGCTGCTGCTGCTGCTGTTGCGGCTGTTGCTGCTGATGTTGCCGTCCTTGTTGCTTTGTTCGTTCTTGTTTTTGTCATTAATGTTCGTAGCATTTCATTCTTGTGTTTGCTGTTTTTGTTATCATTGTGCTCTTGTTCTTGTTCTTGTTCTTCTTCTTGTTGCTGCTGTTGCTGTTGCTGCTGCTGTTACTGTTGTTGCTGCTGCTGTTGTTGCTGTTGTTGTTGGTGCTCCTACTCCTCTTGCTGCTGCTGCTACTGACGCTGCTCTTATTCCTGTTGTCGCCGCTGCTATTCTTGCTGTTGCTGCTGTTGTCGTCGTCGTTGTTGGTTCTTGGCTGGGGCGGGGTTCTTTATGAAGTTTTTCAAGCTGGAAACGCGACTGGTTGGCTTGACTGGCACGTCCCTACCCGTTCGTGCAATTTGGCTTTTGAAGTCAATCTCCGTCTGCACTGACCACTGTAAAACGGGCAATAACCACAACGCTGCACTGTCCAGGAAGATAGAGGCCGAACAGCTTCCACCAGGTGTGACACAGGTCATGTTTGCGGGTTCGCCTGGCTGTTTTCAACGGAGGATCAAGAAGCGGAAGGGAGATGATGAATGTGGGCTCGCAACGACAATGTTGTCAAATAAACTTGCGCGCGTGAGTTCGAAGATTAACTTGGCATGAATTTTCACGGGCGCTGGAAGGTTAAAATGTATTTATTATTACCAAGTTCCGTGCAGAATCATGCACATCGTGCATCGACAAAACAGCTAACTTATCTACCTGGACAATATGCTGCGCACATGCCAATGATACGCTTTCCAATCAACCATGCGCAACATAATACCTTTGATGTCTGTACACAGCTCCAAACATTGTCCCATCATCAGTACGTAGACCTGCCCGGCACAGGGCCCAGCCTCCGTCATTCTCTTGGATGTCTCTATTCCAGCGACTTTGACGGCCCTCAGATTGCAAGCTGCGTGCTACCTTTACTTTCAGCAAATGTGCAAACCCCTGTCACGCTCTCGGACTCCAAGCCCCAAAAAACACGGCAATGGATTGCATAACACAACGTGTATCATGAGTTGTCGCTATATTAAAAGCTTGCGCAGAAGGATGAAAATGTGTCCAAACCCGGACCAACAAGGAGTTGTGCAATGGATTGAAACTTGAAGTGCTAAAAGACATACTTACGACTTTGTATGATGGCCCCGTCTCTCTTGGGCCCTACCTGGCCATGTCGGTTCACTTCTTGCCCACGGCTCAACCGCACCGTGTCAGTCGTTCAAGATCCTTCCAGTTGCTTGTTTCCGGTTTTTTGCCTCATGTGACGCCATCTGGTTTGTTTCTGCTTCAAAGAGGTCCTTTCCTTGCGTTGCTGCGCAACTCGCTGTCTTCAAGACCAAAGCGGCGACTTGATCATCCGCAGGAGCTCCTTGATATCCCTCACTGTGGCCACGTTGGAGCCCCGGCCATTCCTGACAAGGCGCCGACCTCCGGCCGCCGACGGCCGACCGAGGTCACATGAGTTCAAGCAGGGCATCGATGTTGTTGGGCGTTTCTCATCACTTCCAGAGACTGTGCGATTCACGCGTCGCAAAACTTGCTGCTTGAAGCACACAATTTTCTGACAGTACGTAAAAGCAGCAACAGCAGCAGCAATAGCAGCAGCAGTAGCAGCCCGTTTTCTCTTAGCCTTGGCATTTACTCACTACAGGGTCGGCAAACTTGTCCCGCACCGTTGGCCCAGGCATAGCTCGCAACTGGGGTCACACTGGAGGCCTCAAATGAACGCAATAGATGCAATGGACCCAATGAAGCCAAACAAACATGAACGCCATCAAACCAAACTTTTCAGACCAGGCAATCCCGTCAACTCCATAAGTCCAGTCATTTCAATCCAACGCAATCAGTCCTATCCATCTAGCCCGTCCAACCAAAGACATGTGCTTGATTGCGCAACTTGCTCTGCATGCGCTCTCGTACATCTTGCTCTGCATGTCCTCTTCCGCAGAAGCGCTCTGCATGTGCTC